>CM040095.1:9464320-10064320 GCA_022496805.1 Pohlia nutans | reverse complement strand
ATCCCTTACATCCATCAGTTCATCCCTCACATCCCTCAGAAGACTCTGTTCATCCCTCACATCCCTCACTTCATCCCTCACATCCCTCACTTCATCCCTCACATCCATCAGTTCATCCCTCACATCCCTTAGAAGACTCTGTTCATCCCTCACATCCCTCACTTCATCCCTCACATCCATCAGTTCATCCCTCACATCCCTCAGAAGACTCTGTTCATCCCTCACATCCCTCACTTCATCCCTCAGAAGACTCTGTTCATCCCTCACATCCCTCACTTCATCCCTCACATCCCTCAGTTCATCCCTCACAACCCTCAGTTCATCCTTTACCCCCTTGAATTCATGCCTGAAACTTCCTTTTACATCCTTCCATTCATCCTCCCATTCATCAATCAGCTCATCTCGAATCAGCCCCAGTTCCTCCTCCACCTTCGTTATTTTTTCAAGAGTTGCTTTTGTGTGCTTGTCCATTGCTTCCTTGCCTTTCTTTGTCTCCTCTTTTGTTGTTGGTGGCGATGATTCCTTAACCTCTTCCTCGGCCATCATTTTAGTCGAAGAACTACCCATTGTTGAAGAAGATTAAAGTAATCTACACAATGCACTTTACACCAAAGTGAAATAATTAATATATTTGGGGTGTAGAAATGAACTTTTAAAATTGAAAAGAACGAAGTCAAATTAGACTTTTATTTCTAAAGAAAACACCTCATTTACAATATCTTTATTAATAAAACTTCAATGTTTTTTTTTAAAATAAAACTTCGATGAGAGATTGAAAATAAAATACTCCTAGAGCATTAGGAAAACACAAGCCTTTACAACCTTTGTTAAATAGTTATTTTTCAAATGATTAGGAATAGTTGACAATAATATGTTTACAGTTATAATTGGTTATAAATTCTTATTGTTCAAATACAATCACAAATAAATTTCATTGCATGGTGATGTTCCAATGAAAATCCTTGTCTACAATTATTTACATGAATAAAGGATACACCTCAAGATTTTTATTTTTTTCAAGATTATTGTAATTCTTTCTATAAAGCACTAATAGAGAAGGTGACATTGCTATGAGAGATGCCCATGCAAGTGTTGCCCAATTCCACGCATGTGGGTGGCACATCTCCTTTGGTGGTGCTTACTATTGAAGCAACTATAGAATATTGAAACACACATTTGAGTTTTCCGCAAACTGATCTCTCTTCTGATGAACGTGACCCCCAAAAATAGAGAAACAAAAATTGATCCCTTGGAATTCTGAAGCTAAAAAGAAGGGGTGAGTTGAGGGCCATCATGGACTGCCGAGTAAAGGATCTCATGAAAAGAGACGTGTGGCGAATGAGGTCAACAAAAAAAGGGGTTTTGAATTGGGGTTTAGGAAAAAAAAAAAAAAAAAAAAAGGCAGCGTTTCTGAACTTTCAAAACTTTGCAACCCCAAAAAATTTTAGGCTCCGACATATACTCTTTTTGAAAATTAGAACTACAGTTCCCACAAACTACACCCTACTCACCCACAGTTCAGTCACCTTGCGGATAACTCTATTGACACATATTTCACAATCTTTATTAAAACTGAAGCCCATGAGGAACTGAAAACCTTACAGAGTATAGAAAAGAGGTGGGTTGCTTTTATAAACCTTAAATTGGACAATAATTATTCACTTCAGATAATAATACTGTAAATGAACTCAATCGTATTAATTCAAAAATAATAACAAGGTTCATACCGGTATAAAAGCCTCCACACTGAGCTCAACTTCTCACAAAGGAGCGTTAGAGAAAGAGAGCCTCTTTACTCCCAAACACAATTTATAGCAGAAATAATATTTTACTTTTTAATTCTAATTTTAGCTTTATATCTATACTTTTAGCTTTATATCTCTAGTTATGTCTAGACAAAGTACATCTTTTAGCCACTCTAACAGTTAGTTAATTCCGAGGCTAGCTAGGTGGGGTTGTAGGTGCAGAATATTCTTGGAATATTTTGTACCGTCATGTGGCAATTTTGGGTTAGGGTTTTGGATTTGAGCTTTAGGTTTAGAATTTGGAATTTGGGGTTTAAGATTTTTTTTATTGTCAACAAATACTCAGGACATATTCAAGGAATACATTGCACCTGCACCCGACACCTCACATTTGTCCTACATCAAGAATTTAGGACCCCCACAGATTTTAAACGATTTCCGTGTGACATTCATTATTTCATGAGTTCGTACATTTTTAGCACAAATTCTATACGGATTTTGCGCTAAATCCGCACAGATTCTGCACTATATTAGATGATGGAGAGAGTGAATGTAGGAGCCGTGGGGATTCAATCAATGCAAAAATTAGCGCGAAATTTGTGGGGGATCTGTGCGAAAAATTTACAAATCCATGAAATATAAAATGTCACACGGAAATTGTTAAAAAACAGTGAGGTTCTAAATTCCTGATTTACTGTGCACCATGTAGTAGTTGACCCCGTTAATTTCTGAACAAACATAAATTTAATTAATATTGACAGTTGTTTATCTCAACTCAAAAATACTAGTGTCACTGTTGTTGGCTAAGTGTACATACATACATACATATATAATAATAATTTATTTATTTATTTATTAGTTAATTCAATTTATGATGACAAAAATGATAAAAAAATCCACAACTTCCACATCGTACGTCAAAGAGCAATTAAAAAAAAAATTGGTTTCCGGTTTTCCAGAGGATCTCCAAGTGGCAATCAAATGCCATCTTTGCCGTGACGTTTTGAAAATTTGAAGGAGGCAGAAACTCTTCTTTGATATCATTGAATGTTAAACATCTCTTACTGTGTCAGAGGTGAGAAAATTCTGCTCATGTGATGGATTACACTTTTGTATTTAAATAGGCACTACTGCTATTCTACAGTGAGTTCAAAAACTGAGTCTTTACATATTGGCAAGAAGCACTTTAATGTAAAAATTGAGGATGAAAATTGAGGCTTTTGAGGTAAAAAAACAAGCGCAGTCAACAGTGACGTTTTGTCAAGGCTACTTCATTACTCACCCACAATCCTCTGTAAAAAGCAGTCTTTTATTCTTCAAGTGCCAAGGTATGATTACAATGTGTCAATCCATGTTTCGTGGAGGATTGGATTACGAGGACTGTAGATCATTTGTTTGGCAGGTTCGCTTGCTTCGTATATGACAGATCATTGATACTTTGCCGTTCTTCAGGTTGCAAAAGACGCTTGTTCTGGACAGTTGGACAACATATATGCAATTTCTAGTCAAGACATAGTATGTCAAGATGATGTGGATGCTTTTATTTTGGAGGAAGATGATGCAGCCTATATCTCCAAACATTATGGTCAACTCCTACATACACCACAAGTTTGAGGAATCCTCAGGTTTTTTCTGACAGTAATTTTCATGGTGGTCATACTAGGTTGCATGCTCAGTTTTTTCAGTGTTGCAAGGAACCCATATGGTCATGCTTAACAAATGGCACATATCAAGTACCAAAAGCTTGAAATGTAGCAGATCGTTAAATTTTGAACGCCTAGAGTTAAAATTGTGCGACTCCACTGCTTTGTCCAATAAAATATTCTATCATTAAGTCAGTAAATTTCAACATAGTACCGTGAACGGATATGTTAACCATCTGACGGACCGTTTCTTGTGTGTAAGAAGTTGCTAGTTGGTTGGCATTACCTTACAAACTTGTTCTGAAGACACAACCATGTCGTGGATGAGTTCATAATGCAGGTTGTGGGCTGCTGTAAAAATTCAAGCAACTTGGAAGGCTAAAAAAACGGAAACAACAGAATGAGAAGGGAGCAGCTAATCTAAGAGTTTTCCATCGCATTCCAATACAGACAACCAAATCCAGATAATGTGAAAATGGATTGCCCATGAAAGTCGTCAATGATACCCTGTAGCATGACCCTAAACCCTACTCATCAGAAAAGTTGGGCCAGACTATTTTGGTGCCATTTTGACACCAAAGGTCTCATACAGGTCATTTTAGTGTCATCTAGGTTGACACCGAATTATCTTAATTGCATTTCATCATGGCACCATGTTCACATACCTTGAAGTTCCTGATGTAATATCTAAAACCATTTTTGGCAACATGTCAAAGCCATTCCTGATTTCATTTGCAGTGTCTGAATTCCTGGTCCCATACACTGCAAAGCCCTAAACCCTAAAACCAGCCAAACCCTAAACCCTAAACCCTAAACCAGCTAAACCAGCTAAACCAACTACATCCTAAAACCCTAAACCCTAAAAACCAGCTGCTTCTACCAAATTTAACCTTCAACCTCAAGTAGACAAATGGATACTTGTACTGACAAGACAATTCTCAGCCAGCCTTGGATGTCGTACCCGAGAAAGCGAAATTGTACAAAGGACCGCAGTTTTTCCTCGCACGTTCAGAGCCATTCCTGATTTCATTTGCAGTGTCTGAATTCCTGGTCCCATACACTGCAAAGCCCTAAACCCTAAACCCTAAAACCCAACCAAACCCTAAACCCTAAACCCAGCCAAACCCTAAACCAGCTAAACCAGCTAAATCCTAAAACCCTAAACCCTAAACCCTAAAAACCAGCTGCTTCTACCAAATTGAACCTTCAACCTCAGGTAGAAAAATGGATACTTGTACGGACAGAGATACGTCTCAGCCGGCCTTGGATTTCGTACCGGAGAAAGCGAAATTGTACAAAGGACCGGAGTTTTTTCTCCTTGCACGTTCATCCGGCAGCTTGGTGTCGGTAGTGGGATGTCTACGACGAGCCAACTTTCTGGGAGGGGTAGCGCTGCTACCATTCACAAACTGCTTCACGATCTGCTTCGTGGACAGGAGGTTGAGCTTGGGTTTGAAATGGACAGAAGGCTTGGAGACAGTTCCCGTGATGCTCTCAAACGATTCCGCTTCCCACTGCTGCTGCTGCTGCTCGGAGCTTTGAGAGTAGTGCGGGTGGAGCTGCACTTTTTTGTTGGTCTTGGGGACCACCGTGGATTTACAGTCGGTTTTGATTCTCTTGTTCACCGTGGACGTCGTCAGCGTGGCCCGCTTCGTGTCGGAAGGGGGCATGGCCCTCTTGAGCTGCTCGCACTGCTCGCATTGCCCCTCCGCGTCGGTGTCGGTGTTGTTGCTGCCTGTGGATTCCGCGTCCCACGGCAGAGCCGGTGCTTGTGCTCTTGAGCTTTCCACAACAGGTCCAGGCTTCTTCACTTCCGGTGCCGCTCTTTTTTCTCTTGGAGTGTTGACCTTTCTCTTTGCCATTCCGTCTTTCTTGTGAGGGTCGTCTCCTTTTCCAGTGAGCACCCACCTGTCCAAAACGTTTATTCAATAGAGTTAACCAAAAAGAAGGGAAAATACATGTTAGGTGAGTTAACCAAAAAGAAGGGAAAATACATGTTAGGTGAGGTGAGTTTGACCCGTATCTAAGGCAGCCAAGCAAATTGGCATGGTTCAAAATAGAGAGGACTGTCAACTAATTTTGCCGTCTCAAAGGAGGCAAAACTGAGATGAAGGTGAGTTCAAAGAGAGCTAAGGGTTTAGGGTCCACATCCACTTGAGATATAATTAGGTGACTGCATTGATTAGTTGACTTTGACAACTTGGAGCTCGTGTCTAAAATTGAAGATAGAGGGTATCTTCTTCCCTTGGAGCTTTGATTTCGGTTACACTATTAGCAAGCATCTTCCTGCTTTTTTGGAGGTCAGAACACCTGTTCTGTTTTTGGTTAACTCTAATATCTCAGGTTGGATGTCCTAAAACCACAACTGAAGAAATATGGCCTCATTTTAGCAAGGTTATTTATGATAAATATTTTTCAGTCAATCATTAGAGTTAACCGAAAAAGAAGCCCATCTAACCTCCCTTTTTTGAGCTCCTTCTAATCTCTCTTTTGAGCTATACTTGGGTTGAATAGTGTTGTGTCATAGATTGTCCCCTTGTGGGCCATGGTCTTGAGGTTTGGTAGAAGGTGTGGGAGTCATTGCGAAGTGTGGAGAATAATGACAGTGGTTTGTTTTAGATTGTCTCCCAACTCATCATGAACTAGTTTTTGGTCTATTTATATTTCAATATGAGTTCAAGAGGAGTTTAAGAGGAGTTTGCTAAAACTTTCTTCTTTGAGCTGACTTTTCGGTTAATTCTATTTGAAAAAAGATTTCTCACAAAATGCATAAGTTTTAGCAATTTGATTCCCAATATTCAAATTGATACAACTTTTCAAAGTAAAAAGAACTTTGTGACCCAAATCAAACCTCCAAGTTTCCCCATGTTCACACCATGTGGTACTAATTTTCACTCATGATGATACCCAAAACCACTAACTACTTTTTTGCAATGCTTGGTATGCCATTGGTTTATTTGAATAGTGACATTGGTGGTTTTGAGTCTCAACTGTGGTGGCCCCAAGAAAACTCTACATGTCATAATTGGGGGAGGTGGTGGTTTTAGGACATCCAACCTTAAATGACGCCCTTTTAATGTTACTATCGCAAAATATCTATTGATGCCATTATAGCTCAACAATCGAATGACAAAAAGGTTCAGACCATTGTTCAAGAAGAACTGGCGGTTGGTACAAGTCAGCCGATTAACTTTTTGAAATAACTAGTTGAATCTTAAGAATAGAGGCAAAAGACCATACTAAAAGACTAAAAATTAGTTATATTTAGTATTTATAAAAGAAATATATGGGATATATACTTAAAAAACCGGTTGGTTTGGTAAAATAAAGGAAATTGGCTGGTTGGCTCAAAACGTATCAGTGGTTTAGACTTGGATCACAATTATATCCTCTAAAACTGTGACTGTTGTTGAGCTCATATGAGGCATAAATAGACAAACTACCACTCACAGCCTCTTCGTTCACAATAATCTTCTAGACCAACGTTGTTATTATTATTACTATAATATATGCTCATATTAGTGCATGGCAATGTAGGTCCAGGGATTCAACTTACAAGTCCCACAAACGCCTCATTCGCAACGCATGGTTCTCGATCTCCACAACACACTGATGTCTCAACCATCATCCCACATTAGCAAGTGTTCAAAGATGTCAAAGTACACGGAGCGTGAAGGCTGGTCCCAATCCATGTGAAAACAGCCCTAACGCTCTGATCCATTTGGTGAAATGGGTGCCCCACCAAACAAAGTCCTCACCTCATTCACCCAGTTTGCAAAGACTAAGGGCAGGCTTTCATGTGGGGATCACTGTGGGTGGCCGGTCCTCAGAAGGAGGAAGCTCTACCGAAATGGGTGGAAACAAGAGGATTCAAGAGTATAAATTTCATTTGTACCGAAATGGGTGAAACATGGGTGGTTCTTGAGACCTCAATTCTTGTCTTCTAGTGCCTTCCACCCAACCAATCCCCACATGGAAGGAGGCCCTAAGTCTTGAATGCAGGGACATCCAAAAGTGCTACTTGATCAGATGTTCAATTGGCATACATCCCATAATTTATGTGTTTTAATTTTTCCAGTCAAAGAAGCGATTTTGGAACGTAAAGCATTGGAGTCTGTGCATGTAACAAAGCATTATTGGACTTACTTGAGTTTAACTGTGCAGTGCATCATAAACTTGCTACATAAACTGACAGATTTCTTTTTATAAAATTCTCAAAGTTTTTTTTCAAGCAATTAGGGCACAGTGCATTGTGAAAATAAGTACCCACAAATTGGGACTATTGCCCTAGTTACAAGACCTACTCACAACTTGAGCTACCACCCTCGTTATCGCCCTTTTTGCAAGTACTTATTTCCATACATAAAGCGCCTCACCGACAGACAAGCAGCTACCATAAAAGGGTGAACAATAGTGGAAAACAGCCAAAAGCCTAGCATTATGGTGAGCTACCTCTGCCCATGATTTTGTATCAGGAGAGAGACAAAGATGCCGCCAAGAAATAAAATGTGAAGACATCACGTCATGTTCCACCTGCAACACCATCTTACTTGGTGATTTCACATGCAATAATGTATTCTTTATTAGGAGATGGTGACTAAGGTAGAGCTCATAACGTTCTTTAGCCCTTGCTAGACCACACCTTTATACTATAGCAACATTGTAGAGAAACTACTAATAAAATAGTCCAACTCTCCAATCCTCTTCACTTGGACCACCTAAAATTCTTTATGATTCTTTTGATCCCCTGACGGATGCTTCAGATTTGGAGGTGCAACAATGGGCCTCTAAAGAACGTTATGGTATCCATAGCCGACAAGTACCGTATCACTAATTTACAAATCTCCTAGAAGCTGTGTTTCATGGACCCAAAAGCCAACATATCATGTTGAAACAATAATGAAGGAATGGAGATGCATACCGGAAGACCAATCCGGAGTTTCAAAACAGTGTGAGCGCTTGCCTCGAACGCTCTCACATAGTTTTCAATGATACTTGACATGCTGCAGACACAAGGCCAAGGATTACACCATTCTTCTTCCATAATAATCCTCAACCCTCCAGATACTAAAAACATACTGACCCAGATTGATTAACGGCAAGATTGCATTCCAAGAATTGGGAGGATTGAGAAGGTTATTGCTCAAGTTATTTGATTGAATCTTGAATGTACTTATTTGCACTTCTGGTTCATCAACGAGCTCACACTTGGCTAATGAGTTACGAGTATGGTAACCACCGAGTCCTTGGTAGGGGACAAGGCAAGTTACATGATGTAACCCATGAGTTGATGGATGAAAAAAAATTGTAACAGGTGACCAAATGAATGAGAAGCAGTTGTAGCAGTGTACTTGATGGATGAATAGTGTACTTAATAGAGGAAAAGTTACAAATGGATTACGGTACCTCTATATATATATATATATATATATATATATATATATATATATATATATATATATATATATATACATATATATATATATATATATACATATACATATATACATATATATATATGTATATATATATATATATATATACATATACATATATACATATATATACATATATATACATATATGATACTGACCAACCAAGAAAAGAGTGACCTGCTTGCCTCAAAAACGCAGACTTGGCATTATGTTAATAATAAACATATGTGAATGATGAGTCTGTTAGAAGCAGTTCGTTTATTTATGCCAAAGTGCATGGGTGGCATTATGTTAATATACCATTTGTATGATCAATATGTAAGTTAATTACCTGTCAAAATGAAGGTTCTTTGTCATGAGATGAGGATTTGGACTGATCCCAAAAGCTCCATACTTGCCATTGCATTGCACCAATAACACAGTATGCTGATCCACCTGCCCAGATTTGGTGCGCTATCACATAAAACAAAATTATTTCAAGCAGGTGTGAATTTATGTAAAGTAATTTTTTTTGGCACAAGTCAGAAATTTGGTTAATTTGATATCTGGTAATCAAAAATATAAAGGAAAGACACAAATATTTTATAAACAAGCACATCATATGAAGCATAAATCTTGGAGGGACATGTCCAAACACCAATTGAAGTACTTGTAAAACAATCACCACTGATTTTGAGACTTAAAATACACATCATGTTTTAGCACACTTGTAACATCCTTAGACATTGAAGCATCGCATTCATTCTATTTTCATTTGATTGTTAAGATATTGTACTAACAATGTACCATCCTCACTTAATTTCTATAGCACAACCATGTGTATATCATCGTATTGGTGTATACTCTCAAAAGGGGAGCAATCTTTTACACCAATGGCTCTTAGTTCGGAGAACATTGATTCATTGGTAGGACAAACAAACGCTTTATTCACGCTGGTTTTGAAAGAGAATCCGAATTTCTATCAATCTATATCATATTTTTATTTTATATTTTTTTACATCCTTCAAGTTTCCTATCGTTGGATGTAATTTTATAAATAAATACGAGGACAGTCTCATAGATACCCAAAATTTAGAACATTATGACCGATTCCAAGATCACATGGCCTCCCTGAAGAATATTTTGTTGAACATTGCAACGGAGTGAATAAAGACATCAATGTCACAATTTAAAATTAGTAGGACAAGGCGAGATCAAGTACCTCATCTACATACTTTGTTTTAAAACTAACTGGTATGCGGTCCACAGAAAGAAGTCCTGCCTGCAGAGGTCAAGCGATAGAATGTCATCATCTCAAACATGACTTCAATTATTATATTAAAAAAAATGGCATGTTTTGGAGCGCCAAAAGTGTGAGATTCAAGTGTAAAAAGATCTTAAAAACTGGATTTGAGGTTCTCTCCAAGCGTTTGAAAAAAGTGCCATTTTTTTCAAATTTCGCCATTTTAACAAGCGACTAGTTGCAGAGTCTTTACCTTGGTATTTAGCCTAGATTTATTTTTTACACCTTGTTTGTACTGTACAGCCATGTAACTCCTTGAAAACAAAGCGTTTCCATAGTCTCTTCCATGGTGGGGCAAAGACAACAAATACGACAATTTTGTTTTTCAAGTAATGTAATAAGACGAAGTGGAATGCTACTTACAGTGAGATACAAAGCAAGAAACACAGCCTCCACAGGCTTGATTGGCTCCGGCTTGTACACTATCTGAGAGATACATGCAACATATGGGTTTAGCGCTTTTTTTGGTCTTTATTTTATTTCATTTATGTCTTGACCAACACACGGAATGTGTAGTTTCATTGAATTTGATGATAGAAAAATTGGGCTCCATCTCAAATTATATATTAATCACACTGTGATCAGTCGAATTGGACAAACCTACCCTCCTGGCTGTGGCCATGAGGCGACATAATGGCCGTTGTTTGTTTGCTTGAAGTGATGTTTCTGAATTTGGCTTGTACGAAAAACCAGCAAGAAACTGTTTCATACACAACCACAAGAGAGCTAGGCCATTAAGGTACGAGTGTGATTTTAAATCATTTTAACATATATAGGAGTGATTTATATGCATGTAATATTGAATGTTATATATATATGAATGAGAGATTGATATTTTTTACTAATGTCCATGGGGTGTCAATCTATTGAGATTAAACTTTTATACCTATATGTAAATTTCTTATGCAATTTTAAGGTGGAAAATTGAAAATCATTACAAGACCGTCCCAGTTTCATTTAAAGATTTAGTGGTCATGGGCATTTAGCCTAGTCATGCTTACACCACTTGCTAACAAGTCCAACCAAGCATAGATGAGTCATTGGAGATCGGATCAAGTCCCTAATGATATTGTATCATTTATTTTATTGTAAAACTCTATTTAACCCTTAAACAAACTAAAGTTCTACTACAACTATGTATTTTTGCATACAAGCATATGATTGCTATTGTATTTTACTACACCGACATATTTGAAAACATCCTTATACTTGAGCATCTAGAGTATTGGCTGAAGGAGAAAGATATAAGAAGAAAATTTGATAAAAATAAAGTAATCGTTGGTGGTAAGGTTTTTCACGATCCATTGGTTTATATAGAATTCATTTTTTTTAGGTGTATCAAAATACATTATTTTCACGAAACGTATACAATAAAAACAGATTATATGAGCAAATAGACAATGATCATACATATTGAGCCCAAGAGATGTTTAGAGAATTGAACAATTATTTGATAATCATTTGACTGGTTGAACACGTATGCATCATACCAATCTCAATAAGATAGATAGAAACTCCAGTCCTCTTACAAGGCCGGCGTGAATAAAGTGTCTGATTGTTATGTCAATGACCTAGTGCCCACTGGACAAAGGGCGCCCATTGGAACTCAATAACAATTAAAGCAGTGAATAAACATTCAATCAAACCTGCTTCACAGCACGAAGGCGCTGCTTGGTTGGGAGCTCCAAGAAATTGGAGGGCAACTTGGACAAACGATTTGAAGTAGAGGCAACTTCTGCACCAGACTGAGCCCACAGATTGCGCTCACTGTTTGCAGCTGCCTGCAAAACAAGCTCATAACCATTTGATGTACATAACAATTCTTTACATGGGTTGGCAACATCATAAACATCAGAGACTATAAACTCGTGCATTTTCATTTTGTTTAGAATTATATTAACACTAGGTTGACCAATGTCGGAGTCCAGCACAACAATTTCAACAACAGAATTGCATGCGTGCACAGTTTGTAGGTAGGTCCATGCCAAAGCCTTGCACAACACAACCGTTCCAACGACAGAACTGACCACTATGCATTATATAATAGATTTTGAGCTTCCTTCTACCCATAATTATTGACTAAAATTTGCATGTATTAACTCCTAACCGTCCTAGCGTCCAAAAACTGGATCATGAATAGATTGAAAGCCTTATAACCTTCTCATACAATTTTGGATGACTTTCATCCAAGTCACCTTTGCAAGCCTATTAAATTCTCTACCAATTAAAGTAAATCTCTCGTGATGAGGAGATGTTGATAATACTGAATTGGCCTCCAAATGCAAGTACGTCAAATTTGTTGGGTAGATTTTATGCTTGCAATGGTCTTCTCATGTACACACTATGTACACATGAGCCATGCTAATATCTATTTGTGAGGCTAACATCTACTTGTGTTCAAAGGGTTGGTACGTTTAGGGGTAAATGCGATGTTGATATTTCAACATAATGAGCACTTAATCAACGATGATGAGAGCATCCCTGTGGTGCAAGAAATTCGACACCTCAAATTCCATTTTTATACTTGAAGCAATTTCAAATGAAAGTGGGCTTGTGACACACCAAAAATGTTTCACAAATACTTAATTGCTCAATCATAGTACGCGTGTGTTGTGGTCATTTACTTTGGTCCAAACCTACAAAAGATTGAATGAGAAAGGGCATGAGAAGGGACATACTGTACCTTTGCATGGGTCTTTTTCCAGTGACGGCGGAGACCAAATGCATCATTGAAGTCTTGATGATGATGGCGAGTAAATACATCACGGACAGGGTTGTTGTCGGTGTGCAAGTGGGAGGTGGAAGAGGGAGTTGTCTCATCTTGAAGAATGTCGTCGGTGCGAGTTTCTCGTGAGGAAGTGTTGGTGGTCACGTCCTCTGTGCTAAAGCCGTGGGACTGAGGGGAGCTGCACGTCACGAAGTCTCTCACTGCGCGCGCCGCTCGTCGGCTGGTTTTTCCAAACCGAGTGAAGAGGATGTCCAAGAGTACTGCACTCTTGTGTTTGCGTGGGAGGGGAGACGTAGCCCATCCAAGCGCGGTGTCATCCAAGTCCGACCGTGTGCTGAAAGAACTCTTGGACATGTCATCTGTCTAGCTTCAAGCACACATTGACACTGTAAGAAACCTATGTTTTGTATGACACATTTCAGGTGACGTCAAGATGTTTTCATGTTGATAATAACATCAAACCTAACATCAATACATTCATTTTGATGTTACTAAGTGGGTGACAACTTTTCATAACCTCCATGGAATCCATTTCTGTGGAGGTGGCAATCAAACTTTCGATATTGATTGAGAGCATAGTCATATCTCACAATCTTGTTCTTCAATTGTAAAACTATCATAGATTGAAAAACCAATGTTGTACTAGTATTGCACACTTCTCAATTTTGAATTGGAGTTAGTAGACCTCAAACGGGTATTTAGAATGAACCATTGTTCACATCAAGAATTTAGGACCCCGCGGACTTTAAACGATTTTCTTACGATTTTTGATATTTCATGGGTTTGTACATTTTTTGCACGAATTCTGCACAAATTTTGCACAAATTCTGCACTTTGTCAAATAACAAAAAGAGTGAATGTAGAAGCCATGTGGATTTAGTGCAAAATTAGTGCAAAATCCAAGTGGAATTTGTGCGAAAAATGCACAAACCCACGAAATATTGAACTTCACACAGAAGTTGTTAAAAATCAGTGAGGTCCTAAATTCTTGACGCAAGGTTTCATTATAGAAAGATGCCATACCAATCCAATATTGTGAATAATCTTTGAGAATCGGAATGCTCGAAAAGGTTATTGGACATATATAAAATAACCTTGAATCAAGAACATCCAAGAATATATATTTTTGCAGAGATGGCAATGAAGCGGAGAACATGGTTCTATCCCATGATTTGTTCCTCAGCATGTTATTTCTCATATGACGAAGGTGCACTTTCACATTACCTAGTCCACAGATAGGCTGTAATGCATTTAGACGTACATGACTTGTTTTTCTCAGCTTGCCAGCCATAGAACAGTCAAGGGTCATGTTTGTTAAAATGGCATACTTTAGAGCTTCAAAGTTGTGACATTCAAAATGCACAAAGATCTAGGATTGGCATAGATCTAGATTCTGGAAAAGTGCTAACCTCTTTGAAAGTTTGCCATTTTAATGAATATGACAAGAGATTTAGAATGATGCCCTAAACTTTTGAAGGCAACTAACCTGGTAGAACAATGACTGTCACACCGCATCTAGTAGAATAAGCTACAGTTAACCCTAAAACATGTGCCCATTTGTAAGTAATCACTCGATGTCCTGACAATCACTTTATCACTACAGAAAATTTTTGAAAGAGAAAATGCTGGGGAAGAGAATTTTTTTTTTAAAACGAGCATTTAGAGAATCTGTCAGAATAAATTCTCATACCCTTGGTATGCGGATTCCAGATATAGAAAGCTGCATGAAAATCTCCACTTACAGAGCATCAAAATCACATTGTGCAATGCAGTTTCTGAATATGTATTCGCACATCTGAACTGACAGACCAACCTATCCCTTCATAGAAAAAAATTGAGTCGCAGAGAAAGCAAATCAGGTAAAGAGTAAAAAGGCTTCTTGATTCACCTATGCCTCGAGAAGAACCATTAAACTTCTTCTTCCGAAAGTTGTCACATGCAAGGAATTGGCTTCTTCCCAAACCCTAATTCTCCTTCTTCTTCTTCTTGGCGTTGACATAGAACAATCCTTTGTCAATATAAAAATGTACAGTACCTGGATTTGCTCAGAGACAACTGTCAGGGATGTAACAACAATTTTCAAAAGACCAGAGAAAGATACTTTCCAGATGATGATCTTGGATTGGAGCAGACAAGAGATGTCGAGATTAAATTCAATTGCCTTTGGGATCATATGAGAACAGAGATATGGACTTGAAGTGTCTCAGATCACGTTGATACGAGATTCCAGCAGATGCCAGCATCAAAGGTAACAATCTGCCATTTCTCTATTGAAGGCAACCCCATTTCCATTCAAAGAGCACTGCACATTTAGCCAAATCATACTCTCCCTAAACCCTAAACCTTAAAACCTTAAACCCTAAACCCTAAACCTTAAACCCAAAAACCTTAAAACCCTAAAACCAAGTGTATGAATAGATGAGATGATAACACAGGTCAGTAAAGAAGACAGAATCAAACTCCTAACGATTTCTTTTTTATCCTCTATAGTACATTAGAAGAAGCACAGCAGAAGATCACGTTGATACGAGATTCCAGCAGATGCTAGCATCAAAGGTAACAATCTGCCATTTCTTATGCAATTTCAAAACAGGAACACTTGTACGTGAGACCACTATTGAAGGCAACCCCATTTCCATTCAAAGAGCACTGCACATTTAGCCAAATCCTACTCACTCCTTAAACCCTAAACCCGAAACCTTAAACCCTAAACCAAGTGTATGAATAATAACACAGGTCAGTAAAGAAGACAGAATTAAACTCCTAACGGTTTCTTTTTGTATCCTCTAGAGTACATTAGAAGAAGCACAACAGGTATGATGTCTAGTGTTGCATTGCATGCAAGTTGTAGGCCCAAGATAATTGTACATCCGAGGCATGTAGAATAGTGAACCTCATAAAAACTAAAAAGTCAATGTAATCAATCCCTAGGAGACCCAAAACCCTAATTGTTTTCCAATCCTAAGCAAAATGGACTACATGCTGTTCCGGCCTCTTTACAAACCCTACTCGTAGGATTTATGATTTACCGAGGTCGCCTATTCTACATGCTAGCCCTAGAAGAGATGGTTATGATTTGTCCTTGAAACCAGTCACTCGACTACACAGCCTTTGACTATGGTGCCAGTGTCGGCTTGTTTGTCTGCAATGTACCTGAGAAGCATGTAGAAGAAATAGTAAACATACTGAGCTCCAACTACAAATTTTCACATCCTCGCTGCATAATCCATGTTTGTTGCTAGTTTTAGCCAAAGTTTGGGCTGGCCAATTGATACAAAGGATTTTTGAAAATAAAGAAGGAATAATACCCAGATTTCCTACATGGAGTCAAGATGGATAGCCTCTTTAATTAAACCTAGGTATCACCCAGGTACTGCCTAAGTAGCACCTAGGTAGCACATGTGTATTATCTATGAAAAGAGCATCCAAGGAGCCTGGATTGCTCTTCCAGCCGCGGAAAAATAGCAAAAATGCTAAACTGTCTCCTGACAAAAACAAATCACTGGGAGCAAGTCAAGGATTCAGGAGAGTGCAATAGATATTACAGTATGTCCGGGGAAAACTCACATCCGAAGGAGTTTCACAGTCTGAATTTGATCAGGCTCAAGAAAACTTAGTTCCCTGCACAATTATACTCTGAGGTTGCAGTAAAATAATCGTCTTCGTCCTCCTCTTCTGCAAATTCTTCGTCTTCATCCTCATGATCTTCTGCATCGTCTTTGTCCTCCTCCTCTGCAAATTCGTCGTCTTCGTCCTCATGATCTTCCGCATCGTCTTCGTCTTCAACCTCATCTTCTGCATGATCGTCTCCGTCTGAATCATCGGTGATTTGTTGCCATTGATTCTTGAAGAACATTGCAATCATAGCGTCATCTTCCTCATCATCGAGGATACGTTCCCGCTGCTGCTTGAGAAGCGTTTGCCAGCGCTGCCAGTCCATTGCGAAGGAGCTACAGTAAGTACACAACGAGAGAAGAGAAGAGAAGAGAAGAGAAGTGATAATGGCTGAGAATCTAACTATCTTCACTTAGGGTTGCAGAGATGCCAAGGAGCTCCAGCTCTACACAGAATGGGCAGCAAAAGAGGGCTGGTGGATGAGGTTCTGTTGTAAATGCCATTAACCCTTTCACTTCCCTATCCTTTCTGTCAAGTTACGCTTTTGTACACAATCCAACCTTCAAGATTTATCAAAATATATTTTGTAATATTTTTCATGCATGAAATTTTATGGTTTTCATTAGTCCTAAAAATTTTCAGATTTTTCCATACAAACTGAATTTTTTACAAATTTTTAGGTCATAATCATAACATCAGTAGCCTTCATTGGCTCTGCCTTGTCCTTGAGGTGAATGTGCAAGGTATCAGACATCATCATCCATGCAAAATCAATAACTAGCTTGTTTTACAGGAAGGCGGAGGTAATGGCGATCGGGAGAAGAAGATCAACAAGATCGTAACCTCTAAACGCCCAAATGACCATTTTCTGGTTGTTGCCCGAATCTGACAGGTTGCCCAAAATAAATAAAAGTATTTTTTGAAAAATAAAAAACATTTTAAAATACTACATCAAGTCTACTTTCCAGCCCTATTTGAATTATGTCCATTTGAGTTATACTCCACCCGGGAGAATTTTTCAAAGTGAATCACTTCAACATTGTTTTAGTGTTGCAAAATTTTCTATTTGGGGAAAGTAATGATATTCCCTCCATCATTTTTTTTGCTTTTTCTAAGTTTACAATAAATAAACCAAATTTAACCAATCATACTAAATTTTAAACTATAATAGTGAAAATTAGAATTTATACAAAATTTCAAAGGTTAATGCTTATAAATTCATTAAAAAAAGATCTAAGTTATTTTATCCAAAAAAACCTTGTAATTTCCAACTTGTAAGTTGATTCTCTGTCTCAATAATAAAAGGTTTCAGTAACAAACATTGTTTATAAATAGTCCTTTAGGATTGGGCGAACTTGTGGGAATTCTCTCCTAGCATTGAAGAGATCAAGAATATTGTACTCCACGGTGGTGTAAGGCCTTGCTTTAGATTATTCTCCAAATCACCATAAACTAGTTTTGCAATCTTTTTGAACTCAAAACAAGTTTAAGGTGAGTTCAACAAGAGTTTCCACTTTGAGACACTCTTTTCAGTTAACTCCTAAATGACCAATTGACCATTTTTTGTCACAGCCCAAATAGCAATGATTGCCTATGGTCAAGAAATGGTATTTTTCAAGTTTTGTTTTTTTGTCAAAATTGAAGATAGAGACCATGTTCTAGTGTTGTTTGATACATTTCATTTGCAATATTGAGGTTCACTAAGGAATATTGTCGTAGTGTTATAACACTTACTATTTTGGGAAACTAATGATGTTATCTCCTTTGAAAACTTTCCCTTTTAAAAATTTAGAATAGTATGTCTAGTCACTACTAGGAGAGGAGTCGAAATATGACTGGGGTTTATAACTAAAAACGGGCATAAAGTGACCTGATGACTAATACCAATTTCAGTCTGAATCAACCCAGTCATAACGGACAACAAAAATTTCTAAAAATACTCTAGTCATATCTGCGGGCATACGTTCGTTGTGGTGCGTTCCCAATTGTTTTTTGGGACCTCGATTATGGCAGCTCGATAAATGTGACTATTTTTAGTCATATATATGTGTGATTAGGAATAGTCAGAACAATCTGACTAGATTTAGTTAGAGACGTCAACCTAATGACTAAAATGTCATAATTTTATGACGTCATAATATGACTATCATTGGTTGCAAAATATGGTAGTGATGACTAGATTTAGTCATCATTTCGGTTTAGATATTTGTGAAGGCTCGTCAGTCATTTACATCTGTATGACTAGTTGTAGTCTGAACTTTAGATACATTCAAGTTTACGCCCAACAATATGACTGAATAAAAGCTTTATTTTTTAACAAAATTGCTTAGAAACTGACTATGCATAGTCATTGCTTTCAAACACGTGACTACAGCTAATGACTACATATAGTCATTTTGGTTCACATATCATAATTATGAGATCCAAAAAATTAAGGAGACTAAGTGACTAAATATAGTCCGCTGATAGAAATCAATGACTACAATCAGCGTCAATGTCTAATATCTATATTGTTTAAACCGCATTGAACAGTGCCCTATTTTAGCCAACACAATTTCTCATGGATGCTTTAAGAATTGGGTGGGCCACAATATAAAGCTATCTACTACTTCTCCCATCTTCGTGATAGAAGGGTCGTCCAATTCTACGTTGGAATAGAGAAAGTAGTTGTCGTTGTTGCTCTTTTGCACCTCCACGGAGACACACCCTTCTGGAATTGTGATCCCATGCAATCTCGTTCCTTTCAAGTTAATCACCTTTCCAATTCCAACCACCTGTTCTTCTTCCCCGTCTGCAACACCCATGATTTCCACAACATTGCCTTTGCTAAATTCCGAAGGCGGTGAGGCTTCGTCCTTTTGTACACTTGTCTGCAATTCCATGAGCACTTGTAAACAATGGAATGAGGACTGCCACAAAAACTAAGCATGTAGTTTAAGAAAGAACCAAGTGGGTAGTGCTTCGGCTTTCTTTACCTTTGATGTGCCCTTGTCTTGATTAGCCCCCACTTTGCCTTCCTTACTATCATTTGCCACGACATCAGGATTCCTTAATTTTTTTTGTTTCCCACCCTTTCCCCGTGTCTTCCTCCCTTGAGCAACGGGGATCCCTTCTCTGTCCTCATCTGCTCCCGCTCATTAGGGGACCCCTTTTCTCTCCTCTTGTAAACGCTGGCGGTATCCTTCTCTGTCCGGGGTATCTTCTGCTCACCCCTGCTAATTTCAAGCTTTTGTACCTCAGTAATCCTCTTCCTCTTCTCACCAACTGAACGATGCTTCGGCGGCGATGGCAAGGCAGTGTCCGCCTCGACTTCCTTCCCTTTGCTGACTTCTTCAATTTGCACATCGTCTCTTCCTTCAGACTCATGTTTATCCCAGTATAAACAACCACAGTCAGTTATGAAAACATGTAGAGTTAAAGGGGACTTCTTGACTAATTCTAGTCGGCAATGTAAAGAACGTGACTAACTTTAGTCATAAATTCCATAAGCATGTTTAGCACTAGGCATTTCGACCCTAAACCCTAAACTCTAAAACCGCAGTCACAGCTGCTGTTGACGTGGCCGCTGTCTTCGCAGCTATTGATTTCTCCGTGACCTCCGCCTCCACGTCGCTTTCTCCATTATCACTGACTGCTTCCTCTTTATTGTCTTCCTCTACATCAGGGTCCTCTGTCGTAGACAACAACGCGCTATAGAGATCTAACTTCGAATTGGACTTCGCCGCCTCTGCCTCCGCTTCCGATTCCTCGCTGCTACTGCTTTCCTGCTCCTCATCAGACTCTCCCTCCTGAGACTCTTCCTCTTGAGACTCTTCTTCATTCGATTCTTCCTCCTTCGACGGTTCGCTTTCCGGCACAGCGGGCTTCTCCGATTTTGCCATGGCGACAGAGCTTCCAAGTGCGACAACGAGATGCAAGTGAATTTTGAGCAGTGGTCTCCATTTTTCAAATTCCAGCAAGGATAAGGTTAGCTTAAGTACAACAATCTTATGCAATGATGATTGAAGAGGTTGGCTGAGGAAGTGGGGAAATGGAGTTGTGGAGTGAAAGTGGAGCTGTGGAGTGAAAGTGGAGCTGTGGAGTGAAAGTGGAGCTGTGGAGTGAAAGTGAAATTCAAACCACTTAGGGTTTCGTAATCAATGGGTGGCGGCTGCGTTTAGGGTGCGGAATTAACGCCGCCGCCGCCATGTGTTTGTAGCCATTGTAGTGCTATTAATAGTTCGTCGTTATCTATCGATGACTAGATTTAGTCACCCAGTCTACTTCGTTGACTATTCGTAGTCAGGAGTTCTATATCCATGACTAGATGTACGCATGTCATTGACGATTTTGAAATAGTGCTAGAGTGAGTATACTTAGCTCTTCCTCAAATGATGCCCTATAAAGCAACGCGTCAAGGCGCTTAAACACATTAGGAAGCTGAAGTATTTCTAGAATGAAGTGCTCTGCTGGACCCTACAAAGCTTAGTTGTCCTTATACTCTTGAAACTTGGACACTTCTTCCTCTGTAGGTGACATCTTTACTAAAAGCTGTAAGATCTGATGGCTCAAACCCTCGCCTGCAAATTAAGAACGAGTGCAGTATTTCTCACTCTTCATGAATTTGCCATCCACAACTCACAAAGAGTTCATGTCCAATTGTATTGATCGTATTGTACAGAACCTAATTTAGATGAGGGCATCACCGAAACAAGAGAGGAACATTGCACGAAATCCTTCAAGATTACAAAGAGTATGCACCCAAACAATATAATTCTTACATAGTAATATAAGATAAACTAATCACTACGTCTGGTCATCATTTTAGAATTAAGAACTAGCTATTAGCAGGAGACAGACAGAACAGTAAGGAAAGTGAATAAAACGACTCAGTATAGTCACCATTCTGGAAAAGCTGACTAACAGAGCTACACATGAGGTTGAATTCTAACAGTTTAGGAAAAATAACGGACTCGAGGTGATGTGTATACTGCAGGCGGTATGCGAGTGAAATGAGTCGACGAGAAGAGGCCTGAAAAGAATTCCGAAGACAAAGCAGGAGAAGACTTTTAGATTATCCCATAGATATACGACAGGAATCCTTCAATACGTGGTTCAAAAATACTGCATCTGAAGACGTTGCGATGGGGAATGATGTCTCTGGGATATACTCGCACTATTACTGCCTCCTAGACGAGAAGCAAAGGGATACAAGACGATGTATGTATACGACAATCATATACGAGTACGCGGAGCAGAAGCAGATATGTCGACATGGGACAATGGAGTAGCGGCTATGTTTTGCAATCTTGTCGCGCTAGTTCTAGTGACAGGAACATGAGGATAACAAATTTGGAGTATGTGGGGTGGGTGGACGAAATTATCAGCGTAGACTACAGGAAATTTGAAGTGGTCGTGTTGTATTGCACATGGGCCCAAACAAACAAGAGGGGAGCTCGGGCTACAATGAAATGTGACGAATATGGATTCACATTGTTCAAATTTGATCGATTGATTCCATATTCAGCGGACTCCTCTGCATTTCCTCTTCACGTACAACAAGTTTTTTATATAGACAATGAGGACAATAGTGGATGGAAGATCGTGTTACGACAACAGCTGCGTGGCGCAAGAGTCGAGTCAAGTGATGGCGGAAGACAAGATCTGCAGAGTGTGCTGTTAGGTAGAGACGAGGAGTATGTAAGCCTACGGCCTGAATACACAACCGTGGAAAGGGAACTGGACACTCCTGATTTGAGAGGATGTAGGAAACTAACCACAGAAGATGTAAACCAAGCTTTGGTCGCTGCAAAGGAGGATCTAGAGGTGGGACATGATGTGCTATCACAATAAGAAATGAGGTCAAATGCATGGCATAGCCCATTGTATTAGTAGACCAAGTACGAAACATACTATGATATGCAGTAGCTTTGGTCTCGGTACTCTTGATGACTACACTTAGTCAGTGATTCTACATGCAAGACTAATATGAGTCACTCGCTCGACATTACTGTCTACAGTGTCTAAGAGTATTTTTGAACTGCAGCAAATGGCCAATTCCACATTGCTAATTCTACATTGCGATGGTATACAAAAGGATATGCCCTATAAATATCTTCAACATCACTGATTGACGCTAGAACATGCATGCGCACTACCCTCGTGGGGTGCACTGTACTAAACATGTACGAGTATACATGAGTGCACAAAAGGGGTATTAATTTGAACATTGTTGTATTACGTATACATACAATAAACACATTTAGAACTAAAAATATGCACGTATACATACACTAAACATATATTTAAAACATAATACATCTGTATATAAAGAAAAAAGCTGATAAAAAAGAGGGAGAGGTAGAGTAAACAAAAGTGGAAAGAATACATGAGAGGAAGAAGCGCTGTAGTCAAAATAAAACTATCCTAGTCAAAAAGAGAAAAACAATACATCAATGCAAAGTAGATAAATGACAAGTATTTGAACAAGGTGCAGAGAGAAGTGCAATGACTGTAGGCAGTAAGAAAGGTATCTGGAAAAAATATCCATGACAGATGAATTGCAAAAATGATATAAAAATGTAAGAAGGAAAAAAATTATGGAATGAAAAAATATAAAAAACAAACTCGGGGAGGTCACTCTTTGTATCATTTGAGTATCACGTGTGAACAAAGGGTATTTAAAAGCACCCTAAAATTTAAAAATAATTTTTACTATAATTAGTAATATTTTAAGAATATTCTCATTTTATTCTTGTAATGAATTGTGAACATCCTATATTAATGTAAATCATTTATAAAAATTATCTTCAAAGATTTATTTAGACCCTATCTTTGTTCGCACGTTGTTACGTAATATTTGGAAGTGACCTCCTCAGGAAAACAAAAGCAAAACATGCTAGGTTGTTTTTAATAAAAGGTTAAAAAATATAATATATAAAATGTTAAAACCTCGAAGGAACAAAATAAATTCGAAAGAAAACCCTAAACTGAAGGAAGGAAAGTCAAATTGAAATAATAAATCAATCATTAAACAAAGGATATAAATTTGAATTAAAACCATGAAGGCCCCACTCTAAAACCCACTTACAAATGGCTTCCCAAAACTATAGTCACATAACTACTAAATCTAGTCATATTGCCGCCCACGCAAAAAGTCATATGGCTGCCCACGGAAGAATACGTTCCCCAACTACATTCCCATTGAGGTTCCGTGTAAATATGACTAAAATCATAGTCATGTGATGACTATGGACTGTTCTAGTCACCAAAGTAGTTACTGGTGAGTCATATCTAACCGATAGTCATATCTAGTCATATGGGCGTAGTCATATTTCGTATGCTCTCCTAGTAGTGAGTTTTGACCAATCATACAAAATTTCAAACTTTAAAAATAAAATTTGCAATTTTGGTGAATTCAAAATGATAAATACTTCTTAACTCATTAAATGAGAATCTAAAAATATTTTTGGAAGTTTGAATGTGCAGATAATTACTAAACAATATGCATCTCATTTTTCTCTTTTGGACCAAATTTCATCAAAGTTCCAAAAGTAACATTTTATAACACATATAGGTTTTCTCTTTATCCTCTCTGTCATTTAATGTTTTCAATGTCCGAATACAATTTTAGTGCAGTGAAGGGAGCTAGCACTGTTAACTCTAATGTTTTGAGTGTCCCTCTTTGTCATTAGAGTTAATAGAGTCTAATGTTTTCAGAGTCCGAACACAATTTTACTAAAGTGTATATTCTCGGTAGCAGAAAGTAGTTTCGTTCCAATGGGCACTGGGTCATTATCATTACGAACAGTCACTTTATTCACGCCAGCCTCGAGAAAACCGGACACGATTGTAATTGGACACGATTGCAATTGGATGAGTACCGTAGATAACGAAAAGTGCTACTAAGTGTGGGAAGATTCTATTGTCCTGTTATGGCCCATTTCCACTTATCCCACTCAAGTGGGGCTCGTACAAAACTTGAAATCACCAGGAATTTGAAGTAGTGATTGTCGGCCAAAAGTGTTTCCGGCTTTGACGTTACTCCCGTGCAGCAACTTCCCGTGCACCATGATGGCTGGTGCAGTGCCAATCACTTCACCTCCGTCACTTCCTTTCACGCAAAAAGGTTCCAATCACAATGTAAGCTAAAGCTAAATTCCTGGGTAACAGTTCCAAGCACCAAGTATCAATTGCAGCTGCTTCTACTAATTAAGTGAAGCTTAGCAGCTCAAGTCGAAGATTTCAGATAGATACTTCTACTAATTAAGTGAAGCTTAGCAGCTCAAGTCGAAGATTTCAGATAGATAGATAGATATGAACTCCGGTCCCTTTTCAAGGTTGGCGTGAATAAAGTGTCTGTTCGTCTTGTCAATGAGCCAGTGCCCACCGGACAAAGGCCATTGGTACAAGACTACTCACCTCTTTTGAGAATAGACACTTTAGTGATCGAAGATTCAGACCTCTGTGTCAGAGACAAACAGAGTAGCAATTCATTCCTAGTATTTAAGCATTGTGAGCTCGCTTGTTTGCTCCAGTCGAAGACACCAACGCCGGCATTGTTGAACAATCATGTTTCTCCAACAGGTTTGCTTCATGTGCTACTCTTTCTCTGAGCTCGTCCAAACTTGGCTATGGTGAAAATTTTGAGCCTTTTGATTTCTAGCTATTGGAGCAGGATTTCCCTGAAGGCAGAGAGCCATTACACAAGGCTGAAAATTGACTGGCAGTTTATTGTAAATGTAGAAAGCCAGGCTTAGTCTGATCTGTTTTGCACTGTTTCCAACTCTTGCAAACAGTGTTTTTAAATATAATTTTTAGTACCAAACTGACATAATTCTTACCCTCCAAAGCCTGTGTGGCATGTACCTCTCTCTCTTTGTAGGCTTATAGGACGGCTGCTTTCGTCTCCTATGGGTACATGAACTTCACGCGGGGCGCCTTCCTGTATGAACTCAACTCTTTTTTCACGCAGTTTCAGAGTTGAGTGATTTCTTTAGGGTTTCTTAGTTACCCGCAGTTTGATCTGTGTTCAGAGACGAGATTCATTTTGTCATTGTAACCTAAAACTAATTCTAATGGCCGGTGAGCAGCAAGCACTCGAAGGAGTTTCAGAATGAGGAGATGGCAGTGGACTTGACGGACAAGCAATGCGTGGTGACGGGTGCCAACCAGGGCATTGGCTTTGCCTCTGCGGAAGCTCTGGCAGCCAGGTACTTCTTACTCCCTCCGTTCCAAAGATATTGTCCTAGTTTTTGGCAATTTTTTTTTTTCAATATTTGTCCTATGTTTTATACTTCAAACGTGAGTTTTGTCCACTTCAAACAGGGTGGACAACAAGAGTGACTCAAAACTACATAAAGTAGGAGCACCCAATTTTGACATAGTATCCAAAGCGGATAATTTCTACACATGGCGTTCATTTTAGAACGCACATTTAGGTAGACCATAGATGGCTTATTGTTTTGATCAACAAACAATAAAGGCTCTATGACATACTTAGATTTGCGTTCTAAAATGAAAGCCATGTGTAGAAATTATCGGCATTGGGTACACTATCGGAATTGGGTGCTCCTACCTTACTACTATTGAACAAAAGTGACACAAAAACTACATACTACTATTGAAGATAAACTATTTTTCAAATACTGAGACGGTTTTTTTGGGAAAAAAATGTGTTAAATTAAAACATGCCAAAAACTAGGACAATATCTTTTGGACGGAGGGAGTAGGTTTTACTGTTTTGCAGAATGTAGTGATCTAAGTCTCTTGAATGCATTGTCCTTAACGTATGTTCTGAATCAATTGAATTTGTCGTTTGAAAATAAATTAGGGGCGCAACTGTGCACTTGGTGTGCCGGTCGAAAGAACGAGGGGAGAAGGCGGTGGAGGCGATCAAGGCCAAAACGGGAAACCCTCACGTGTCTCTGGAGGTTACTCAGACATGCTTGCTCTGCTTTGAATCCAATGCTTTCATGTTGTAACGTCATCTCCAATACAAGTCTATTAATGTAGTGTTTGGCATTTGATTAAGTGATAGAGCATACATTGCATATGACAATTTGACCAAACCTAGCTCATTGATCATAGCAGGGGTTGTCACACATCCTCTGAGAATGAAACTTCTTTGAAGAATGAGAGAAAAGAGGAATCAATAGGACACATTCTCCATGAAGAAAGTGTGACACCCCTTTTGTGGTATGTGGAGAATGAGAATGAAGAATAGAGGTTGTTAGTTGGTCACACATCCTCCAAGCATGGGCCATTCTACATTATCCATTCTTCATGCCCATTCTTCACCCATGGAGGAGAAGAATGAAATTTCTCAATCAAAGAATGTGCCCTCCGCCATTCAAGGAGAGTGTGCCACGTCCCTATTCTCTGAAGATTGAGAATGGGGTGGAGGATGTGTGACAACCCCTACTATTTGACCTCCCTATAGAGCACTAGGCAGGATTGGGAGTGCATTCATTGTGTCAATTGGCCACTAGTTTTACCTGTCAGGGTTTAGGGTTTAGGGTGATCTCAAGGAAGCCTTTCTTTCGTTGTGATGTAGTAGACCTGGTCACTGAGCGTTATGTTGGTCCTGAAATTGCAGGTCTGTGATTTATCGTCACTACAGCAAGTCAAAGAGTTTGCCTCCAAGTATACATCCTCTGAAAAGCCCCTGCACATTCTGGTACTATTCTTGCACTTCAACTTTACTCCTGGTTACAGTCCGTAGAGGGTGCAAAAAGCGTATTTTGTTTTTGAAAACATAAATGGAAGCTGCATCTTTCCCACTTTTTCAGTCACTCGTGGAATTAGTTATGAATATTTGAATTTGGAATGGCATAGTGGTCTAAAAACATCCCCACTCTAAAATATTTACATTGAAAAATCTAATATGTTAACCCCTAGGAAGAAGGATTCATGGTTTTAAAATGACAAATTCAATCAATTGTATTGTGAAAAATATATTCCAGATGGGATCCAATTTTATATCACCGGAATCAGCGAAGAACATTGCATGTGTCGAACCAAAAAGAAAGAAATTTGAACACCTAGAACCTACTCAAAACTGCTAAAAATAAAAATAAAAAACATTTGGGCTTCTTGGTTCTTTAGGGGTTAAAGAGCAGGGGCAGTTTTAGCAGGACTTTGTGATTGGGTGCAGGTGAATAATGCAGGGTTGATGGAGAATGAACGCACTGTGACTGCCGATGGGTAAGAGACTTGCACATCCATTTGTAACATTTTTAACCAAGTTCATAACGCATACTCCCTCTGTCCAGAAATAATTTTCCTTGTTCTTTGGCGTGTTTTAACGGCTTTTTTTTTTGGCTTTTTTTTTTTGGCGTCTCAGTATTCGAAAAATGGTCTATCTTGAATACTTGGGGGGTCAGTGTGTTAAAAAGTTAAGGGTATAGGTGCGAACAACCACTATTTTATAAGGGGGGTATTACTTTCTTTTTTCATTTTTTTTTTCACATGCTATCATTATGTAATTTTCTACTTTGGGTTAATAGAAAAGGGGCTTGCATTATTTATAATTCCAAATTACCTATTATTCCATACCCTATAGTACTTTAAAGATGTCCAGTGCCATTTTGATACCCTATATTACTCTAAGTCCATTTATAATTTTTTGTCCCCATGTTTTTAAAATACCCTATCATTTGTTCGCACGTATATTGCTACTCCAACATATCACTATCCCCCCGAGCTTGAATAATAGTATGTAGTTTTTGTGTCACTCTCATTGTCCACTCCGTTTGAAGTGAACAGAGCTCACATTTGAAGTATAAAACATAGGACAAATATTGAGAAAAAAAATGCCAAAAACTAGGACAATTATTTCCGGACAGAGGGAGTATTATGAGCGTCGTCAAGGCCATCACTGACATGTTTTTTTCCCTTGTCTAGCTTGGAGATGAATTTTGCAGTGAACGTGGCTGGTGTCTATACCTTGACAGAGCTCTTGATGCCTGCATTGACACGGGCTTCGCCTGATTCTCGTGTCATTACAGTCGCATCCGGAGGCATGTATACTGAAAATCTCAATGAAAATCTACAGGTATTCTCCGTGATTGTTTATAGAGAAATTTTGTTGCTAGTAATTTTCATACTCTCATATTTTTGTCTAAATTCTTGCCCTCGTAACGTCCTAGAGAACTGATTGAATTGGCTTGAAAATGCGTCCCTCCCACATGAAATGGAATCCTTGAGACCTTTTGCAAAGTTGAACACAATTTGAGCCACCAGGAGCTTAAAGTGGATTCCTTGTGTGTTTCTGTGTGTATTCCCTATGTGAATTTCATTACACAAGGAATTTGTAAAGAGTCCACAGGAAAGAACAAAGACACACAGGGAATATTGAGACACACAGGGAAAATTGAGTGTTCCCTGTGTCTCACTTTTCCTTGTGTGTCTTTGTTCTTCCCCTTTGTCTTTTTACAAATTCCCTGTGTATGTAGGGAAAACGTCAAGGGAATCCACTTTAAACTTCTAGTGAGCCATTGTCATCATAAGTGAGAGCTTTAAAGAACTACTCTAAAGAACTCTATTCTCAAAAGGTGCCATGGCACTAGTACTCAAGAATGTCATGTAATGTGCAGTATGAAGACAAGAAGACGTTTGATGGAACAGCACAATACGCGCAAAACAAGCGCGTGCAGGTTTGAATCTCTCCTCTAAACCCTAAGGATTTATGGTTTTAAAACGACAAATTCAATTGATTATATTGTGAAAATTATAATTCATATGGAACCAAATTTTATATCACTGGAATCAGTGAAGAACATTGCATGTGTTGGTCAGAAAAGAAAGAAAATCGGACAAAAGGAAGTCCATATAGAACCTACTTAAAAACATTAAAAAAAACATGAGGCTTCTTGGTCTCCTAAACCCTAACTTGTTTGAGTGAATTGATTGCAGATCGCTTTGACAGAGTACTGGGCTGAAAAACATAAGGACGCCGTTGGATTCTACTCCTTGCACCCAGGCTGGGTCAGTACAGAAGGCCTGAAGAAAAGCATGCCTGGTTTCCACTCCAAGTATGTGAATTTTCTTTGAATCACAACATGAGCAATTGAGTTAGTCATTTTGAAGTCACTTAGTGTAAATTTTGGGTACATATGAGCGAGCAAAGGGTATTTAATGGGGGCTATGAATTAATTGGAATATTCTGCTTTTATAGTATATTTTGGGTATATTTCATATATAATCCAAGAATATTTTATAATATTCCCAAATTGGTTTTAAAACACCCTATATTACTTCTATAAATTTATAATTTTTATCTCAAATGAATAAAAGTCACCCTATATTTATTCTCTCATAGTTATCTAAATTCTTGACAGTGACTTCCCAGGTTTTGAAACCATGAATCTTGTTGGGTTGAATGTTTTTTTTGTTTGTGCTTGGTTAAATTGTGCAGGTTTCAAACATCAATGAGAACACTAGATGAAGGCGCGGACACAATTACGTGGCTGGGTTTGCAACCAAATTCAAAGCTTCAGAATGGGGAGTTTTATTTCGACCGAAAAGTGGCACCGAAACATCTTCCAGGTTGTGGCACCAAGTACTCACCTGCCCTTGTGGCATCCATAGTCTCTAAGGTACATTCCCTCTGTGGACTTCCTCCCAAAAGTGGTTGAAAAATAAATGATTTTCCAGTCTCAGTGTATATGAGACAACAGAGTAAGTTAAAGCTTCAAGCCAACTTTTATATTTATTTTTGCACAGTAGATATATAGAACATTAAACTGTTTGTGTCGATAGTGTGAGAGATGCTCAGGAAATGCTGTAATATGATACAATCCAATGGTACATACAAGAGAGTGTCAAATTTTCTGGCGTTCATCTGCACCGTGCCCTTCAGCTTTTCAGTGTCAATATACTTTTTTGATACTCCCTCCGTCCTGGAAAAAGACCATTAAATTTGTCCCAAAATAGAACCATGATTTCCAATTGTACTCATTCGCTGCTGGTCATTAAGCTTCTTGCGCGCTTGACAACTGATTCAGGGCATTGCATCTTAATCCATGGATTTTGATCATGGATTATTGTCATGTATACACTTTTTGACAGTCAAAATACTCCCTTTGTACTCTCTTAATTCATGGATTTGCATCTCAGTCAACATACTCCCTTTGTGTTCATGGGATTAAGCTCAATCCATTAATTTTAGTGAAAGCAATGCTTAAACCATGGATTTCAGTGGAAACAAGGTCTTTTTGCGGGACGGAAGGAGTAAGATTTATAGAGGTCTTTTGAAAATGTTGAGTTAGTTGTAGTAATTTCAAATTTCATCTCTAAATCCTTTTATGTTGAATTAACGTGTCAGCTTAAGGTTGTTCTTCCCACGTCCACTCTTTTGCCATAATGTGTTAATCCCTAAACGTCCAACCAACCAAAAAGTGGATGGTGTTCATAATCAAACATAGTGTTTTCATCCGTCATTGACTTTTTGCAATGTGGATTTTTTACTTTTTTTTTATGGGAAATTAGCTTCATGCATGTGTGACTTGATTAGAAAGGGGGTTGTTTGTGAAATTTTTATGCCTCATCTCATGTTGTAGTTATTCATCCAAAATTTTGAAGATTTCAATGTAAAAGTGCTCTTAAAAAATTCAACTCATAAAATTAAGCAACAAAAAATCTCCAAAAATCACTACACTGAGAGTATTGCATTTCTACTAATTACAACAAATTTCATGTACACTTAGAGTATTACATTTCAACCCATTACAACAAATTTCATACACAGATTGTCAATATCTTATTCAAAATCAAATTACCAAAAAAAAATATTAAAAAAATATTAAAAAAACAATTTTTTAATTTCAAATTTCATTCAAAAACATTGGTGCCAACAATTATAGATCTAATTGTATGGATAGAATCAAAAATTGACTAGAGCTCCAATTCTTTTCGCACCCAATTTCCTTAACCCCTAACTGCCCAAGCATGCGTTTTTGGCCTGATGTACAGATTTCATCCGTATTTTCTCATCCGTCATGCACTTTTTGTGGTGTGATTTTTTTACTGAATTTTTTATGGGAAGTTAGCTTCATGTATGTGTGATCCAATCGAAAAGTAAATAATTTTTGAAAAAATTATGCCTCATTTTGTGTTGTAGTGTTTCACCGAAAATCTTGAAGATTTTGGTCTAAAAGTGTTCTTGAAAAAAAAAACTATTAAAATCAGGCATCCAAAAAATCTCCAAAAATCACTACACCTAAAGTACTACACTATAACTCATCACAACAAATTTCATCCACATATTGTCAATATCTTATTCGTAATTGAATTACAAAATAATTTTTTATTTTATGTTTCAAAATTTATAAAAAAAGATTAGTGATAGCAGTCATAGATCTAACCGTATAGATAGAATCTAAAATTAAAAATGTATAACTTTTATTCATACATCAAGTTCTAAATATTCATATTAATTGCATTTTATAATGCATCTTTGCGAAACTGCCTAAACTGGACATAGGTGAGGACGTTTAGGAGTTAAGTGGGCCCAAAGTTTTTAACGCCAAATTTGTGCTACGTAGATAGCCATATAGTGTAAGAAGAAGTTTGGCCCGGGCCCTCGTGTAAACCTTTTTGACCGATTTCCAAATTCAAACGTTCCTATTCATTCCCATATTCATTGAAATTTGTGAAGTTTGGATGGAGCGAACAATTGGGCCTTGATGTAAAGTGGGTTTTAGAGCCAGTTTCCATGGGTTTGAGAAGTTGCCCATTGAAGCATGCAAGAAGAAGAGAAAAGCGGTGTTACAATTTGTTTCATACCAGCCATGAAGTGTTGCACACTTCAATGGACTTGGAACATGAACAAATTTGATTGGTTAGGAGGAAGTTGCCATGAGTCAAGGACTTGAGAACCCTCTATGTTTAATGAGAGCTTCTCCACAGGGACATTGGCAAGGCTGACACACAAGTAAAGGAATAAAAACATGTGCATTTTTCTTACCAAGAAGAACAAAAGTGTTGTCGATGTCATTTTTTCCTCCTTCCGTCCCCTGGGCTAAAAATTTCGAGTGTAAAGTAACATTCTTCGATCTTCTCGGTTTCTAGGCCTCCCATTGGCTGAAATTTCTCTCACGGCTTCTCGTCTCTAGTGTAAAGAGGCCCTTACCTACTCTCTCTATTCCAAAATAAAAATCACCTCCTAGAATTCAGCATAATCTTCCCAACACTCTGCTAAATTCTAGAAGGTGCTTCTTATATCAGTTCAAATGGGAGTATATAAGGTAGAGGGCTCATAATCCGTGAAGGGTGAAATAGGCCAATCTTCTCAGAAAGAAGATTCTAGCCTTCAAGCCCACCCTCAAATGTACACCACAGCTTGATTGGTTTAAGGAACACCTATGACATCACCTTCCAAAATTCATAACTAAATAAAGAAAAATTGATTTTTTCTTATTCCATCATCAATGCTCTCCAACAAAGTTTGCACATTCTCCCAAAAAAACTCTTTTGAACACTCCATGAGGAACTTGTTCAACCTGAAATTTGAGCCCTCTACCTTAGAGCATTCCCACCCATGCCCTCATCAAGTGGCCTTCAACAGTGGTTTGAGAGGGCACTATAGGAGTTCAAGTGGCCTTTCAAATTTTGAACCCCCACTGTTGAGTCTCCTTGAATTTGAGAATCTGAAAAATGAAGAGCCCATGGCCAATGGGAAGCACCACATGCATGTTGGGCCATGGGTGGGAATGATTCATTGATTACATTCAAATCAAGAGGATGGAAAGCACCACGCCAGCACATGCATGTTGGGCCATGGGTGATTATCGCAATTAATGCAATGATTATCTCCCTCAAATAGCCCGGATTTCAAGCTCCAGAGGCAAATGCAAGACTCCACAACCTAGCGTGGCAAAGCTCATTTCTACAGAGGCCTTGCAAGAGAGGCCACTGGCAAACCCAAGGGTGGGAGAGAAAAAAGTGTGAGGGCCCTCTACAGTGCCAAAAGGCCACTTGTTGAGGGCAAGGGTGGCCATGCTCATGCTCTTATTAAACTGAATAGAGAATCCAAGGAACCGACCTGAATTGCTCTTCAAGCCATGGGAAAGTAGCCAAAATGCTAAACAATCTCCTGACAAAAAAAAAATCACTGGGATTAGGGAACGGCAAGTTGCCTGTGTGATGGTGGAGATGCTCTAAACAACTTTCTTCTCCACTGTTTTTTTTCTCAAAAACTCGCTTGAAATGTGGAACTTGGATTCCAAAGTCTCTTGAAAAGAACTCTTTTAGTGAGAAACCTCAACCATGGAAGTTGCATTTGTCCGCACTGTTGCAGAAGAAGACTAGAGTCTCCCGGCATGGTCCGCATGGCATGTTTTCCGGAAGCATGACCAGCAGCTCCTCAATAATGCCAACCTGAGGCGGTCATGACAACAATTTCCTCAATTTTTTGGCTCTGGGAGAGCAGTTTTCCGTTGTGAAATTTCGCCAGTGAGAGATGGTGTCGTCGTCGTTAGGGGGGTTCTGGCAATGGCTGGACAAGGCGAAGGTGCATGCGGCCATGGTGCTGGTGGGCGCTGGCTATGGCGGCTACTTCGTGCTCACCAAAGCCTGTTTGACTGGTGGCGTGGACCCTTTTCTCTTCTCCGTTTACCGCGACGGCATTGGCTTCCTCACCCTCTTCCTTTACGCCTCCTTCTATGAACGGTACTCCACCACCCATTCCTCTGCTTTCTCATGTTCTCAATTCATCATTTTGTCCCAGTGTTTTTTAGTTTTGGACTTACTATTGCAATTTGCAAAATTTGGCCTCATTCTGTTTTTGCTTTGGTCTGTCTTTTAGGGTTAATAGATTGCATTACACGAGTTTTGTTTTTAGGGTTTAAAAAAGCTATGGTGTTGTGGATGGCAGGGAACAGTGGCCGAAGATGACCCTTGAAACTGCAGGGATTATACTAGCGATGGCAATTGTTGGGTACGTGAAATGTATCCATTTTCTTCACATGAATGCATAGGTAAAGACATAATTCATATCTTTGTATTCTGGAGTATTTATGTGATTAGTGGCCTGTGTACTGCCATACCTCTTGTGTTTTTTGAGGAGGGTCTTAAAACTATAAGGTAGAGGGCTCCAAAACCAACAGGGTTCTAATTCCAACCCAATCTAAACCATGCATTTATTTTAGAATACAAATCTAGCCACATCATAGAGCTCTTATTGGATGTTGACCAAAATGATAAGCTATCTATGGTATACCTAGATTTAATTTCTAGAATGATCATTGTGCCTAGATTTTGTTGGAATTAGAACCATGTTGGTTTTGGAGCCCTCTACCTTACTGGGTTTAAGATTTTTAGGGAGTTGTCTTGATTTTTATGATATGCAATAATCATTAGGGTTGACTTGATATTCTGTTGGTAGCTATTATGTTAATTTTGATATGACATGGATTTAGCGTCAACTTCGAATACTATGTTTTCGTTGTGAGTTCTAATGAGGTCTGCAGCTTCTGTCGGTATTGTAGTAGTAGTAGGAGCAGTAGTTGTGCACGTTTTGTTTTTCGAAGTAAAATTCTGTGAAATGCTGCTGCAGAGTTTACGTGCAGCAGGCATTTTTCCTGGTTGGATTGCAATACACAAACGTGATATTTTCTTCAATCATGATGAACTGCATTCCAGCATGGACATTCCTCATAGCAGTGATTTTCCGGTGCGTTTCTAACTTTGTGTAACTTCATCTCTCTTTGTTTTCGGTACACATATCCTTGCTTAGATTTCTGTGTGAGCACTTTAAACCCTAAAGGACCAAGAAGCCCACCATTTTTTTTTAGCAGATTCGAGTAGGTCCTATGTGGACTCCTTTTGTATCAAATTCATTTCTTTTTTGACCAACACATGCAATTGTCTTCACTGATTCTGGTGGTATAAACTTTGGTCTCATCTAAATTATATGACCAATTGAATTTGACATTTTAAAACCATGAATCCTTGGGTCTTCAGGGGTTAAAGTAATCTTGCAATTTACTGTAGGCTTATAACTAAGAATCTGCCTGTTATGCTGTGGATGGTCAGGGTAGAAGAAATTTCTTTCAACAAGAGAGATGGGCAAGCCAAAATGCTTGGCATCTTATGTTGTATCACTGGAGCCACCCTGCTGACTCTTTACAAGGGCCCTATTCTTTTCGGCGATCCAACACCCATTTCTCCTCTTCCTGGTGTATCTCTTGGAGTTTTTTTCTTAGGGTGGGAAATTGATCCATGGAGACTTGGTGCACTCTGCCTGCTTACCTGTAGCATATGTGTTGGCATGTTCATCAACTTACAGGTTTCCCTCACCTCTTGCCACTATAAATGCTACTCCCTCTGTCCAGAAATAATTATCCTAGTTTTTGGCAATTTTTTTTTTTTTTGACATAATTGCCCTATGTTTTATATACTTCAAACTTAAGCTCTGTCGGCTTCAAACGAGGCCGACAATGTGAGTGACACAAAAACTACATACTACTATTAACCCCTAAAGGACCAAGGATTCATGGTTTTAAAATGACAAGTTTAAATGATCATATTGTGAAAATTATAATTTGAATGGGACCAAATTTTATATCACTGGAATTAGTGAAGAATATTACATATGTTGAATTAAAATTAAAAATAAAAATAACAAAATAAAACCTACTCAAAATCACTGAAAAAACAGGAGCCACCTGGTGGCCTTATGGTCCTTTAGGGGTTAAAGATAGACAATTTTTCGAGCACTGAGAAAAAAAGCATTCCAAAAACTAGGACAGTTATTTATGGACAGAGGGAGTATCAAAACCTAAGAATTTGTTATTGAAGATGTCAGCTTCTCAATGCAAATTGTCTCAGCATGGAATGAACTAGGACCATATGCTAAGTTGTGAGTGTTAGATCTTACAAAATTTTCTCATCAGTTAGGATATGAGTGTTTTTTAATATTTTTTTGGTATTGCAGGCTCCAGCTCTGAAACGATTCCCTGCTCCATTCACATTGATGGCCCTGACGGCTCTGCTAGGGACTTTCATGTTTGCAGCCACCGTTCCTTTCAGGGTGAAAGAGGCCTCGGACTGGATTCTAACCCCTGGACCAGATCTCTTTGCAGCCATATACGCGGTAAGTCTTTTGTAAATTCTTTGTATAAGTTTATCTTCATTTTTTCTGTAGAAATGTATTCCTGGGAGCCTATTCAAGTCAAGATTATAGCAATCCTATGGCCGGGAATGGGGATTGGTCACCTGCTTTAACCCTTAAATGTCCAGAGGGCCCTTTCTGACCAGTATTATACACCAATATTCCATTGTTTTTGGCATAGTTCCACACCCCCTATGGGTTGAAGATCAAAAGTGAAATTAAAATTCACGTCAACATGATTTTAATGAGCTTTTGGGGTCTTAATTTGCAACTTTCTATTTACAACAAATGTCAAATATAGCCCAATGTATCTACTATCCCCATCATCCCTTCAAGGGTTAAGCATTATTCTACTCTTGTACATCTTTTGTTGGCTCCATGCTATGTTAATGATGGCAAGAGAGCAAGCCAATATACAAACTGTAGCTAAACATTTGATAGAATCAGAATGATGGATTTGATATAAGCAGTTGTGATGTGCAGGGAATAGTGGCGTCAGGGATGTGCCTCTTTTTGGGATGTTGGGTTAATCACCAATGTGGTCCAATTTTAGTTTCGGCCTACACTCCGATGCAGCCCATATTCTCCACGTTCTTTGGTATCATCTTCCTCAACAATGCGCTCTATACTGGAAGGTAGGATCCCGTGAGGAACATTAAATGTAACAGAAAATGTTTATACATGTTTAGCATTTCCTGTTTACATGTTTCTGTTTAGAGTACTATTTTCTGTTTATATGTTCCGTTTAAAGGACTATTTTCTGTTCATACATGTGAGGAACATAAAATGTAACAGAAAATGTTTATACTTGTTACATTTTATGTTACATTTTATGTTACATTTTATGTTACATTTTATGTATAAACATGTCTAAATAATGTATAAACAGAAAAGGACTAAAGACTGACGCCAGAATGTTTAGCCCTTTTCTGTTTATACGTTTACAGCCGAGGATCATTGGCGAAGTGCATTTCTAGGCTTTTATGTCAGCACTTTGATCTAGCATGTTACTGCTGCAGGCTTCCTAAAGTAATGAAAAATATGTTAATCTCAAAAGATACCTTATTAGATTCACAAATATTATATCAAAATTATCATATTAGCTTAATAGTTGTCATTATAATATCAAATTAATTCCAAGGACTCGAACATTAACCAAGGATTTGTAGTTTTAAAATGTCAAATTCAATTGATTATATGAATTCAGATGGGACCAAATTTTACATCACAAGAATCAGAGAAGAACATTACACGTGTTGGTCAAAAAATAGATAATTAAAAAAGAAGACGTCCATAGGACCTACTCAAATAAACATGAGGCCCAATTTGGGCTTCTTAGTATTTAGGGATGAAGTAAGCACAATTTGTGACTATATGAATCTAATTCCTATTGAATTAACCCCGGAAGGAATTGGGCCTCGTGTTTTTTTAGCAGTTTTGAGTAGGTCCTCTGTGAACTTTCTTTTGTTCAAATTTATTTGTTTTTTGACCAACATATGCAATGTTCTTCACTAATTCTGATGATTTAAAACTTGGTCCCATCTGAATTACATTTTTCACTACATGATCAATTGAATTTGTCGTCATAAAAACCATAAATCCGTCGCCATTTAGGGTTAACATTAAAAACTTGGTCAATCTAATGGGGCTTTTTTGTGATATGAACTATTCATTTAGTTTGTGGCTGGGACATGAATAACACATGGTGTTTTGTGGCAGTTTACTTGGTGCCGCGTCAGTCCTTACTGGCCTATTTCTTGTGATTTGGGGAACACAAGAAGGTCTACGTTTAAAAGCTCTTCAAATCCCCACCCATGGGAAACAACAACCCTCTGTAGATACCGCGAAGCCAACTTCACCCTTGGTCGAGCCTTTATTACTGTAAGAGAATTTCTTTGCTGGAATTTGAATTCCTTTGTTTTTTTTTTTTTGCCATTCTTTGTCATTTCAGTAAACATAACATTCAGTAGCATGCACTGTCCCTGCCTTGGCTCTACAGTAGATGTTGTGGAATATTCCACACCCAACAGTACTTCATCAGTAGCTAAGTGGACAGGTGGAGGCTCAAGGTGATGAGCAGAGTGCATGAAGGAAAGGCAGTGGGCATGAAGGCTACTGAATGTTATGAATGCCTCAAGAGTTTGGAGTTTCTAATTTGAGCCAATTGATGGTGATGATATTGAGAGTGTGTGGATCTGATTTCCATTACTGTGACATTGTTGCCATTCAGAACTTGAACATTATAGAAACATTATCATAACATTCTTGAGGAGCTGCTTCGGAAAGGGAATCTTGAGCTCATCTCAGGTGGGAGGTACCAAAAGCTACAAGAAGAAGACAGGTGCATGCTTTGTATAGTGAATGTCTTGTTTTTTTGGTTGCCATTTACAGTGGAGAAGCGTGAGTTCTTACAAGTGCTAAAGAATGTTATGGTAAAGAGGGTAACCTTGCAACCCAATGCCTTCGAGGCAAGGCATTTATAGATGAACTACCTCCAACAGACTCTTCATTCACGATGGTCCTTCTTATCAACGTTACTATTATTATTGATAGAGGGTAACCATTCATTGTTCCCATATTGGTGAATCCCTGTATGTAAATTTATAGCAGATCATGCAAAGTCAAAATACCTTGACCATACATGGGAAAAGGAAAACTTTCAGCAGAGTAGGAAATTCCTTTCATAGGAAATTCCTTTCACAGAAGGACTGACTTGATATTCTATGTAAGCTTTTGTGTACAGTAGGGTCCAATAAAGTTTTAAAAAAATTCCTTCTCTCTTTCTGGTGTTCACAAAACCGTATGTCTACAATTGAATCAAGTAGCCTGAATTGGGTCATGTTTTTTTTTTTTTTTTAAGTAATTTTGAGTACATTTTTGTACAATGGACTTCCTTTTTTTCAAATGTATTTGTTTTCTTACCGATATATGCAATGAGTTATTCATTGATTTCGGTGATATAAAATTTAGTCTTATCTTAGTTATATCTTTATCAATATGATTGATTGAAATTATCATTTTGAGACTATGAATCTTGTTCTTTTAGGGACTAAGTAATTTCATGCCCTTGAACATGATGGTGCAATTAATTTTTCAAAATTTGATTACAATTTAGAAATATCAATTTAAAAAAATTTAGGTAAGGTTGATTGTCCTATTACCAACCACTTAAGCAATCTGACCTATATTTGGCAGTGGTAAATTTGGAAAAAAATTATGACCGCATTCAAAATAGAATTTCATGAGGATTGCAAAAAATTGCAACTTATAATTTGCATTTCTCAATTTTATACAGAATTTCAAAGTGCAAAGTAACCTCCGACCCAAAACCGATCACATGCTCTAATGTACAAATGAGGTACATCTTCCCTTTGAAAATCTAGAAATTAGGCCTGATCGGAATTGGGTCAGTGGTTGGTAATAGGACAACCAACCGTAGATGCCACCATTGTTTTAGCATGAACTTTGCAACTTCATTTGTCTCTTGGGCTATCAACTTTGCAAGATGAGGAGTGCACATATTTCCTACAATTTGACAAAACTAGGTGAGCCGTCAAAATTGAATTTGAATATCAAAATTTGAAAGGTCCATGCCACCTAAACCAATTATAACATGACATGTGGCACTTTTTGACAAAATGAAGTAATCTCACATAATGAAATTGGGGGGTTTCTCAAGGTATAAAACATAAATTTAGTCACATAAGAGAAGATTGGGAGGCCACTCAGCTCTTCCACACCTCATAACTATTTAGAGTGAACAAATAAAAGTATATTAACCCTTAAACGTACCAGTCCTTTCTGGAAAAGTCAAACTACAGAATTATACAAAATTAAGCCTTGAAGAATAATCAAATTATATTTTGTAATATTTTCATGCATGAGATTAAGTGTTTCCTATAAGTCCTGAAATTTTCAGATTTTTTTGATTTAATATGACTTTTTTACAAATTTTTAAGTCAAATACTTCATAAATTCATTTTAATTACAAAAAGGACTTCAAAAAATTGATTAATTTTTGGATGAGATGCAAATCACAATGGAGAATCACATGATATCATTGATATGTTTTCCATAAAAAAAAACTAGTTGAATTTTGAAATTCAAAAAGTAAATGTCCCATGTAGTGTATTCAGAGCTTGAGCTGCAAAGCTTGCAAAAGAAATAACTTACTCAATACATGAAATTTTTAAGATTTGAAAAGTGGAGTGCAAACTAGACTTGATAAACTTCATTTTCTCTCTTGAGTGTATTGGCAAAAGAAATCATCTTCGAAATCAAAATTGGGTTTGACCAACAAACATCCAATAACTGGATGCGTGGACGTTTAGGGGTTAAAGCAAAACACATGATATCTTGTTCAAACACAACTTTTGTTTTAGAATAACTCTAGTATCTCGCATTCAATCACGAAGTGAGAATTTGAAAAAAGTAATGTTTGAAAAACTCAACAAATTTTAATTGTGCATAAGTTCATGAGATTTTGATGCATATTTCTTATTAAGTTATGTTCCTCAAAACAAACCAAACTTCGAATTACTTTGTCATTCAAAATAAAAGAACCAAAAATAAGTTTACACTTGATGTCATTGCAAAATCCCATTTTGGGCGAATCACTTTGTCATTCAAAATAAAAGAAAAAACAAAAATAAGTTCACACTTGAAAATGTCATTGCAAAATCTCAGTAATTTTGGAATTTATAGATTATACCAAAATGAAGTCTATGGTCGGCACTTCCGCCTAATACCGGTAGTACGTTTATGTGCCCAGTTCCTGGCCTCAAGAATACCTTCAAAAGGGTACGTAATGAGGGACGCTGCTCATACCAAATTAAAAAAGATGTACACGGAGGAAAAAGATTGAAACGAAAAGAGATAGGGAAATTAAAGCTCTCAACTAACTGTTGGGTTTATAAACTAAGAATCTAATACTCATGTGGTTGGTCTTAATAGCCCACTGTCACTCATATCCCGAGGAAACCAACGTTCCGGAGAAAAAAAATCTAAGCTTTGCAGCACTAATGATTCTAACTGCACTAATGACTCATAACTAGTCTGACTCGAGATAGTTGAACAAAATTATTACTTGTACAAGGGAAGGGCTGCACCTCAGTTAGGCTGCACCTCAGTTAAATAGGTTTTGCAACCACATCATTCATTCTGACCGTGAGTGACTTGTGCATCATTCAGAGGTCGGTCAAGAGTGTGGAACTGCCAGCCGGTATTCGGGAGGGATGGTGCTGTAGAGGCGTTTGATATTAGGGCACAGACCACGAATAGGGGCCAAACCAGCAGCGGTAATCTGCAGTGAGTCCACACAACCAGCTTACTTAGATCAAATTAATTAATAGCACAAAAAATCTCAACTCATAACTACGTTGGAGAAACCCCCATACTAAGCAAGAAAAATGCATTGGTTCGTCAATTAGAAACATAATAGCAGTTGAATGTATGGTGGCGCACCTTGGTACAATTTCGAAGATCTAGTGTCTCAAGCATACTACAGCCCTGAAGGGCAACCTCGAGCATTTGAGACTCAATTCCACATGCCTGTAAACATGATCAGATCATTAATCACCAGTACTAAGAAAATTGAATTAGACATCGATGTTAAAAACTAGTAGTGCTCCAGATTAAAAACAAGCAGATGACATGGACAAGTGATTGGCACTGCTTAAGCACACCAGCTGAGCATGTGAGTGGCCAAATTTTGTGACAAGATTCAAAACGCACAATGAAAGAATGAACCAACTTACGTGGAGGGAGAGATTCAGGAGGCGAGGACAGTCCAATTTGAGCAGAGATAGAGCAGGACAGTTACTGCATGAGGAGCCCACAAATTAAACAAGTTCCAACCATTAGAAACAGAAGTAACCAAACCATTTCTCTCTTATTGTGCTGTCTATAATAAGACCGCCCAGGTCAACATACAATGAACATTTCTTCTCTGATTCTACGTGTTGGTACATGTATCCATTCTGTAATCGTTATAGAAGAAATATATCAAACATGATCACTTAAAATGCAGTGAGAGGAGATTCTACGTACCTTAAATTGAGTGACACAAGGTTCAGGCATGCAAGATAAATTTCCCGGATATTGTTGGAGAGTGACAAGTTGATAGTAGAGAGATGAGGACAAGTCTCGGCCATGATGCGAACCGAGCGAACATTTTGGCAGCCAACACAACTCAAGCTCTGTAATGCTCGGTCAGAATGCACAGTGCCACTCCTCTTTTTTTTTCCAACAACTGGCTGCAGTGCACAATCAGCCATGGTGAGAGTGATGGGAGCATCACTCTGTGTTGGAGTGGCCATTCCATCAATTGAATGTTCATGTTCCAGAGTTGTTTCATCAGTTGGGGAAGAAAGATGGGCCCATAAATCATCGGTCACATTGGCGCAGGCATTGAGGCTTATGCGAACCAGGTGTGGGCAATGAGCCAGAACACCTTCGATGGCCCTTTGACCTAAACTCCCATATGAAATATCGAGCTCTTGCAGCTCCGGAAGCTTCTGGCCTCCATGCAAAGCATCCAGCGCTGTTTCCTCAAGGTACTTGCATGCCGATAATCTCAAGACCTAGGAAAAAACAAAACAACAACACTTCCAATCAGATTAATTCGGCTAAAAACCATTCTAGTGCTTCTAGATACTGTGGGCCCTGTTTACCATATTGGAACACCTCAAAATCTGACACCCTTTTAGATTCCAAGAACTTATTAATTGACCTAATAGAATATTAAATCAATATTATGTATAGTTGTCACGTTAATGTTGACTTATTACTAACTTGATAGTTGCCAGCGTTAAATTCAAGGACACTAACATTAACCCTCAAAGGTCCAAGGATTCACAGTTTCAAAATGACAAATTTAATTGATCATATTGTGAAAATTATAATTCAGATGGGACCAAATTTTATATCACTAGAGTTAGTGAAGATCGTTGGAATGCATGTGTTGGTCAAAACACAAATAACTTTGAACAACAGGATACGCTTAGGGGTTAACACTTACATTAATTAAATATTAACTCGATGTGAGGACTATGAGAACATAATAACTATTAACTTAACATGAAGACCTTAGTGAAACTAATGGAGGGGGTCTTTGGAGATGAAGAGTTTTCGGAGTGAACAAATAGTGCACCACAATTGGCGTACGGCCTAGGACAAGTTAGATAGGACAGATGCAAGCAAATAATGATGCTAGTATCTACATAAATTATCCAACCCATTGATAGCAACTCAAAACGAGAGAACGTAAATACCTTCAGGCGGGGACAGGCTTCAAAGATTGGTGACAGATCGGTAAGAAAAGTGTAGGAGAGATCCAGCGTGGTCAAATCGACCAGCTCCTTCAAAGCTAAGAGCCCAGCAGGGCCTACTAAGAAGCAGGCAGCCAAGACAAGATGTTGTATTGCTGGGCAAGCAGAGGTTGTGGTAGTCAAGCACTCGTCACCCAATTGACTGCGAAAACCGTCACATGAAATTGATTAGGTAAGCATCAAAATAAGCCCCAGGCAAAAATTATCACATAAACTGCAAGCGAAATAACGAGATGATATGGAGAGGCTCTTTTAGTATAGGTTTTTTACGTACCTGCAATACGAGGCGTCCAAAGACGAGAGATTGGGACAATTGATGGACGCTTTGGAAAGAAGGCCACAACCCCGCAAATCCAAGAGGGTCATCTGGTCAGCCTCGATGACGAGATTTGTCAAATGGGGGCAGATGCCCAGGTTCAGGGACCGTAAACCCACAGGAGCAAAGCAGGCATCTATCAGACGGTCACAGCCATCCAAATGAAGATGCTGGAGTCCAGGTGATGATAGCTCAAGCGTTGTAACTTTTTTGCAACCGATCAGTGAGAGCTTTTCCAGAGAGGAAGTAGACAGCTTCACTTCCACCAAGCCCTGCACGACGACAATCATCAAAATCGTAAGAAACGTTTTCATACGTTTTTACTTATTTATGCTGCAAGTGAGTGCTTCAAAAAGTGACCAACACAATGACCAGAATGTGGGAGGATGTGTACATCACAGTTGTCAAGAATCAGAGTATTCAGCTTCGGACACCCGCCTCCTTCGCTAAAAACGTTGCAAACCAGGTCTGTCAGGGATTCGCACTCTGAGAGGTCTACAACTCGTAGCCGAGGGCAATGCAAAGCCATGCTGGACAAACCCGACTGCTGTTTCAGGTCTAGCTTCTGTCAAATCCAATGGGAAAACCACAATAATTTAGTAGTGTTGACTTCAATTATACAACAGCCTGATATCAGTACATTAAGAGTCCCCTCTTAATTCAGAAAAAAGGAACTTCATGCCCCTCTTAAGTCAAGTATTGATCCTCAAATATTACCTTAGCCAGGTGTATCATTCACATGCGATACTATTAGCCAAAACAAAAAAAGCATAGTCTCATATGCAAAACCTACCAAAAGATGTGACGAAGATAAATTAAACTAAATTCCTTTCTGCTTGCAAACCATGTTATTCAGTAACCATCACAGACTTGTCCAATTCGTAAGATTTACAAGACACAACTGAATGTCGTATTTCTGTATAGTAATTTTCAGCATGTGGTGTAAAAACTCCATAATTGTTTTTACATTTTACGAAACTTAGACCTCATGAGAGCGAGAGTTGTCAGCTTTACCAGCAAACTGCTGGACGTGAGGTCGATTCGATTGAGGGCAGGGCAATTCTTGAGGTCGAGCGAGACAAGGAAAGGACTCCGCAATGTGAGCTCCATCAACCTGTAACTCCGCAATAAAAGCCTGATTACTAGAGGGTGAAGTATTCCAAGAATTAAGCACAAAGATCCAAATTCACGTCAAGTTAAAGAACTCTTCCTAAACAGTATGAATCTTTGACATCCACTCAAATATCGAATGTGCAATTTGGAACATTTTGGGAATTTTTTCTCTCATTCTAAAGCGTGCGAGCCCTTTCTAAACATTTCACCTCCTGGTATTCAGATCCATCAGTAAAACTCATCAACCGATCTCATCTGGAATGAATAACTACAGTAGAACACATCAGCAACCTCCAGGTCATTCTTCTGATAACAATGTATGTGCAAACAAAGATGATGTTAAAACACACATCATTCATTTAAAAATCACTATAATGTGAAACTTCTAGGTCACAAACGTTAAGTCCAGCAATAGGTTTTTACTCTCCTGGTGAGAAAAGAGTATTATGAACCCTCTCAAGGACCACTTCATAAAACTGGCAGCTCGGAGCTTTAAAACAAGCTAGCACACGTACGATCAAAAAGTTCCAACCCCAAAAACACGCTAACGTTATGGTTTTTTTAGAATCTCACAACAAACACCCTGAATAATAATAAAAGAAAATCTTCAAACGTTTCCAACGATCTACACAAGTTTACTCAACAAGCAGTAGGGACACGAGATAGTACTTTTTATTGCTAGCCAAGCTGATGGATCGCAAATGTGGCAGATCCAGATTCACCGATGTAAGCAGCCAACAGTAGTCCATAGCCAACACCTGCACTTCCAGTAATGCATCAGACAAATTCTACATCTTCTATAAAACACATACTTCTATAAAACATATACAAGTGTTTTCCAAATATGCTTCAAACGCTCTTCAGTACTACCAGACTGCAAATCCTCAATCGGATTCTTAGAACCAATCCTAGTTGACAAACCCTTTTTGGAGAACACAAACTATCTATAAAACATCGTTTGAGTTCTGAATTTTAGAGCATTGTCAGAAATTGATTAATTGCCAGAGACCATTAAAAGACGTGATACCATCTCATTAGGCTGGGGACCCAGAGATTCAAAATGCCATTCTTGCTGGGTCAATATTACAAACCAAAAGTGTATCAAACATGGAAACAAAATTAGCCAACTTCACAACAGAATCAGCATATTCCATACCTCAAGCATGATACAATGTGAAAGAGCAATCATTGAGGATGAGTTGATGCCTTCACAGCTTTGCAGCCTCAACTCTGTTAACATAGGCATTCGTACTCCCTACACAAATAAAATTACAACTGTTATCTTGTCTCGCCAGATAGATAATCAAGGCAACCTTCTCCCTCTTCTTAATGCCTTAGTACAAGATCAACAGTTTTGCCAGGGAGGACATGTGCTGCGACCGAAAGAAAACATCAGAAAGAAAGCAGATATTTTTGCAGTTTGAGAAGATCAACAATTGAATAAGTTTGAGACGTAATCCCACAATCGAAAAGAATTTACCTCAAGAGAAATATTGGGGCAGTATGAAGCATCAAGTGTTTGTAGTTGTGTGCATGCATGAGAAATCTCGCGGAGCGTGTCATCCGTCACATACGCACAGTTGGACATATTCAAAGATAAAAGAAGTGGACACGCTATTGCTGCTGTTCGCACTCCCGCATCTGAAAGCTTGTGGCAAGATGAGACGTCTAAGCTTGTGAGAAAAGGACACTGCAGCATCGCAGACGCAGTACCAGTTCGCTTGAGTGACAGCTCCTCCAGTTGTGGGCACCTGTTATGAAAAAACGCGCACAACTCCCCGTAAGGAACTACACAAGCTTGGGGCATTCTCATCTCAATCTGGAAATGCAAGTTAGCAATCCCCAATTCACAACTCTACGAGACAGTGAAGATTAAGATGAAGCCGATTCACAACAGGATGGTAGGACTGGTTGTAATGTATAAAATATATCAACCTGATGGCAATACGGAGGACCCGACACTTGATCATCTGCAGTGATCGTAGCCCTTCATGTCGTAGCTGCACTTCTTGAACACCTCCACTTCCCAAGATAGCATCCGTTATACTCAGCTTGCGCAAGGATGCACATTCAGAAAGTGCATGGAAAAACGTCTCTGTATAGAAGCTTCGACCCAACGTGAGCATCTCCAAGTTTCTGAAATACACATTGAACACAACTCAAGCCAATGAGCTCTCAATTTGTAGAAGTTTGTTGCATTAAAACTCTGAGAGGGTAAGTAACCAGTAACCCAGCAAACAATATCATTGAGGAGAATGCTCTGAAGAGTTAATTCAAACTCGATCTTATGAAAATTCCCATAAACGTCAATGAGGGGAAAGGACACTGGACAGGATGACAAATGTTACTCACTCTAAAGTAAGTTCCTGCTTAAAACTATAGAGGCTCTAGACTTATTATTTTTGCTTACATTCAATCCAGTCTAGAATCATGAACGTCTTTAGAAGGGGGGAAACCTGAACTTTGCTTGTAAAGGATAAATTCACAGGAGCCATATAAGTGGAAGGTAATGCATGTATTTGTAAGTCTTTACTCAAAAAGAACAAGACGCACCTGAGCGAACGCATAGCTTCGCCGATCCGGCCTTCATCAACGCTGGATGTATTCTTCAGATGCAACTCTGTTGCCCTTGGATAACGACTGCACAACTCCGCAACTGCACATATTCATAGAAACGAATAACAGTCATTTTTCTTCACCATATCCGCATAAACTCTTAAGCAGTTCAAAAGGACTTGTAATACAGTAATAAAAGTACAATACTTGTAATTAATACAGTAATTAAAACTAGTACTGTAGGAAATGACCTTAGATATTTGAGCTGGAACAACACAGTAGCCTCATATCAGAGCTGTTACATCAACGACAGATCAACAGTGCAGTGGATTCAGTACCTTGGGCATCGGTTACTTGACGGTTCTCAAAATTTAACGATTTCCAAAAATCCTCATGAGCACTTGCTACACGCCACTGTCGGCATACCATGGCCGCGTGACAGAGGGTGACATGATCCAGAAACGAGAAAACCTGGGAGAGCAGGGACAACCAATACAACTTCACGTCAAGACATATGAGTACCAAGGCAAATTTCCAAAGATGTGCAATTATTACAGCAATCAAAAGACCACTCTGATCCCACGAAGGCAAACTAATACAAAGTTGAATTAAAAAGTTTAGCGCACCTTGAGGAGCAAATCGTCGGTGAGATCAAAGCGTGGTTCACAGTCTCCCTGTTCATCGGTGTTCTTTTCCTTGTCATCGTCTCCATCATTGTCAGTTTCCATATTGCTGTCACTTCCACCCGGCAACTGGGATGAAGGATTGGCAGGGGGGCCTAAAGACAAACCCTCTTTGGCCCAGCTTTCAAATTGCAAGGACTGACGGCTAGATGAACCTGAGTGACCTGCTGACGATCCACCTGCACTTTGCGGGTGCCTCCTGCAAACAAAAATTTGCACATTACTGCACAAGTAATGCACAGTAACTATCTCTTAACTCTCTCTTATCTCTCTCTTGTCTTTTATCTCTCTCAAAACTAGAAGAGGAAGAAGAAGAAGAGGAAGCGGAAGAGGAAAATCAATTTACAAATAATTATCTAAATTTTACAAGGTTGTACTGTACATATTTAATAACAAAGCAAAGGTAATAGCACTTGGAACCACAATAGTTTTCGCTTGGTAACAGACTACTAGAACACATGGAGCATAGGAGAACATCCGCAGATCAATTTAGATACCGGAAACAATTGAACTATCTATGTGTTGAATTCACTCTATATGTAGTACATGTAACAGAAGTTATCACAGGGTGCAGGAGACCTACTCCACGAAGTGTATGCTGAAGTGATTAATCACACCGACATTCTAGTTCACGCTTGAAAGAAGATGCCTAAAAAATAAAGATTCAAAGGAATGAATATCCGCCCCTTCTGGAGACCCTACCAGCTGCTGGACATTACGGATACTTACGAGAGGAGAGGAAGGAATTTGGCACGCTTGCGTTGGAGATGGATCTTCTGAGGTGTGCTCGGATGTTGGGTGAATGATCGTGCATGAAGACCATGCCACAAATTTCTGAGGCCCTGCAAATGAATTGTCTCAAGTCTTTGCAGGGGAGTTCCCTGCACAGGTGCAACCTCCCAGGTATTCCCAGTTTCAAGTGCTCCCTGCATATGTGCACACAATCGCAACTATATTTTACCTCGCATAACCAGAGCTTCTAAAACTTATATACACACAGCTTGATGCTTAAATACACAACGGAGAACATTTCCTTAACAAAAACCTTGGAATCCAGTACATGCACCACCACCAAATAAAAAACTGAGAGTTGGAAAACACACCGTTGAACATGCTAGCGGACAAGAAGGTTGCATAGACTGAAGCCCGTCATCTTCATCAGATATCAATCTGTCTTTGAGCTTCTGAAGAGGAATGTAATCAATGAAGATGTCGGAAGAAGCTCGGGCTTCAGGTTCAAGCTCTGGTAACTTGATTTCACCCGCAAAGCTGACATAACGCGACAGAACGGTGTCACTGGCAGCCGGAGACTGGCCGTCAGTTTCAGGTCTCAACAAACTAGAAGTATGGGGCGGCACACGAGGGCTATGGGGCGGCGAGAGTGACAACAATGCCGAAGAGCTTTGACGTTCAAAACTCTGCCAGAAGCTGCTGCTGCAGCTATTGTCATTGTTCAAGTCAACTGAACAAAGCAGCAGCGTTTCATCTCCCAGTCCAGAGACTATGGCTGGATCTCTTGCCTGCCTTCCAGCGGGTAGGTCAATGTCCCTGAGTAGTCCCTTTGCCCCATCACCATCCAACCAAACCTGCTCTTCACCACCTGCAACGTGGCACGGAGTTCCATAAATTAGACACACTCAATTGCCTCGTGGGGGTTTCAAAATGCACACTCACGTGTGGAAATTCTCCAATCGTATGTGTACAGGACAAGACAATACATGGAATGTGCAATTACGGAGTGTGTCGTTACAGAGGTACTTCGGATGTACTCCCTCCGTCCCAAAGTTATTGTCATGTTTGAAAGTCATGTTTGAAAGTGCTTTTTTAGGTAGGTCAAAAAAATACTTCCTTGTGGCTAATTTTATTTAGGTTGCAATGAACACATGCAATGTTCTTCAATCATTCTACTGACATAAGTTGGGGAAACTTTTTTAATCATGTTTCTTACAATATGATCAATGAAATTGGCTCAAAGAAATACCAAGAAAACAAGCTGGACAATAACTTTGGGACGGAGGGAGTAATACAGAACGCAGAATTAGCAAGCATTTCACCTAATATTCAGAGGTGCTGCAACGCATCAAGCGCTACAAGGGATAAACACATCGATGAGAATGCCAATGTAGAAATCGACAAACAACAACAACAATACACTCTCTGTTCTTCATGATATAGACATTTTGTAACAACTAAAATGAAACCCTCGCCTTACTAAGGTGCTCACCTTGTGAGGTCTGGGGTTTTCCAATTTGTAGCCCGTCAGCCAGCCATGTTATACCGCCTTGAGTATTGTCGGCGGCCATTCAAAGAAACGCCAGACACAGGAACGACGCTCAATCCCGGAGAGGGACAAATACACCGGAGACGCCGTCTTGATAACAGATAGACTTTTCTGAACTGTCACAAGGAAATTACACTAATCACAGTCTCAACAATTGAAGCCCCGTCATCATCAAAACGATACTCAGATGAACCTAAAACTGCCACAACAAAACAAAAATTCTCTAACGATTAGGGCGGGCGCCCCGTTTCACTCAACAAGCACCAGTCCTTCTTTCAGCTCCTAAAAATTCCAAGAACCGAAAAAAAAATAAGCAACCGAAAAATTTAATTGTAGCGCGATCTTCTAAAGAGTCACCAATGCTTGAAATTCACCGTGAAAACACATTCTTCGTCCCATACGGAGACTCCACCTCACAACACGAAAAAGAGGGAGGGTCCAGAGTAAGAAGAAGAAAGCGCTAAAACGGGCGAGGTGCTATACCCTAATCGTTGTCGGTAGTTGAGAAACGCTTTTGAGGCCCGTGTCCGTGAGTTCTCCGCCACAAACTGCGTCTCGGTGACAAGTGGGCGGAACCCCAGGCAATGAAGGAAGCGCCCGAGTGACGACCTTTTTGGTTTGAGTGGTGAGGGAAAAACTGGCTGCAAAAGTGGGGTGAGTGTTCGAAAGTTTTCCCCCCTCCTCGAGGCGAGGCGAGAAAACAGGGCGAGTAAATCTCTTGTACAGTGAAGTGCGATCCGTGGCCACGCTGATCACAATTGTTTTATGATCTCTCCTTTTTTTTCTTTTCCGTCAGAGTAGAGTGACGACGGGCATGGCTGAATGGCTGTCACTGGGCGCCCGCGCGGGCGGTGCCGTGGGATTTCCAAACTGCTGATGGATGGGCTCCGTCATCGCTGAGAGGAGCTTCACGAGCAACGCACCCCTTTTCCTTGCCACCCATACTAATTCCCGCTTTCCACGCTAATTTCTCTACTTCACCGTACTAAGGTAAGCTTGGATGTCCTCAAACCACCAACTTAAGAAATATGCCCTCATTTTAACCCCTGAATGTCCCATTGGATTACGAGCAGATTCAAAGCCTGATAACTTTCTCATACAATCTCAGATCACTTTCATTCAAGTCATATTTGCAGGCCTATTAGGTTCTCTACCAATTAAAGTAAATCTCTTGTGATGTTGAGATGTTGATAATATTGGATAGGCCTCCAAATGCAAGTATGTCAAATTTTTTGGGTAGCTTTCATGTTTGCAATGGACCTCTCATGTACACCTCATATACATCTGTGCCATGCTAATATCTACTATTAACAAGGGTTTTGTTAAAAGTGCAATTCAATATGTAAAAGTGCACATGAACAATTTTTTGAAAAGTTATAAATTTCATTGAAAATATGATCATTTTGTAATTATCCTAGTAAGAAAAATAAAGAATATAGACATGGGTACATTTTAGGTTCATAAGTTCATTATGCTTGGTTATTGATCAAATTACAATTTTGTGATTTTTATTAAAAAAACACGTTGCGTTAACAATAATATGAGAAACCTTGCTAGGAATTTCTTATAATTTTAAATTATTTCTTATATTAATAATTCAAATATGGTTATAAATTTAAATATATATTTGAAAAAATATATATATTACTTACAAGATAAAAGATTGAGGTATGTACATGCACGTCTAATATTGAGAAAACATCATTGCATATGACAAAGTTTGGATATTTAATACACACTTAATAGCAAGAAATTTTCACTCATAAAAAAATCTCATTCACATGAAACCTTGACAAAATTATATATCAATATTGTATTGTATAAATTGTCAAGTATAAAATACAATATAGAGCTAATATGGCAAATCTGTTCTAAAAGGTTAAGGTGATATTCAAAATGAAACTTTTCACCATTTGGAATTTTTAACTCTCTCTCGGTTCTCTTTCACGTCAACACTAGAAAAATTTGACACTTGGCTCATAAGAGGTGATGGAGTAAATTCCATGCCAGTTGGCCCCAGATACATATCAGGAGTTGTAGATACTTGAAATTCTTTGACTTGGGATCTAGGCCATCGAATAAACTTGTGAAACCAATCACTCAAAAATACCAAATTCAACTCATGAACCCAAGTTTCTGGAATTATAATTTGTTGTATGAAAACCACTGCATCATCTGAAGACAGTGGTTTACCATGTAATATATCACCAACAACCATATCTTGTAGCAGTCCACCTCCAACTTGTTTGTCATGAATGTCGTGAATAAATACATACCTTCGGTCCTGGGAATTGAGCGGGTTATTAATTTGCATCTCATAATTTCTATTTGTACAATGCCGAACAAACAAGGGTGATCCATTTTGATCTCTAGCTTCTATTGCTTCAAAGTTTCAATCCATATGATTTGTTTTAAGATAAAACAATGTCTGGTCATAAAAAAAAACCAAGATGATTGTAAAAACATGTAAATTTTTTTTTTATGTAATTCAACAATAATCAAAATAGATGATGTAACTTTATGCCTTAGTTTCTTAAATGTGAACAAAATTAACTATCGTCATGAGGGGTGTGGCATGTGCCTCACCCTTTAAGATTCAAATAAGGCAAAATATTGTCATAAGGGGTGTGACATGTGCCTCACCCCTTGAGATTCAAACTTGGCAAAATATCATCATGAGGGGTGTGGCATGTGCCTCACCCCTTAAGATTTAAACTAGGCAAAATATTGTTATAAGGATTATGGCACATGTCTCATCCCTTAAGATTCAAATAAGGCAAAATATTGTCATAAGAGATGTGGCATGTGCCTCACCCCTTAACCCCTAAAGGCCCAAGGTGTTTTGGGACCTCCAAAACCAAAAACTGCGATTTTTGAGCACCTTGTGGAAGTTGATGTATGTTTCAATATGTTTTAACTTTTTTTGTACTTCCAACCATAAGATCTTCAACCCAACTACTTGCACTAACACCATGTTAAATTTCAACCGTTGGATCTTTACCATTTGTGAGTTTATAACATTCAAAGTTGATTCAAAAGTTTTTTGGGGCTTTACCCAAAAGGCATAGTCTAAATGGTGCAAAGGGGGACTTGATGATTATTACCCCAAACATTTTGCTCATATTTTTTTCCATGTAGGTAACTAAGTTAGGCACCTCCATGCAAAATTTTAGAGACTCATTATGCTTTTTTGGCCTTCATGCAAATTATTTTCCAGAAGAAGGTTCAAAAACCACAATATGGTAAAACTTGAATAACGTTAAAGGTTTTTGGTTTAGTAAAAAAGTGAACGGTGAAAAGTTACATCTATGAGTTTGTGAATTTTAGAAAGAAAAAAAAATCGAAAAATTCCTAAATCTCAAATTTTGACAATTTTTGAAAGAAAAAAATGTAAAATTACAAAAAAATTTGAAGCTTGCTCTTGTAAATTTTGAAGGCTGCCCATGTAAAATTGTTAAAACTTTCAACTTGGATTTTTTTTAAATGTGTGTAGTAGTATTATTATAAACATATTTCAAAAAAAAAAATTCAAAAAAACACTAATTTTTTTTTTTGCTGCCCCAGTTGGGCTTGAAAACAAAATTTTGCATAATAAAATTCTAAAACTTGAATTTGGCTGCCCAAATTTTACCACATATAGTATGTATGTATTACCACACCTACACCAAAGTTTAACCCAAAATACTAAAGTTAAACCCGTCATCTAGGCTGCCCGAAACTGCAAAAAGCCATTTTGGTTTTTAAGGGCCTTTAGGGGTTAAGATTCAAACTAGGCAAAATATTGTCATAAGGGGTGTGGCATGTGCCTCACCTCTTAAGATTCTAACTAGGAAAAATATTTTTATGTGGGGTGTGGCACATGTCTCACCCCTTGAATTTCTATTAAGGCAAATTACTGTCTTATGGGGTGTCCCATGTGCCTTATGCCTTCATATTTGAACAAGGTTAATATTGTTATGTGGAGTGTGGCATGTGCCACACCTCTTAAAATTTTAACAAAGTTAATTAGTGTCATATGGGGTGTAGCATGTGTCTTACTTGCAAGCATAGCAATTAAATTCATATAGGAAGTGGCACGTGCGTAACCCCTAAAATCCTAACTTAACCAATTACATGTATAAATGGTGTAGCATGTATCTCAACCCTCATAAACTTAAGTGAAATTAACTTCAACAAAGGTGATTATTCTCATAAAGGGTGTTGCATGTGCCTCACCCTTTTAAACCTCATAAAACCAAATAAATTTATTAAAGTTGTAAGATTTGCGTCACCTTGTTCAGTCACAAGCAAAATTAAATTGCAGAGTAATAAGTTGAAGTAAATGAAACTAAGTAGAGGAATTAATGTTGCACATGCCTAACCATTTTAAGCTTGAGTGAAATAAATTATCGATGTTAGGGTGTGGCATATGCCTCATTATTTAAAAATGGAATTACCAAATGTTGTGTAGTGTCGTCTCGAGTGTCGTATGACCTTTAAATCTCAAATTATTTAATCATGTATGGAGAAACATGTATAATAATGTGGATTTTAATTTGAAAAAATATGTACAAGAGTAAGTTATATTATAAGGTTGTCTCCATAAAAAATTTCCCCTATAAAATGTCATATTTATAGAAATTATATTTTATTTCTAAAAAAATTGAATATATGGTGCTATTAATATAGTGCCGCCGACGCTCCCAAAAAAATTCAAGTCAAAATTTCTTAAATCTGTGTAAATTAGAGCTATACAGACTTGGAGATCTCACAAAAGATAAATAAATTAAAATTTGAAAAACCTAAACGGCCGCTTAAGGTTTAGATCCTGTTTTCGCTTCTTCCTACCTTTCTCTCTTCTCTGTCGCCTTTCTTCTCTGCCGTTCCTTGCTTGTGCGGCGCTTCTCTTCTCCACCGTCTTGCTTCGCTCGCAAAGTGCCGAATCTTGTATAGTGGTAATTTGCAACGTTAACGCCTTCGCTTTGGTACAACCCACGTTTTGATCTACTTGTTCTGCATATCTAAATAACCTTGTTTGTGTGGTACTAAACATTCTACCTTCTTGCTACAAGTCGCATCACTTCAACTCTACTATGCGGTTCACACCTCATCTATAAACAAGTTTCAGGACACTACCAATAATCTTGCTGATTTATCTCACTTCAGCCCCAACTTCTCGTACTAAGATCTACTTTGGAGCGCTTCTGATTCTTAATTTCCTTCAGATTTATTGTGTTTATCACTTCAGTACTTAAATTAGGGTAAGTTTCCGACTTTCAAATTTCATCTGGATCTAGATCTAAATTCTTTTTAGGGTTTCCGACTTCATTTAGTATTCAACCACCAAATTGTTACTATGTGCACATCACAATCTCAAATCTCAGTTCCCATAACATTTGCTTGTATTTATGAAACTCTGAAATTTGCATCTTTGATAATTTTTGAATCATCCATATGTTAAACTATTTGTATTATAACTCACATTCCTTTAAAGTTCTAAATATTTAGGGTTCTGGACATATATCACTTGATGACACAATCTCAAAATCTAGATTATGAGTTTTGTAATTAAGTTTTCATCTCACTTATTGCCAAATTCTAAATTTTAAAATTCAATGTTTTTTATTTTCAATTTGAGGAGGATGTGTGAAGTTTCTGTGAACATTTTTTGGAGTGAGGCATATGCCTCACTACTTGAATTGCAATCTGATTTTAAATTTCAAAACTCACCACATACCTCATTCCTTGCATCGTAATCACAATCTCATTCTATGTTCATTATGCAAACATACCAAATGTATGTCACATATCTCACTCCATGTGTTTGGTTCTCGTTTTGATTATATTTATGCATTTCTCTCGTGTAGAATTTAGAAGGTGAGGCACATGCCTCACCCCCGCTGTGTTTGATTTCAATTTTAATTGTACTTGATTAATTTTGCTCCTGTGACATTTTAGAGGTGAGGCACAAGCCTCACCCTTTGTGTTTGATTCATGTTTCTGATGTCAATGAGATTATAATCTCATATTTCTTTAAGGGTGAGGCACATGCCTCACCCCTTTGTGTTTCAGTTTTTTTTTTTTTTATGTCCTTGAGTTTATGCTCTCACATGTTTATGAGAATGAGGCACATGCCTCACCCCTTTGTGTTTGATGTTTGTTCTTGATGTCCTTGAGTTTATGCTTTCATATTTTTATGAGGGTGAGGCACATGCCTCACCCTCTTGTGTTTGATTTTTGTTTTTGATGTCATGGAGTTTATGCTCTCATAATTTTGTGATGGAGAGGCACATGCCTGACCCTTTGTGTTTGATTTTTTTTTTGATGTCATTTAATTTATGCCCTTATATTTTCTAAGGGTGGGGGACATGCCTCACCCCCTTGTTTTTTATTTTTGTTTTTGATGTCATTGAGTTTAACCCCTAAATGCCCAAGGGTTTTCTTGAAATGCTAGATGTGTCATAATGTCCATCTTACTCAACTTTTATGATCTTCAATTTTTTAACATGTGTAGAACACAACAGTAAGACAACATCCATACGGTTAAATTTTGGAAAAATGCTACGAATTATTTAATAATCAATTTATAAGAATTTTCTTTGAAAATTCATAAAAACTACATGTTTAGTCATTTTGAGTTGGAATCAAGTATGATAGGTCAAAAACATTGGTTTTATATGGTGGTTACCTTGTTCATGTTAGAACTAATCTTATTTGGTAAAAAGCTTAAAGATTCCATTCCGGGCAAATTTTCAAAATTGTGACAATTTGAGATGCTGTCACTTCGAGGGCTTTAGAGGAAAATTGGTAAAAAAAATTTCAAAATTTCTTTTTGGAAAAGATGCTCAGTTTCAATATCTACAAGTGAAAAAACATTACGCTCAAAAATTGTTATTTTTGCAAAAGTTATGGGCGTTTAAAGTGGGCTAAACGTTTTTTAAACCCTGAAATTTTTGAGCGACCATATATGGTCGCTTAGGCAGTTAGGGGTTAACCCTTTAACGCCCAGGGTACTGTAGCTCAGAGCCCTGGATTTCAGTAGATTTTTTTGCTGTGGTTGAGACTACCAAAAATAGAATGGGTTAAATTAGAAAATAACCGTACAATTCTATTCTCAACTCGAGAGCACACATTTTATTAAAATTTGAGAATCATCCGATGGTGGGATCGGAAGATTATAGTATGTATTTGAACTGTATAATGCATGCTCAAAAACGAGATTTTGGGGGGTGTGTGACTTCAAAGTTAAATATAATTTGAGGTAAATTTTCAAAAATAAAAGCAAAGAAGTTCAGCTATGCCCTATGTCAACACCTCTCCGTTGCAATCTTTCATATCAAAAATAGACTCACACATAATTATTGTGAGATTTATAAGTGAAAGTGACTTTTCCATGTACGGTTTAGGACAAAATTTTATACGTTGAAAATTGACAGGAGTGGGTACATTAGTCAAGATCGGATTACACACACTAATGGAAGATGAAGAAGTGAACGCAATCCCAAAAAATAAAACAAGATAACAAACTTCCAAACACAAGAAATACTACACAATACATATGTTGTATTTGTAAGTATTTATTGTATTTTCAAGTATTTGCAGTATTTTTGCGTTCTGTTGATAGGTATTTTGATAGTTGTACAATTCCAAATTGAAAATTTCTTTTTCTGGAAGGTGCGTAATGTATGTGGGCAAATCTGAACTTCAAAACTGAAGTTCCAATTCTTCACGGATTCTCTGCTATTTGCATTTCGGACGTTGTAGTGACCATAATGTGGTCAGCTGGGCACTAAAGGGTTAAGTTCACATATTTTTCTGAGGGTGAAGCACATGCCTCACTCTTTATGTTTAATTTCTTTTTGATGTCCTTGAGGTTATGCTCTCATATTTTTGTGAGGGTGAGGCACATGGCTCACCCCCTTGTGTTTGATTTTTTTTGATGTTCTTGAGTTTATGCTCTTGAATTTTTGTGAGGGTGAGGCACATGCCTCACCCCCTTGTGTTTGCTTTTTTTTTTTTTTTTTTTTTGATATTATTGAGTATATGTTCACATATTTTTCTGAAGGTGAGGCACATGCCTCACCCTTTGTGTTTGTTTTTGTTTTTTGTTTTTTTTCATTTAGTTTATGCACTTATATTTTTGTGCCACTGCCATTTGGATGTAATCAATCAATCAATCCCGACAAACCGCTCCTCAAGCCAATGCTAGTGCATATGAACAATCGGACGTCGTACTTATAACGATTATGACACGAAGGCCTGCCTTGACAATAGAGTACGTACTCATCATCTTCCAGGAGCTGTTCTGTGAGTTTGACCTTGTTCTAAACCCGTATTGCTGTTTGTGCAAACTATTCAATCTGCCGAAGCCTGTAGATAAGACAAAATCACATATAAGTATCCTAGATGAACTTGGCCTACTCTATACTGGATTAACTGCCACCAGAAACCATTCTTTAAACTGCCGACACTATTAGCATTTCAAGGATGAGTTTGTTGCAACCATGCCCTTGAGGCTGTATGTTAAGCACACACGTAGACAATCCCAGATAGATTCGAAGAGAGTGAATGCTCCCCAAGGTTCACAATTAGTATCGGCTAAAATCATTACGCCTGTACTGTCACTGTCACTTTGCAGCGAAGAATCACAAGTGACAAGACAAGTGACAAGTGACAAGAATCCAAATGCATTGCAACACTATGACAAGTAATTATTTCTTACCTCTATGATTAACGTTGAAACCATTTTGATGCCTATCTGAAACGACCTGAAACAAAGACGCCGAAGGAATTAATATCAGAGAAATCAATTGACACGAATTTCATACGCTCCAGCATTATCTAACGCATTCTATCTACTGCAATGGTCGTAATGCAATCAAGAAACTTACTGCCTGAAGTTGATGATTTCCCTTCGCTGGCTCAAGCTTACGCAAATACATTTTGCCTCTATCTCCGCGGTCCTTGACAATATTATTTAGTTCATTAATTGACTTGACCTTCTTTCCCTCAACGACGTGATCTAGTGACGTTCTGCGTTTCTGTTCCTTGGCCTCTGGAACGATTTCAAGTTCGAATGTCTCTCCAATATCATCCTGGATGTCTTTCACACTGAAAGAAGACATCACGCATGATCCGCAGGTTCACGCGATCAATTCTGTAGATACTCCAAGTAAGCCGCACTACGGAGAAGAGCTTTTCTGTAAAGTGCTCTGTTCAACTCGCTAACAATTCCGGAACTACTTAAACTGCATAAACACCTTGGTGCAATTTCTGCAGAAAGCAGATCACAGAAAACACTAAAGAAAATTCATTGGAACACCTCTTCTTTCAGTGTCAAAGGCATGATCCAAAGGTTTGCGCGATCAATTCTGTAAGAAGTCCAAGTAAGCCGCACTACTTCCATATGTAATTTCACGTGCTCTGTTCAATTCCGTAACTACTTAAAATGCATCAGCACCTTGGTGCAATTTCCGCAGAAAGCAGATCACAGAAAACACTACAGAAAATTCATTGGAACACCTCTTCTTTCAGTGTCAAAGGCATGATCCGAAGGTTTGCGCGATCAATTCAGGAAGTAGTCCAAGTAAGCCGCACTACTTCCGTATGTAATTTCACGTGCTCTGTTCAATTCCGTAACGACTTAAAATGCATCAACAACTTGGTGCAAATGCCGCAGAAAGCAGATGCAATGCAGATCAAAGAAATTACTACATGAAATTCGTCGAAACGTCTCTATCACATTGAAGCGGCTCGTAACGACGAGCCAGCTCACAATTCCACAACGGCTAGCAAAAACTAAAATGGCGACCAGGAAACGCTTCCCCTGTTCCAACTCCGACAATCAATCCTCTCGCATCAATCCTCTCGCTCCACCACCTTCAGACGGGACCTGCGCACACGACATCCTGATAGCAAAATGGTGGAGGCCGTGAGAAGGTTGATCGCTTGGCGATTGCGATGGCGATGGTAGGGTTTGGAAGCGAGATGCATGAGAGATCAGCGTCTGTTTGTCAGAGTGCAGCTTGCTACCGTTCGACATAGAAATTTTAAATTCTGTACCTACAATAACAGTCTCTTTTATTGGCGGGTGATTCGTGCAAATGGACTCTTGATTCCCGCCAATCTGGACATACCCGCCCATTACACCCATTATCCTCTTTAGTCCGAGCCACACTAAGCTTAAGGGCCTCTTTACACTAGAGGCGAGAAGTCGTGAGGAGAGAGGTTTCAGCGAATGGGAGGTCTAGAAATCAAAAAGACCAATTTCTCATTGGCTCAAATTTCTCTCTTCATGGCTTCTTGCCAAGAGACTATAAAGGACCGCTTCACACTATAGCCAAAGGTCGAGAGGCCGTCAATTTCCACCAATCGGATTGCAAGAAATCACCAAATCTGTCTCTTGACTTTTCACACTAGAGGTCAAAGTTCAAAGGCCGTTGCCCTCCAAAATATCTACATGGTAACACTTTTTGATCAAGGCGACACCCTCTCGAAAAGAAGTTTGGGTCGAACGGGAATGGAAACCCAAACTACGGTTAAGAGGCCGTCGATTTTTTTTCATAAAAAATGAAAACTATATTTTATTGCCTATTTCAGCCCATTTTTTGGGAATCTCAACAAATTTTGGCCACTTAATCTCAAGGCCTCTCGACTTGGACGGTCGTAGTGTGAAGCAGCCCTAACTATATACTCAAGGTTATAAATTTTCACGCTAGAAAAATTTGTAAACCAAAATTGAAGATTTTGATAATACTCATGTAGGAAAACATGAGTACTATATATTTCATTTAGTTTATGCACAAAATGATGTTTTTTAGCCGATTAATTGATTTAATAGTATAAAAAAATTCTTGATTATAAACTTAAAACACAAAATAAATATGACACACATATATTTTACATAGCTTGCTCTGGATTTATTTTCAATCAATAATATCTGAAAAGACTCTAACCAAAGTACAATATTATTGCTTATACATACCAAAATTTGTGATTAAAATATTCAAAAATAATCCCAAAAAATAGTGCACATTTCAATAAGCACTTTTAACGAAACCCATGTTTATTAAGGCTAGCATCTACTTCTGTTCAAAGGGTGGTTCATTTAGGGGTTAACAAGGTTTTTTATGAGAAATGTTTTTCGGTCATTTGGAAGAAGATTTATCACGGAATGTATAAATTTTTGCAATTTAATTCCCGATATTAAATCTGATATAAATTTTTGAAGTAAAAAGAACTTCGTGACTCGTATCAAACCTCTAGGTTTCCACATGTCCACATCATGTGGTACTAATTTTCACTCATAATGATATCCAAAACCATCAACTATTTCTTTGCAATGCTTGGCAAGTCATTGGTTTACTTGAATAGTGAAATTGGTGGTTTTGAGTCTCAATTGTGGTAATTCCAAGAAAACTCTACGTGTCATGATTGAAGGAGGTGGTGATTTTAGGTGTCATGGTGGTTCAAGGTTCCTCTACCTTATTCACTTGAGGGCATTTTGTTTTTGGGCGAAATAGTGCCAAATTGCACCAGAAAACATAATCTAGCTACAAAATGGACAAATACCATGAAGTTCCTCATCATAAAACTTCGATTTTAAAAAAATAGTTTAGGATGAAATCGCTAGATTGTGAATGAAAATAAAATTATCGTTATGTGATATCTTCTAATGTGATGTTTTCTATCTAATATGTGGATGAATGTTGAAATATGGAGCACCACTAAAACGTTTTATACTACCATTTTGGCACTTTATGAAAAATGAAAAATAAAAAAGTCGTGATATTCGCTGTTGAAGCAAACCTACATCCGTGGAGGAAGAAGAACCTAAACAAAATTTTATCCCTATTTTTGGACTACCAATATATGGACCCCACATGTACAGTTGATAGAATTAATTTTCAAAAAATTGCACCTACAACCCCCAAAATGAGAAAACCAAAAAATTAGTTGGTATGAGTATGGGTGTAGTTTCACCCTAGTAAGTATTTGCAATGCATCAAGAGAGCCGCTGGAAGCCACTAGGTTTCGTTTTCAAAGCGCCAAAATTTAAATGTAAGAAAAGAAAAAAATGGATCCTTCATAGAGCCTCCCATTTTCAAAGCTTATAGCGAGGTGGCACGAGAGGAGGGACTTCTATCATTTAGTTACTTAAAACCCATCAACCCATCAAGAAGGTGGTTCATCTTTGTTATGAGTTTTAGCCCCTAATTGCCGGCAAGACCAAAAAATGGCTTTCGGATGATTTGAGGTAGTCATTGGATGAAGACAAATAATGGATTTCATCCATTTTTTTGTAAAGAATTTGCGCTAGTCATGGCACCTTTTCAAGTTAAATTTATGTCATTCAAACTATTTAGGATTTTGCATGGGCTCCCAAATACAAAAAGAGTAGTAAAAATAGTTCACCAAGTAGTGTATTTTGTATTTTTCTATTTTTATGCTTTGAGTTAATTTAGGCCATAAAAATGAGTTCTATTGCATTTCAGATTAAGTAACAACATGAAGCTTTCCAAGTCTAGTCTTTACTAATTCCACTTTGAATTTTTTTTAAAGCTCTAAAAATTGAAAGTTTTATAGAAATTACAAGTTTAGTCGGTAATACGATGGTGTAGAGCATTTTTTTAAATTTAGATACACATGTGATTTTAATTTAGTGTAATATTCTTCATCGTAGTTTATACCTTTTGGTAAAAAATAATAAATTTTTAGTATATTTTGTAATTGATATGAATTTTTTTTAGAATTGCTTCAAAAAATCATAGTAATCTTAAAATTTCACCAACATTTATGAAAAATTAATGATTTGTAGTAGATACATGACTTTGTCTACTAAATATAAAGTTGAATATTCATCTTATTTATTGTGGAAAAATTGAGTGTGACATGAAAGGCATGATTCCATCGTTATAGGTCCAAGCATTTAAAGGTTAAGTGACTAAAAGTTAGAAGCCCCTCTTCTCATGTTGTCTCACTCTAGAACTTGGGAATAGAGGGACCTATTTCCCTTTTGTTTCAAAATTTTAAATTACGGGCAAATGTAAAATGGAATTCAGTGGCATTTGAGTGATAATGTAGTATCTACCGTACCCAGCTACACGCCCAGCTATCACGTTTGGCAAAAAATCTTTCTATACATTTGAAATGGCTTTTTAATTTTGAATTTTTTAAAAACTAAGGATCTTGAAATATATTCAAGAAATTGGTTAGAGGATTTTTGTTTGATAGGTTTTATAATCCTTCGAAGAGAACTTAGAGTTGTTGATTTTAAAGGGGATGTACTTTTTTATCTGTGATTCTTTTTCAAACATAGTGCTCTAAGTCATTAATGAACACATGGTCAAGGATTTGAAAGGGGTTTTTTATTCATGCAACTACATATCAATGCAAAGGCAGGCCAATGGCAAGTATGTGGGGCCCACTAGTCTATCTAAGCATTAACTTTTGAAGGGCGTAAAGGTCTTGGAAGGGATTTTGGCTCCCAAGTTGAAGTTGAAAAAGACATTTTAGCAAATCTCAATAAAACAAGTCATTCCAAAATTGTTCAAATCATTCATTAGAGTTGTTCACTTGCAAAAATGATCAATTCAAAGTGAGAAATACACATCAATTACATTTGTATGTTATCAAATCAATAAAACTTTGACCATTTATATATTAATGAGATTTTATTCAATCGTGATATTCGTTTTTTTTTCAAAGTGTGTTAAATGAGATTTTATATTTTTAGGTTCTATGATTTTCTAATTTCAGTTTGATCACATCATTCAAATGTAAGAGTTTTTTTAAAAATCAAGTCCTTCAACATTTTTTTGATGACCTACTTTGTGATAATGAAAGCAAATTGCTAATATGGTCAATTAGGATATGAAATCACAACTTTGCCTTTGTTAGGTGTTGATTATAATGTGCTAAAGACAATTTCACAAAAATGTAAACACAGAGGTGATAAAGTTGCTCAAAACGAGAAAAAATATGTATCATTTAAGGGTTTAAGGAGGTAGTTTGGTTGTTTTGCTCTGTTTGTTATTATATATTTTTAATATAAACAATGTATTGAAATTAATATTTTTTTGTGTAATAAGTTGGGAATTAAGTTACACATATGACAATCAAGTTACTTACAAGGGAACGAATTGACTAATAGTTAATGGCTCTAAGTTAGTTAAAACACCAAAGTAATAGTCTAGTTAGTATGTACATATTCTAAGTATGTAAACAATCAATACTAGGACTATAATTGCAGCTTGGTGAGTGAAAACGAGTTTTGGCTCCTTTTTTTGCAAGACTGTGTATTGTTAGGGAGATTCAAAACTGACACCTCACCACTGTAAAAGAAGCTCCTCTACACCGCACTCAAGTTCCCAAGAGAGAATCTATCTGTGCTACCACATCAACCATCATGATCACCCAAAACAAGTGTTAGGTAGCTTGTTTGGTAGCTTGTGACTGACAAATATAGAAAGCACGATATGAAGGATGCAAACTCTGGCTAACAAATAGCATATCCCCTTTTTACTTTCCGGATAATTCTATTGTATAATATAGTTGTCTGTAAAATTTAGAAAAATATTACAAAAAGATTCAAACCTTGCACGTCACCAGTGTAAAAGAAATTCTTCTACACTGCACTCAAGTTCCGAAGAGGGAATCTATCCGTGCTGCCATACCCACCATCATGATCACCCAAAACAAGTGTTAGGTAGCCTGTTTGGTAACTTGTGACTGACAAGTATAGAAAGTACTATATGAAGGATACAAACTCTGGCTAACAGATAGGATATCCCCTTTTTACTTTACGGATACTTCTATTGTATAGTACAGTTGTCCGAAGAGTTTAGAAAAAAATTACAAAAAGAAGAAATCCAAAACAAAGCCTGTTTTTTAGGTTCAAAGGCAACAAAATGAATTTTACGTCTGTCATTTCAGACCAATCACGATGCTTTGCGTTGTCATAGAGATTCGAATATGCCACCTTTCCAATGCAAGGGAAGTTCCCCGAAACCAACTTGAGTTCCCATGGTGGAATCTCACTGTACCCCACTCTGGCCTTGTGCTCAACTAAAGCTAGTTGTTTGGCTACTTATTGGTGTGTGACATTGACAGTGAAGTGTATTTCAAGCATGAAAATCACACCAAAAAATAGACAGCTTTGCCTCAATTTACTTTACAAATAACTTTAGTACTGTTAAACTACATATATACATATATATATATATATATCAATCAACCACAACAAAAAAGAGGAAGGGTGAATTCTCACAATTGCTCAAGACCTAGATCTGATATATCTTATATTGCGCAAAATCAGGAACACCTGAGATTGTAGGACCAACAATGATCCAAGAAATCAATGCTTGTGTGAAAAGTGGTGCTCCTAGGGTATTATTACTTAATCCTTGTCAAGATATCTGCCACGTGTCAGATTTTGATTGGGTTTGGGAAGGGGTGATTTGAACTTCTCAAAATTCATATAAAGGCTAGTCTCAAGTATTCAATATAATAAGATTATAACAAAGGCTGTTTCTCCCACGTTTAATGAGTTTGGAGCCAAAATAGTGGGGGTCATTTGAGTTAACCAAAAAGAAGCCCATCTAACCTTCCTTTTTGCTCTACTTCTAACCTCTTTCTTGAGCTATACTTGGGTTGAATAGTGCCGTGTCAAAGATTGTCCCCTTGTGGGCCATGGGCTTTGAGCTTTGGTAGAAGGTGTGGGAGTCATTGTGAGGTGTGGAAAATAATGACAGTGGCTTGTTTTAGATCGTCTCCTAACTCATCATGAATTAGTTTTTGGTCTAATTATATCTCAATGTGAGTTCAACAGGAATTCTATACAAGTTTGCTAAAACTTTCCTCTTTGAATTGACTTTTCGGTTAACTCTATTGTATGTTTGAAAATTCATTTTAGTCCATCTCAACAATTCAAAAGTGTTAACCCCTAAACGTCCCAGCGTCCAGAAACTGGATCACGAACGGATTCAAACCCTTCTCACGTTCTCATCAATGCTTGGATGAAACTCATCCAATTTTTTGGAGATTGTTCACCAAATTGATGTCCTATCTAATGGGTGGATTTAGTCATACTAGAGTACATATTTTTCTAAAATTACAAATGTAGAAGTATGTCAAGTCGTTGACCAAGCCAAAATTGCATTGACTCTAGTTCAAAGTGGAATCGTGAAAAATGAGGTCATAAATTTAAGAAGCACAAAAATTTCAAAGTATCACCACATTTAAGAGTATCTCATTTCAAACTCATTCCAACAAATTTTACTCAAAAAATATTGAAATGTAGTTTGTAATTGAATTTAGAAGGAATTCTTAATTTTAACTTTCACATTTTATAATTAAATATTGGTGATTGTATTAGTAAATTGAATTGTACAGATGGAATCTAAAATTCAAAATCTAGAACTTTCATTTGTATATAAATTCCAAAATATTCTTCTAAATAGTAGTTTATAATGCTTTTTCTCAAATTGTCAATTCCAGGAACACCCTGGTACGATTAGGGCTTAACCTCTAAGTGTCCCTCATTTTTTTGGGCTTAAAATTATCATTGTTTTTAATGTGTTATAAATCTTAATGTAAGTGAAGTATAGAGATCTCAACCGTACAATCTTTTAATATACGTGTTGTAAATCATGTGAATCAATTTTGGGGTCATTTGACTATATAGATTGCAAGATCATAGTGTTTTAATGTTAAAAAGGATGCTGCAATTTTCCTAGCAACATAGAGGTGAAATTTGTTTTCAAAATTACTTAAATGAAAAAACTTTCAACTATAAAGCAATTCAAAATCATCATGTAAACACATTCATACAAAAAAAACTCATGAATTTTTGTAATGTGCCCTTAAATGGCCTTGCAATGTCAAAAGTAGCCCCAAAAGTGACTGATTTGACCCAAAAAGCAAAAAGTGTCCAAACTGGACCCATGCATTGAAATGACTCTCAAACATTCAGAACAACACGAATTGACATGAAAATCTTACCACGATAACTCAACTTCAAGATGGTTTTAATTCAATAATTTTTATTGAAAACGGACATAGGATGAAGGAGATACAAGCCCCCCAAAGTTAGAGTCAACATGATGCACAAACTGTCCAAAAAAAAGATACCTACTTTCAAATGATCACCAAAAATTCAAGACATCTCGAATTGCTCTCAAATCTTTACCATACATTCCATACATCATCCAGTTTGTTTTTCTAGTTTGTTAAACCATATCTTTTAGTACATTTTAGTTGTACAATAAAAAAAAATACTTACCCCTAAACATCTAAAAATGCCTTTGTGACAAGTAAAATTCGGTGTATTTTTCTTATATTTGGAATGGATCCATAGTTCTGATGGGTTTGAGTTAAACATAGAAGTTAACATTCATATCAATACAATTCTAATGAGCTATTGAGGTCCCAATTTAGAGCATCTTGTTGGTTACAAATGCCCATTATACAGCAACGTATCTACTATCCCCATGAGACTTTTAGGGCTAATCCAACGCTGTTTGCAAGAAAACTGTCCCTGAAGAAATTGGAGATGACAGGCACTCGTTAGTAAAACATCTTCTTTTGCAAATATGAGTACCGGTATATGTACAATTGCAGGAGCTCATCACAAACAGAGCTGCAACCGCATTGCTTCCTCTGAAAGCAACCAAGACTCAAGCCTCGCAAACTTCTAGGGTTCTAAGTTATATACCCCGGAAGACACTTAAAATTATATACACATAATAAAGTTGCAGTTGCCGATATGTAACAAGATCACCCAATAAGGACAATATTCTTGTGAAGCAACTGCTTGCTAAATGCTCCCACTGCACAGAAAATTGCATCCTTGAAGGTTCAGGGTTTCGTCCGAAACATGAGTCCTGCAAGTCAGAGCATGAATTCAGCATTATCAGCACAGATAGATTGAATTACAGTCATGTACATGCACAACGGTGAAATTTAAAACCCAAGACGGACCCAGTTTTTTTACATAGAACGGCAACTGCCGAGTTTATCCCGAGTACTACTCATAGATCTGTTCTCTAAAAAATGTAATTAATACAAAAGAAAAGAATTGAGGTTTGCATTCACTATCTGCGCCCAATAGTAGAACTACCTCCAACAGACTCCTCATTCACCCTGGACTTAGAACCTGAGTCTTTCTTCGACTTGCAAAACCTAGATACATACATAATTGAGGTCAAAAATTTCATATTTTGCTTCATTTTGGTGTACACTGTAATGCGTAAAAAGAAATCTCTCAAGAATAAAAGGAAAGTTGCGAATACGATGCTCCAAAATGAGGAAAAATCCTGGACGTTTAAGGGTTTTTAAACCACGTTAAGAAAAACAGAAACAAATAGAATTCTACAATAGCAATATACTGACATTGGCGTACAAAAGTTGATGTTTTCTTGATTGACAACAAGACAACATCAATAATTAGCTCAGGTGACATTTTTGACTCCATCTTGACACAGATCTCCAAAAGCTGAACCAATTCTAATCATATTAGAATTCTCTAGTACTAGTATCTTCTTATCACGAATATGGCCTGAAAAATTTACAGTTGAGCCAAGGTAAGACAGCTTATTTATGTGACAATTTGAAAATCACCCTATTTGTGTCACTGTGTACTAGAAATATAATCATAAAGTGGTATAAATAGTCACAGCACACAACTAGGGTGATTTACCTCAATTGAATTCTAGTACCCTCTTATGACAAAGGGATCACCCTAAGAATCCAAGGCGGCTTAAGCTAAAGGTTGGAATGAGAGAAAAGAGAGGACGGTTACCTTGAAATAAAGAAATAAGAATAGCCGGCACTTGTGAAGAAACGATTCATCCTCCATGTACAAAACAGAGTGATCATATGAGAATTGTACAAATATACACAGAGTGGCCCAACCCAAACCAGATCTAGTTGGGTTTCAAGCTCAACAAGGCGGGAATCTTGGTGAACTCGAACCGCAGTTTAGCGTGCACTTCCTTGGCATCCTCAAGCTCCTCCACGAGAGCACTGGCCCCCTTGAGTTTGGTCACGCGCGTCGCGTCCATGTCTTTGCTTGCAGGAAAATTGGCCAGAAACTCCAGGGGAAACAACACCAACAGATCCATTGCAGCAATCAACTCACTTCCACTCCGAGGGAGCTTGCAAATCTCCAAATCCTCACGACTCAAACTGCTTAAAAGCTTCAACAAAAAGTGAAGTGCTCATCACATGGAAAAGGTGGGCAGAGCTTCAATAATATCCGCGTGGCGCTGGAACAAAAATCTGAGCCAACTGAACACGAGGGCTCTTTTTCAGTTATCAATTCCAGGAATGAGGTCTGCTTCCGTCGTCTGTATGAGATTCTTCTAGTACGACTTCTGTCAATGCATGTGCGCGTTAGTTCCAGACAACGCTACTGTTAGTACTGTACAGTAGATAGCGACACTAGACTCTTTGACAAGGAAGAAATGATGAGGAGAAGATTGGAAGCAAGCAAAGCAAGCGTGGGTGTGGGTGTGGAGACGATGATGAATGGAATGGGGGGGGTGAGCTTTATGATCTGTACACACGATAGTCACTGGCTGGAAATGCCGGCTCTACATCTGCTGTAACAAGCGGCCGTGGTGGATTTGATCGTATGGAGGATAATGGTACCTTTCCTTCCCACTCTAACCGTGCCTAGTAAGCTCCAGACCAAATATGCCCATTAAGCATTAATTTCAGGGTCATTTTTAACTTAACCCTTAAACGTACCACTCCTTTGTAGGAAAGTCAAACTACATAATTTAGCCTTCAAGATTTATCAAAATATATTTTATAACATTTTTCATGCATGGAACTGAATGTTTCCTATCAATCTTGAAATTTTCAGATTTTTTTTGATTTAATACGGCCTTTTTAACAAAATTTTAGGTCAAATACTTCAAAAAATAATTTTTATTACAAAAAACCTTAAAAAAATTAATATTTTTTGGGCAGCACGTACAAATTACAATGGAGAATCACATGATGTGTTTTCCATAGAAATTTTTTATTTAGATTTTGAAATTCGAAAGGTGAACGTCCAATGTAGTGTAATTCAAACCTTCAGCTACAAAGCGCTTGCACAAGCAAGGAAATACTCAATAATTGGAATTTTTAAGATTTGAAAAGTGGAGTACAAACTGGACTTAATAAACTTCATTTTCTTAGTTGGGTGTATTAGCAACAAAAGTCATCTTCAAGATCGAAATTGGGTTTGACCAACAAACATCCAGTAACTGGATGCATGGACGTTTAGAGGTTAACCCCTTCAGGATTGGGTAAGCCAAAATGGCCTACGGTTATGTGTACTGACTCTACTTCTCACACTCCCCATTTTCTCTTACACGCATCAGATTTCAGAGTTCCATCGCAACTTGGAAACCCTCTTCACGACTGCATCGAGGTTACACTAAAAAAATCAACGCTCCTCCAACACTTCTACAGCAGTAGCAAACGGGTCCGGTATACCCCACACCCTGAAAATACGCTCCAGCTTCGGTCTATACTCAAACCAGCATCATCCTTTAATCCTTTAGTGCCCAGGGTACTGTAGCTCAGAGCCCTGGATTTCAGTAGACTTTTTCACTGTGGTTGAGACTACCAAAAATAGAATGGTTTAAATTAGAAAGTAACCGTACAATTCTATTCTCAACTCGAGAACACACATTTTATTAAAATTTGAGAATCATCTAATGGTGGGATCGGAAGATTATAGTATGTATTTGAACTGTATAATGCATGCTCAAAAACGAGATTTTGAGAATCATCCGATGGTGGGATCGGAAGATTATAGTATGTATTTGAACTGTATAATGCACGCTCAAAAATGAGATTTTGGGGGGTGTGTGACTTCAAAGTTAAATATAATTTGAGGTAAATTTTCAAAAATAAAAGCAAAGAAGTTCAGCTATGCCCTATGTCAACACCTCTCCGTTGCAATCTTTCATATCAAAGATAGACTCACACATAATTCTTGTGAGATTTATAAGTGAAAGTGACTTGTCCATGTACGGTTTAGGACAAAATTTTATACGTTGAAAATTGACAGGAGTGGGTACATTAGTCAAGATTGGATTACACACACTAATGGAAGATGAAGAAGAGAACACAATTCAAAAAAATAAAACAAGATAACAAACTTCCAAACACAAGAAATACTGCATTGTACATGTGCTGTATTTGTAAGTATTTACTGTATTTTCAAGTATTTGCAGTATTTTTGCGTTCTGTTGATAGGTATTTTGATAGTTGTACAATTCCAAATTGAAAATTTCTTTTTCTAGAAGGTGCGTAATGTATGTGGGCAAATCTGAACTTCAAAACTGAAGTTCCAATTCTTCACGGATTCTCTGCTATTTGCATTTCGGACGTTGTAGTGACCATAATGTGGTTTGCTTGGCACTAAAGGGTTAAGGGTTAAAGGAATGTTAGGGCTGCTTCACACTATGGCCGAAGGTCGAGAGGCCGTCGATTTCCATCAATCAAATTGCAAAAAACCATGGGTTCGGCCTCTCGACTCTTCACACTAGAGGCCAAAGTTCAACAACCGTCGTTCTCCAAAATGCCTATATGGCAGTACTTTTTTACCAAGGTGATGGTTCTCGAGAGGAAGTTTGGGTCGGATGGGAATGGAAATCCAAACTATGATCGAGAGGCCGTCGATTTTTTTTCATAAAAATTGAAAACTATATTTTATTGCCTATTTTCAGTAGATTTCTTTGGACTGTCAACAAAGTTTGGACTCTCAATCCCACAGCCTCTCGACTTGGATGGCCATAGTGTGAAGCAGCCTTTGGAGCACCCAACAGTTCGTCATTGTGCGCCAAGTCCACATTCAAAATGTTGTGTGAGATTTGAAAACTTCACTAGCGACAACCACCAAGTGTGCCTAAAATAAAGCACATTAATCAATTTTAAACTCCTAGTTTTGTCATTACTTGGGACAGTCATAATGGCGGAGAATAAATTTATTAAACTAAAGTTCATAATGTGAGAATGGAACTTGTTGGAGAATGGAACAAATTGCTTGATGCAAAAATCACCTCTCGCCGTGTGGGCAATATTTGGTGGGCAAATATTAAACTCCACGCCATAAGAGGCATTTTATCATTTATAAATAGTGTTGGTGAGTGGAAAATGGGTGTTGTTGGGCCTGTACTTAGAGTTGAAGTACCCCAACAACAATCCTTGTGCGAACAACAAGGCAACTTATTAAAACAAATATAATAAGAACTTGATGGCCTTGAAGCATGGGGAGATAAATGGTCTTCAAATTCATTATTTAATTTTTGATTTAGCAAAAATGCTTGCTTGGTGTGAGTAATTTGCTTGCACCAAAGCTTCTGTAGATGTCGGTGAAAACTCAAACTTTGGTCCCAAATACTATTCTTTGGCGTGAAGAAGTAGTTAATTGATGAGCGGCTGAACCCTAAATTTTTATTTTTTTAAATTTCTATTTTCAGGGTTCATGAGCCCCAAACAAAAAAGAAGACGAACTCCAAAAAAAAAAAAAAAAAAAAAAAAAAAAAAAAAAAATCTTTTTTTTTTTACTTTTTTTGTCTTTGGTGCGGGCGAAGGATTTGCGGCTGCCACAAGAGGAATGAAAAAAAATAGAAGAAAAAGAAGAAGACAAGAAGGAAGACAAGAAGGAAAATAAATTGAAGACAAGAAAGAAATAAGATAAAGAAAAGATAAAAGAAAAAAGAAAATAAAAGATAAAGATAAAAGATAAAGATAAGAATAAAAATTAAATTAAATAATTGTTTGTTTACAATGAAAGTAATTGTAGAACGACAAAAATGGTTGTTTTTTAGAGAAATTTTTACACAAAAAATTTTAAGCAAGATTTGCTCATGAAATGAACGCACTTGACCAAGTGCATAAATAGCGAATTGCGTGTTCTTAGTGGTTTTGGGTATTTTCATCAGTGAAAATCAGTACCATATAACAGGGGACTTGTATGTTCATATCGAATCCCAATATACTTTCCACTTTTAAGATGTGAATCGATTCCAATATTGAAAATAAACTTGTGGAAAACTTTGTTAAACCTTATATAAAATAAAATAATAAGTAAAATCACAGGAACACCTGGACCAACGGCCCAGGGCCACACTAAGGGCCGCTTCACACTATGGCCGCTTCACACTATGGCCGAAGGTCGAGAGGCCGTCGATTTCCACCAATCAAATTGCAAGAAACCATGGTTTGGGCCTCTCAACCCTTCACACTAGAGGCCAAAGTCCACCGGCTGTCGCTCTCCAAAATGCCTACGTGGCAGCGCTTTTTGACCAAGGCGATGGCCTCTCGAAATTCGTTTGGGTCCTGCATTTTGCAAGACCCGTTACTATGGTCGAGAGGCCATCGAATTTTTTCATAAAAAAATCCTGAAACAGACAAGATCTTGCCCGAATTAACACGGGCCCTGCAACTGTTCATGCTTCTGTGCCAGCTACATGTGTTGAGTGAAAAGCTATTATTATTGATTGCCACTCTACAACATATTATTACATGCGTTGAAGAGCTATTGTGGCAGCTGCTGGATTGATCGCCACTCTACAACACACCTGGCTTGGCCTTTGGAGGCTTCACACTATGCTCGGCCGAAGGGTCCAATTACAATATTTTATTGGCTATTTTCAGCCCATTTCTTTGGACTCTCAACAAAGTTTGGACTCTCAATCCCACGGCCTCTCGACTTGGATGGCCATAGTGTGAAGCGGCCCTAAGTTAGTTAAAAACTAAATTAGAAAAGCGGAGCTGATAGAAATTGCTGAGTCAAAAGGCAGAAAAAGTGACACAGCAACTAAAAGTCTGAGTGGGACCGTTGGGGCGGCTCCGCTTCAATTGAAATTATTGAATGGAATGATCACTGTTCTGTCAGTTTGACTGGAGCATCACAACCGTACCCTACGTCTATATCAAAAAGTGACACATGACGTCGTGTGATTGGTTTAGGGTGACATGGATACCTCAAAATCTGACGTGGAAATTCAATTTCCACATCAGGTTGTCTAAATCTGACACTTATGCTAATCCATAGCCTTCTTAATCTTTAAACGTCAAAAAAGTTTTATGGGCCTTTTTAGAAAGGAATATTTGAGAAAAAAGTAGTTTTTCTCAACCAAACCAAGTAAGGATTGGTGCGTTGCAAAGCTTCTGAAAAAATGATCTAAATTCCAAATTTGTGCCTCATTTGGGAGATTGTGGAATCATTGGCAAACAATCAAAGTTATTAACCCCCAAACGTCCCAGCGTCCAGAAACTGGATCACGAATAGATTCGAAGTCTTGTACTTTTCTCATACAACCTCGGACGACTTTCATCCAAGTCACATGTAAAAGCCTATTAAATTCTCTACCAATTGCAATAAATCTCTTGTGATGGGGAGCTGTTGATAACATTGGAGAGGCCTCCAACTACAACTATGTCAAATTTGTTGGGTAGATTTTATGCTTGCAATAGTCTTCTCATGTACACCTCATGTACATCTGAGCCATGCTAATATCTACTTTTGAGGCTAGAATCTACGTCTATTCAAAGGGTTGGTACGTTTAGGGGTTAAAATGAATAGAAGTTGAGGTTGGAGCAGTTGAGATTGTTTCTTGAAAAGTGCTGCAACAATGCTGGCCAGCAGAGTCGTTTTTCAACCAAAAAATAAATAAAAAATAAAAATTCCTCCTTCAAAAATTTAGATGCCTTTCAGGTTGCCCCGCCCATGCCCTCTTGACGTTTTGGGGTAATTTTGACAATCGGCACCATTGAAATTAAAGAAAACTTACATAGCTTTTGTATGAAAAAAAAGATCATCAAAATCGCACAATTTTTGAGACAATGCCACCGTTGAGAAGATTGATAAAACTCGTTTGGGATTTTCTGTACATATGCTGAAATCGGATTGGTCAAAAGTTCTCAAAAAATTACGAAATTTCTACCATGCATAGAGATCATCATTTTGAACATGTGCAAATAATTTCACATAATTTGGAGGTGTGAGGAGGAAGATATGAGGGTCTTAAGTGATGCCCAAATAGCCTCCTTGCAATTCAAAAAAATCACCAAAAATTGCGCACTTCATGAAATTCCGATCGAGAAGTACCTATGGGTTCAACTCTAAAAAAGAACCAAGGTCTCTTTGTTGCTTACCTTCCAATTCACAGCCCAACAACTCAAACTTCTTCACTTTTTAGTTCTAGAAGTTGCACAGTGGCTTCATGGTCTTTTGGGGGTTAACCTGCAAAACAAACACATGGACTTTGATGCCTAAATAAGTAAATGATTAACTCTAAGTGTTACCACGAGAGCCCAAACAATGCAAGGTTGTACAGTGGGGGACACCGAAATTGTCCCCTTGTGCAATTCCAGGGAAAGTGCCCACATTGCTGCCAACTATGACACCCTCCCGAGCGCTCGAAAATTGTTATTTATACATGAAATTTTAGACACAAAATCATTGTTATGTTGACAACATGTGTACCAAATTTCAAAGCTAGAAGATTGATACAAAAAAAGATATTCAAGATTTATTAACAAGGGGTAGCTATAAGAAATGTTTCACAGCTGCCAACTTTGACACCCTCCCAAGGATTGAAGAATTTTTTTTTCCCATGAGATTTTGAGAGTAGGAACATCCTTATGTTGTTTACACATGTGAAAAAATTCAAGTCCAAGAGACCCACAAAAGAAAATGATATTCCAAATCTACCAACATGTGTAGTTGTGAGAAACAAAGTTGCTTCACAACTACGTTGGTAGATATAGAATAACTATTTTTGTGTGTATCTTTTGGCCTTGAAAATTTTCATACATCTGATCAACATCATAAAGATCATGTGACAAAAATTCCATATTGAAATAACAAATTCTCAGCCCTAGGGAGGCTGTCAAAGTTGGAAAATGTGAAGCAACTTTGTTTCTCACAACTACACCTGTTGGTAGATTTGGAATATCATATTTTTCGTGGGTTTTATTGGACTTGAATTTTTTCACATGTGTAAACAACATAAAGATGTTCCTACTCTCAAAATCCCATGCGAAAAAAAAATTTCTTCAATCCTTGGGAGGGTGTCAAAGTTGGCAGTTGTGAAACATTTCTTACAGCTACCCCTTGTTAATAAATCTTGAATATATATTTTTTGTATCAATCTTCTAGCTTTGAAATTTGGTACACATGTTGTCAACATAACAATGATTTTGTATCTAAAATTTCATGTATAAATAACAATTTTCTAGCGCTCGGGAGGGTGTCAAAGTTGGCAGCAATGTGGGCACTTTCCCTGGAATTGCACAAGGGGACAATTTCGGTGTCACCCCACTGTACAGTGGGGTCCAAGGTAGAATGGCGTTTTTGGTTTCGCAGTGAAAACAAATTCAAGTCTGCCCACTTTGAAAGCCTCTAGAGAGATCAAAAATAGGTATGTTACCTTGAAATTTTTACCATAAACCTGAAATCAAGTTGTTAGTATGCCTACAAAATTTCATAGCCAAATAATTCACCAAAAAAACTTTATTCAAAATCTACCAATATAGGTAGCTATGGAAAAAGTTTCACTCCTACCAACTTCGACAGCCTCCTGAGAATTGAAATTTTTTGGTAGAAACCAATTTGTGTTAGTAATATATGGTAAAAATCTCAAGTCGAAAAGATTAGTGAAAAAAAAGATATTCCCAATCTACCAACATGTGTAGTTGTGGGAAACAATGGGGGAAACCATTTCATTGCTACCAACTTTGACTACTATGTTGGTAGATTTTGAATAACTTTTTTTCGGTTCATCCTTTGGCCTTGAAATTTGGCATACATATAATTATCCTAAAGATAATTCTTTGGTAAGATTTTCGTGGTAGAATACCAATTTTAGAGCTCTCCAGAGGCTTTCAAAGTTGGCAGTACTCAAAATTGGTAGCAATGAAATTGTTTCCCCCATTGTTTTCCACAACTACACATGTTGGTAGATTGTTAATATCTTTTTTTGCATTACTCTTTTGGTCTTGAAATTTTTATCATATGTTTTTAACATAAAGAGGTTTTCGTTCCAAGAATTTCATGGAAAAAATAAATAAAATCCAATCTTCGGGAGGCTGTCAAAGTTGGCAGCAGTGAAAAACTACCAATGTTGGTAGATTTTGAATAACTTCTGTTTGGTGAATTATTTGGCTTTGAAATTTGGTAAGCATACTAACAACTTGATTTCACGTTCATGGTAAACATTTCAAGGTAAAAAACCAATTTTTGATCTCTCTAGAGGCTTTCAAAGTGGGCAGACTTGAATTTTTTTCCACTGCGAAACCAAAAACGCCATCCTACCTTGGACCCCACTGTACAGTGGACTACCGATCAAAATGTCGTTTTTGAAATCGCAGTGATAAACATTTCAAGACTGCCAACTTTGAAAGCCTCCCGAGAGCTCAAAAATTAGTATTCTCCCACGCAATTTTTACCAAAGCATTATCCTAAAGTTAATTATATGCATACCAAATTTCAAGGCCAAAAGATGCACCGACAAAAAGTTATTCAAAATCTACCAACATTGGTAGCTGTGGAAAAGTTTTCACTGCTGCCAACTTTGACAACCTCCCAAAGTTTGAATTAATTTTTTTTTGCCATGAAATTTTTGAAACAAAAACTATTTTATGTTAATAACATATGGTAAAACTTTCAAGGTCAAAAAATTAATAAAAAAAAAAGATATTAACAATCTACCAACATGTGTAGTTGTGGGAAAAAATGGGGGAAAACCATTTCATTGCTACCAACTTTGACACCCTCCCAACGGTTGAGAAATTGTCTATTTACCATGAGATTTTTGGCACAGCATGATCCTTATGATAACAACATTCATGCCAAATTTCAAGGCCAAAAGATTCACCAAACAAACGTTATTCAAAATCTACCAACATTGGTAGCTGCTCTGGAAAGTTTTTCACTGCTGCCAACTTTGACAGCCTCTCAAAGATTGAATTATTTTTTGTTTGCCATGAAATTCTCGGAAAAAAACCTCTTTATGTCAATAACATATGGTAAAACTTTCAAGGCCAAAACATTAATAAAAAAAAAGATATTAACAATCTACCAACATGTGTAGTTGTGGAAAACAATGGGGAAAACCATTTCATTGCTACCAACTTTGACACCCTCCCAACGGTTGAGAAATTGTCTATTCAACATGAAATTTTTGGCACAACATGCTCTTTATGATAACAACATTCATGCCAAATTTCAAGGTCAAAATGTTTATACAAAAAAAATTATGTACAATCTACCAACGTGTGTAGTTGTGAGATACTTTTTATTAAAGATATTGTAATTGTTGAAGTATGTCAGATAATCATGCTTCTAAATTGAAATTCTCTAGATGATGCAATCTCTTATCATAAACGCTTCTCAAAAAAATCAAGGATAGCCAAATTTAGTTGTGTGCACTTGTCACATCTCAAAGACACTACTTGTTTAAAAATTGGAGACCATACATGCATGAAGAAGCTTTTTTCTACTCAATATATGAGTGAGTGAGGCAGTGAGTGAGGCTCTGAGTGAGGCAGTGAGTGAGGCTGTGAGTGAGGCTTTTTCCTCCGTGAGTGAGGTTGTGAGGCAGGATGATGGCAGGATGATGGTATGTGAGTTTTTTTTTGTGAGACAGGATGATAGTATGTGAGATTCTTTTGTGAGGCATGATGATGGTATGTGAGTATTTTTTTGTGAGGCAGGATGATGGCAGGATGATGCCAAAAATTTCATGGTGAATAGACAATTTCTCAACCGTTGGGAGGGTGTCAAAGTTGGTAGCAATGAAATGGTTTTCCCCATTGTTTTCCACAACTACACATGTTGGTAGATTGTTAATATCTTTTTTTTTATTAATGTTTTGGCCTTGAAAGTTTTACCATATGTTATTGACATAAAGAGGTTTTTTTCCGAGAATTTCATGGCAAACAAAAAATAATTCAATCTTTGAGAGGCTGTCAAAGTTGGCAGCAGTGAAAAACTTTCCAGAGCAGCTACCAATGTTGGTAGATTTTGAATAACGTTTGTTTGGTGAATCTTTTGGCCTTGAAATTTGGCATGAATGTTGTTATCATAAGGATCATGCTGTGCCAAAAATCTCATGGTAAATAGACAATTTCTCAACCGTTGGGAGGGTGTCAAAGTTGGTAGCAATGAAATGGTTTTCCCCCATTTTTTCCCACAACTACACATGTTGGTAGATTGTTAATATCTTTTTTTTTTATTAATTTTTTGACCTTGAAAGTTTTACCATATGTTATTAACATAAAATAGTTTTTGTTTCAAAAATTTCATGGCAAAAAAAAATTAATTCAAACTTTGGGAGGTTGTCAAAGTTGGCAGCAGTGAAAACTTTTCCACAGCTACCAATGTTGGTAGATTTTGAATAACTTTTTGTCGGTGCATCTTTTGGCCTTGAAATTTGGTATGCATATAATTAACTTCAGGATAATGCTTTGGTAAAAATTGCGTGGGAGAATACTAATTTTTGAGCTCTCGGGAGGCTTTCAAAGTTGGCAGTCTTGAAATGTTTATCACCGCGATTTCAAAAACGACATTTTGATTGGTAGCCCACTGTACATGACTGCAAATGATGTTCAACAATCAATAACATGGTTTGTCCATCTAGCATAATGATCATGTAAACATGTATTCGTTTGTGACTTTGTTAGTCCTACTAAGATTTTCAAGTTTGAACATCAAAGAACACGTACATTCGCAAGTAATCACCTTGGCTTGGTTAATCCTACTAAGGCTTTTAACTCCTAAGCGTCCCTAGCTTTTTTGGGCTTAAAATCATCCATTGCTTTTGATGTGTTATAGGTCTATCTAAATGTAAGTGAGGTATAGAAATCTCAACCATACAATCTTGTAATATACATGTTGTAGATCATTTGAATCAATTTTGGGGTCATTTGGCCAAATAGATTGCAAGATCATAGTGTTTTAGTGCTAAAAAAGGATGCTGAAATTTTCCTAACAACATGGTTAGAGGTGAAATTTGTTTTCAAAAATACTCAAATGAAAAACTTTAAACTTTAAAGTAGTTCAAAATCATCATATAAACACATTGGTACCAAAAAAAAACTCATGAAAAGATTCAATGTGCCCTAAAATGGCCTGGCAACGTCAAAAAGTAGCTCGAAAAGTGACCCATTTGATCCAAAAAGCAAAAAAAGTTCAAACTAGACCTATATCTAAAATGACTCCCAAACATTTAGAACAACATGGATTGACATGACAATCTTACCATGATAACTAGACTTCAAGGGAATTTAACTCAATAAATTTTTATTGAAACTGACATGGGATGAAGGAGATACAAGCCTCCAAAGTTGTAGAGAGCATAATGCACAAAAACTGTCCAAATAAAAAAAATCCTAATTTCAAATAATCACCAAAAATTCAATACATTTTGAATTGATCTACAATTTCTACCACACGTTCTATATATCATTTAGTTTGTTTTTCCAAAAGTTCATTATAATCAGACACGGTTTGCAAAAGTTACAGCTCTTCGAAGGTGAATGTACCCAAATAAACATGCAGAATATGAACGTCGGGAAGGTTAGGGGTTAAACATCATGTACAATCATATATGATTTGGTTAGTCTCCATCCTCGAAAGGGGAGAGTAGTATTGTTCCAATGTCCCTTTGTCCGATGGGCATCGTGTCCTTGGCATTACGAACGGACACTTTATTCACGCCGGCCTTGCAATAGGGTCGGTGTTTCTATCTATCTATCTGATTTGGTTATTAGTCCTACGAAGCCTTTTAAACATTTTCATGAGCCAAAAACCAACATGTTATCAGCAAACCCATTGTGTTATTAGTAAAAACATGTTAATAAAACCAGCATGTAATCAATATGTAATAACATGTACATCCAGCATGTAATGAAGCATTTATGCAACAAAATCAGCAATTAACATACCGGTACTTAGCCAAAAAAAATGCAAGAACAGAGACCATGGTGATTACTGATCTACATAGAATGAGGTAAAGAAAAATCCTGTATCTACAAAGAATGCATCAACTGCTGCAAATTCATGTAAACAAGGCACATAAAAACATAAAATAACTTCATTGAAGTTGAAGGTTAGATTGGAGGTAAGTCCAACTATTGGTAACCAACAAAAATGATAGAATCAAAGAGGTTTTCATACTACTAACCACACTATGTTACAGTATTACTCACAACTAAAGTTAGTGAGTCTTTAAATTTGGCATATCCCACCAACGCACTCTGTGTCTAAACCATGCTAGGAACTGTTTGACAGTGGCAATGGGAAGGCGCCGTCGTGGAGATAGGATTTGTAGAGAAGATTGCAATGTGGCAAGATTTGAATTTTAACCCCAGGCATCATTGCATCATTAACGTTAGTGTTTTGCCCAAGCCTTTTTGCTAGTGCATTATGGCTTTTTTTAGTTAGAAAATGGGCTGATGGACATTCAAAAAATTTCCACTATTATTTTCCAAACCAATGTTCTATTTTTAGGTAGTTTAGTTCATAAATACTTGTTGCAATCCTACTACTCTCATTTGTCTTAATAAAGCTTTCTTGTATGTACGAATTGTGTTTTACTTTTTTTAGTAACTAACTCTATATACATCAAACATCTTTAATGTTAATTTCCATATTAGTTTCAGTTCCCACATCTTGTAATTCTCACATTTACATCACAAGACAACTAAACACATAATTTGGAGACATGAATGAAACTTTTATTATTGTTTCAGTAGCTGATGGCAGGACTACTTGTCACAGTACCAATTGCCCTAAGTTGGCGTTCAATTCTCCACGAGGTACTTAATATTTTTACTTTAGAACTCAATATTTGGGAGTCACTACTTAGGACTCATCTATAGGGGTCTAGTGGATGGCAGGACATCTCTTAACCAATGTCAAAAGGGTGCAACTAAGCACCCCACAACACTATCTTCGTCCTTTAGAAGTCGTCAAAACTCACCTTAGTACCATGCGGGAATGAGGAGGGAGACCACTAGTTGTATTCTTTGCCGTCTTTAGCAAGCTTCATGCTTTAGTTTCAAAACTGTTTTTCAAAGATCTCCCAAAATTTTAACCGGCATACCATCTTTTAGTTTTTAAGTCTTTCATATGCTCTTCATGAGCTTTAAACCTAGGTCTCCAAATAAAAAGTGGATATCTAAGATGACTTCATTTTTTTTCCACACCAATGCGTTCTCTCGTCTTTCCTCTTTGGCGCATGTTCATAGAAAACTCGATCTCTTGTGTGATGTCATCTTTGGTGGTTACCTTTGGGTTTAGCAATCTATGAAAAATTTATTTTTTATTTTTTAAAAAGATTTTCAATGGCATATAATATGGCCTACTTTGTTGAGGGTATTATATAAACCTCGGATTTCACTCTCAAGTCCAATTATGTCCCAAATTGCTATACTTTTGAGGAACCATAAGTCTTGATTTGTGCACTTATGGATGCATACTTTTACAAGGTTTCAAAACCATATATGACATATATAGAAACACCAACCCAAAGAAATGGGCTGGCTTGAATAAAGTGTCCGTTCGTAATGTCAATGACCCGATGCCCATGGGACAAAGGGACATTGGGACAATACTACTCTCCTCTTTCGAGGATGGACACTATAGTAACCAAAACAAAGTAACAAAAGGAAAAAAGCGAAGTAATGATGGATGAGTGTTAGTTGTATAAAGGTATGTTTGGTGTTAATTTCTATCACCAAGTCATGAGTTCTTTGGTTGGTTGGTGAAGGGCGTTGTATCACGATTATGTGGTCCCGGTTCGAAACCAGTTGGGCTCGTTGAGCAGTGGTGTGATACACATGGCTTGGTGCTGCTGGTGAGTTATCATGGCAGGAAAGTTGTACCAACCAACCGGCCCGTCCTATCCCTGAGACAAGTTGAGCTAGTTGTTTGGAAAGAGTGGTTAGCAGTGGTTTTCACCACTACCTTCCACTCTTTTAATGTACTATGTCTGTTGGTATTGTTTGATTATTTTCTATACGTCTTTTATGTAAAAGGATAGATCCGGCATACTATATGGCAATGGTATTTATTGCTTTGAATGTATGTTTTATGGAGGTTTCACAGATGTTGAATTTAGTTTCAAGTAGTTTCATTGAGGGGACGTGTGTGGTTCCTCTAGCACCAACTGTAATGACTATGATGGGATCCACTTTCCAGCCTTGTTGTATGATATTGTTAATTAGAGGTTGGTATTTAAAAAAAATTCTGCCAATTGTTTTTGGTGAAAATCTGTCGTTTGTGTATGTGAATTCTCTAAATTGTATGGTTAGGTTATCATCGGGATTTAGAGGCGGCGGGCTTTGGTATGGGAGACCTTTAATGCATAATATATCTAATTTGAATCTGGCATTACATTGGCATCTTTGTTGATTACAAGTACATAGTAATAACCATGGAGGAACTGTATTTTTTTGTGGGTTATTGTTGAATGTGCCCGCATTCATGAGAGTGTAGCATCTTGATTTATTTGAGGATAATATTAATTTTCTTAGTTCCCATACCGCTTTATTGTGTCTTTTGGTTCTTAGTGCGTGTATGTGGTGTTGTTTGCATATTAAAAGTACATGTAGCCATGTATCTGCATCTTGTGAATTACATATGGGACATGTTTTTGAGGGGAATCTTTGTATGCCAAAAATTAATTGTTTTCTGGCATTACCCAAGTATTGACCAGTTCTAAATTTTAGTATGCTTGTTTTTTGTGCGTCTGTTATTTCTGGGTTTTTCCAAAAGTCATTGGACATTTCATTATCTATGATGGAGTTTGTTGTCCATTTGCTAATGTTGGGAAACTCTTCTGCCAATATTTCTAGGTTAGTGTTTCGGTCGTGTTTCTTTATATATTCTTCCAAACATCTAACTGGTCCTTTGTCTGGTCGTTTGATACGGCCGGGCCATGTGTCTTTTTGGAAGTAGTACGGTGTGGTATGTGCAAATTCGTATGAATTTGCTGCTTTTTGATAGCCTCTTTTCATGGTTCCTTCTTTTGCAAGTTGATCTGCGTGTTCATTCCTGATAATTTTAGAGTGTGCTTTAACTTTGTATATTGTGGTTGGTTGTGTTCGTTTTTTTAGCATTTTTAGCATATCTTCTAATATGGTTTTATCGGCGTGGTTGTTTTGTTGGGTTGGGTGTTTTAGTTGTGTGTTTAGAACATGTATACAATTGAGACAATCAGTAAAAATGTGTGCAGGTTCATTAATGCATTTGGTGGTGATTATTGAGTGTTTCATGTATGGCCATTAGTTCTGCTCTAAAGCATGTTTGTAGTCCAGGCAGTCTTTTTGATATTTGTACATCTGGTTTAGATGCGTTGTAGATTCCATATCCAGCTTTTTCTTTTTTCCAGTGGCCATCATCAGCTTCTTCAGGTGGTAAAAAGAAAAGAAAAGGTCCATAGCTATATTGTGGTAGATCTGTGTTTGTTTAGAACACTTCTCTTGGTTTCTCCTTGTTTGTTACAAGGCTTGGGATGTCACCCCTAAAATCCCCGGTCCTTGCTCGCAATACCGATAGTGCAAGCATCATTATAAAAAGAATTATCAATGGTTGAATTGTATTTAATCATACTCAATCAATTGAAGGGTCCAAAGATACAATATCAACAAAGGACGAGAAAATTTAACCATTTATTCTCTCCATATCCAAAGTTTAGTTGTCACTTCTATTCAAATGGATTCCATTGAGGTTATATGCAGGAGTGTGTTGAAAGCTCAAAGTGCCATGATTTGATTACCATAACCAAGTATATTTTGTTAGTCTTACACAACACATTGACATTGTTATTAAACAAATATACGCTTCAACCACAACTTAAATGGACCCCATAATGTATGCGTACCTATAATCATACGTGACATAAAAACGACCTCTACATTTGAATCCAAAAGTAACACTAAAATTAGTTATTGAATACATAAAATGACACAATTAAAACATGATAACTAGTGAAAATCTAAGTTTGAATTTGAACTCCCTAGTAGACAATATTTTAAAAATTCATAACTTAATTCATACAATGTCCAAATAATACATGTTGAAGTGCTCTTTTACTTGCCAATAAGCCTCTATAACATTAAAAAATCTAATAATATAAGCAAGTAGCTACAGTAGCTCCTCTGCACCTCGTCGTCAAAATAGACTGAAAAATAGGACGACACATTTGTCAGAGTTGACAATGGAAAAGATAAAACACACTGCAGAACTGAACAAAATTGCATGCTTTGAAGTAAACTAATAAGTTCCTCTCCTGATCCACTGCATACACTATTTATGCTACATGCTAATTTCACTAATTAACCATGGCTGATTTCTCTGTTGTTCACCATCGTTTTTTGAGCCTTTTATATTTTGAGGTAATTACTTCTAAGATAAAATCAAGGATCTGTACCCTAGTGGCCTTCTTCTCTGTGTGGCTATCCCAAGGGATGGCTGTTAATTCCTCTTCTTCAATACTCCACAACACAATAGATAGGTACATAGTTTCCACCCGCGTAGCCATTAAGGGATGTTGCATGCGCAGCTTGGCTATCTCCTCGTTGGCATCGTGTATCATGTACTGCACATGGATAGTGGATTACATCAATACAACATCAAAATCAACTCTTCATGAATGTAATCCCTTCGTTTCATAATAAAAGTCCACCCTCTTTTTTTTACATGTTTCAACTTTATGTTTCTTTTGCCACAAAAGTCATCTCAATACTCAAAAAATGGACTATTTTAATTGTAGTATGTAAGTTTTGTGTCATTCTCATTGTTTATCCTGTTTGAAGTGAACAATGCTCACATTTTGAAGTATAAAACATAGGACAAAAATTAGAATAGACATTAAATTTGGCTGTAAACCATTATGAATTAGTCTACACATTGGTTTTGGATGTATTAACCGTTTTGGGACATTCTACCTTAATCAATGCATACCATTGTTAAACCCTAGACTTTGTACCCCTACTAAAGTTTCCAAGATTCTCTCCAATACTCTTGAATAGTCTTTGTTTTCACATCATAAGTTTGTCTTACTTGCTTGACTCCTAATAAATTCCCTCATATAACCCCTAAAGGACCGGAGTGTTTTTCCTCCAAAAACACTCCAATGCTGCCATTTTTACTCCCCCATGCAAAAAATCCAAAAGAATGTTATTTTTTACCTTCTAACCGTAAGATCTTGTCCTAAACTATTTGAAAAACATACACAACAAATTTCGTTCATTTTGACCGCACGGATTGCAAGATAATTGCGTTTGATGGAAAAAAACACCCCAAAAAAACACATGCCCGAAAAGTTCAGATGCGTTTGACCACATCTACATCAAAAAAACCTCACTACCGAAACTTGTCGCACTTCACTCTCACATTCTATATGATGTTACTTAGTTGTGTACCAATTTTCGTAGCGTTTGGAGATGTTTAGGATGTTGAATAACACCTTGCACTTGTTGGGAGTTTAAAAGTTCAGAAAAGACTATATGTTTTTGGAATTGCAATATTTTCAACTTTCTTTATTTAAAATACAAATCCGAGCGGTGAAACACAAGTGCATTCCACCCTCTACAAAATGGCGAAAAAAAATTTGAAAAAAAAAAAAATCTCCAAGTTTTAGAAGACATGTAGCACATTTTCTAAGAATTTTGGGGGTTAGGGGGGAAATAAAGGGTGGAGGAAGGGAATTGAAGTGCCAACCCATTCCAATGTTCATGACCCCACTAACTCTCAAGGTACACTGCCACGTGGCAGTCCCTCATTGAACGATTTTTATTTTTTATTTTTTATTTTTAAAAATAATTTTATTTTTCAAATTCTTAAATAATATTTTTAATTATGAAATTGAACTTTTAGTTTAAAATAATATTTTTAATTTAAAATATTACTTTTCAGTTTAAAATAATAATTTTTTAAATATAAAAAATTTTAAATTTTTTAAATATAAAATTTAATTTTTTTTTAAAATATTATTTTTAAATTTTTTTATGAGCTTGGAAAACGGGGTGGTCTTCTGCCCCTACAGTCCACCCCATTTTCCACACACTGCCCATCTTGATGCCCCCCCCTAAAATTCAACTATTTCTCTACTGCCCCACTGCCCTTTCTCCCGAAAAAAACACATTTCCCCTCATAACTTTCACATACAGTGTCGGAATTCAAAAAAAAAGAATCCCCATTTTTGTGGCACATTGGGGAATCTACTATTAAATTTCCTTCAAAATTCGATTAAAAATGTGTTCACCGGAACCTACCGGATTCTCTAAATGTCCTAGTTAGGACACTTGGTCCTTTAGGGGATAATGGCAAGTGTCATCTTTCATTCCATGTTCCAAGGAAAGTTATTGTATCAGTAAAAGCAATAACGGGTGCAAAACCTTACTGTTTTAAGGCTCACTTTATACTTGAGCCGGATTGAGGGCCGGCCAGAACTTTTCAAATTTCAACCAATAAGATCGCTTGATTCTTTCAAATTCGGCCCAAGGACCGGAACAAGCAATTTTTCCTACGTGACGTCTCATGTGACATGATTTTGTCGCCAAATCTTTGAGCCAGTTCAATGAAATTGAGACAAGGTTTTTCTTAGCCCGAACTCCAAATTTGGGCCGGATTCAATTGGGCCGGCCTTCCATCTAACCCCAAGTGGGCCTAAAATGTGGATATGAGGTGTGGAATTTTCCTTTATTACAAAAAAACTGCATCCAAGGGATGTACGTACCTTCAAATCTCCTTCAGTTCCATAATCCAGCTTCAGGAGGTGATCAAATGTATGTCGCCTTTCGCATACATTCCAGAAGGCCGCTTTGAAATCCGAATATGTTTTTGATATTTGTGCTTATGCTCAGTTGAAGAATGCCAGCCATCTATGTCGAGATTACCTTGATAAATGACCCTGATTCTATCATTCTTCCCACCTATCATGTGCAACACCTTTCACAATGAACAAACATACATTCAATGAGATGTTTTGGGTTAGGGTTTAGCTCATCACACCCAAGATACAATTAATTAATGGGACTGTACTAAGGCACAGACACCCAAACTGTTGCAAGTGAGCTAAAAGTATTAGCCTGAAATCTCAGAGTATTTAAGAATAACTCCAATACGTGCATATGGACACCACCTCAATATATGATCAAGTGGTGATTTTAGTACATTTAACAATCAATAACTTTCCACCTTTCACAACTTTTGCATACGTTATTCAAATGACACATTCTTTAGGGGAGCCGCACATTCAAAAGCTTGGGTTGAGTTTTTCCATTCAAGTTGAGTGTTTTCAACCAAACTCAACCCAATTGAACACCGCATAGGGGTGGATTGAGTTTTTCGATCACATTGAGTGTTTTCGATCAAGTTGAGTGTTTTCAACCAAACTCAACCTAACTTAGGACTACATAGGGGGTTAGGTTGAATTGAATGACGAGGGGAGACAACATTGAATACAATAGTGTAAAAATTCAATCAAGGAAGAATGAACCACAATTGAGAATTCTCTTTACGAGGCAAACCAAGGTTGAGTTTTTTTCTCAGCAATTGAAATCATTCTCCTTGTGCAACCCATAGTTGAAACCATGTTCAATCCAAAGGCACTCAAAATTTTAGACCGAAAATCACCTAAACATTTCAACCCATCCCCTTTAGTGCAGTGAATTTTTGAACTTTTTTTTTCCATTTGCTAACAAGACCATAAAAGAGGAGTAACAAGAGCGGGAACTCTACGTGTCCCTACTTGACATCAAAGATTCACGCAGGGACCAGGAGCTCTATCCATTCATCGAATTTTGGAAAAGTCTACATTAGTATGTATAGTAGAATAGAGATATAAAACCCTAAAGGACCAAGAGGCTAGAATGTAGTATCGGGAACCTCCCATGTATTATCCCCTGTAGAATGTAGCTAGGGGGTGCATTTGCCGAGGTGAGGTTCCGGATACTACATGTGTCCCGAACCAAGAAGTCCAAAGTGAGCCTCATGTTTTTTATAGTAGCTTTGAATAGGTTCTATGTAGACTTCCTTTAATTCAAATTTATTAGTCTTTTGATCAACACATGCAAAGTTCTTCGCTGATCCCAATGGTGTAAAATCTGATCCTATCTGAATTACATTTTTCACAGTACAATCAATTGAATTTGTCATTTTTGGACACATGTAGTATCGGAAACCTCATCTCGGCAAATGTACCCGTGGCTACATTCTACAGGGGCTAATACAAGAGAGGTTCCCGATACTACATTCTACCCTGTCAATTTTAAAACTATGAATCCTTGGTAAGAGAAGGGGGGGTTGTTGCATACCCTGATCATTTCCTTCTCGGCATCATCAGCAATGGCATGTTTTGAAATCATCTCTGACGCGGTGAGCTTTCGCTTCACTGCATCGAGAGAGGCTTCGTACTCCCGTTTCTTCTGTTCAGCAAGTTGCAGCCTGCGCTCAGAGCCATCGAGCTTCGCAGCGCAATCGGCATTCGCTTGCAAACTCGCTTTCAACTCTCGCTCCAGGCGAGATATCTTTTCCACGCGTGCCTCTTTCAGCTCCGCCTCCAGCATGCAAATCTTCTCTAAACTGGCAATCTTCTCTTCCGCCTCTTTCAACTTTCCCTCTAACCCGCTCATCTTTGAAGCAGATGAAGCCATTTTGATCGAACTCACTCAAGACTTAGTCCGATCCTCACTTACAGAAAACTCTGCTATCATCGATGTCGAAAGCTCTTCAGTCAGTTGACATCTTAGACTCAAATCCTTACCCTCAGGACTGCAGACATGAATTCATCAATTATGTCATATGTAGCGAGCACATATTGACAAAGACTGTACCGGAAAGTAAAGGCTCCTTAACCCCTAAGGACAAGGATTCATGGTTTTAAAATGACAAATTCAATTGATCATATTCTGAAAAATATAATTCAGATGGGACCGAATTTGATATCACCCGAAGCAGTGGAGAACAGTGCACGTGTTGATAAAAAAACAAACAGATTTGAACAAAAGGAAGTCCATGTAGAACGTACTCAAAACTACTTAAAAATAAACATGAGGTCCAATTTGGGCTTCTCGGTCGTTTAGGGGTTAATATCTTGAGTGGCATTCTTTATTTCTGGTAGTAACGAACCCTAAACGACACGGAAGGGAAAGATCGACCATCAACAGATTGAAGATTCTTAAACCCTAAACCCTAAACTGAATTTCTGTGGAAATAATCGCAGTATTACGAATTACTTACCGTTTTGTAAACCTTGTTTCTTCCTTCGATCGATGCTTGAATGGACCGTCCTCACCTCGATCAATTTTTCTGACTTCGATATACCAAACCAGTCTCTACAATTGGTGCCCGGTTCTCGTATATTGAGAACGAGCTTTTAGTATACATATATGCGGGCGAGACTAGAATAGACAATTCAACTAGATCTGTCATGCTCATTCAAGCTCGACCTTTCACAATGCTAGCTGGATTGCGTTAAGTATCGTGAAGAAAAATATGTAATTGCTTTCAAGAATCAAAGCTTACATTCAAGGAGAACCATAACCAAACTCACGATATATGCTCTAGCTCGATCGTTCCTGAAGCTAGGTAGGTCAAACTGGCTAAACTGATTGCGCGGAGAATGGAAGGAAGGAGAAATGGAAGTCGACGTAAGGACTGAATCCATCTGATCTGGAAAAACTCCAACGATCGCAATGTGATTTCGAACTCGACAGTAAAAAGAAGCTAACTTAATTCCTTCAACACGATCTGGCAAGGGCAGCCGCCATAATAACTCCTCACTGCTGGTGCGCAGTCGGAGCATCTCCCTTAACTTAGAGCATGGCTTTCCAGAGCCTCTCACACAAGAAGTAAATGAAAAGTGCCAAGGGCCCTTCAAAAATGCCTCTTGATCAGCGATCTCAAAATGCCTCTTAATTTCTACCCAAAAAATGGGGCTGCTTAACATACAAAGAAAATAAAATGAAATGTAGTGAGAATGCTCATCATGTTATAAATATGTAACAACTTCATGAGGTGATGTCCGCGGATATCATCATGGTATCACCTTAGTATATCAATGGTATTGCCGGATATTATAGAGGTATTGTGAATAGTACATTCACAAGGTAGCAAAAGTATCTACCATTTATGTAGGAGGTAGCATCCTGTGCTAAATGTCATAAAGTGGTTTTGAGATCATTGCGCTTGATCACTGTACAAGAAAAATCGGCACTTAGTTACAAATGAGCTGGTTGATTTTTCAAACTAATTGGTTGCATCTCGAGAATAAAGGCCAAAACCCGGACTAAATGACTTTAAATTAGTTATATTTAGTATTTATAAAAGAAACATACGGGATGTATTCTTAAAAAACCAGAGGGAGACGCACGAAGGGGACATAAAAAGGGAATGGAGAAAGGGCAAATGGTGAGGCCCTTCGAAGAATCAACATTGGAGAGGTTCTCAATGTGAAGGGTCAAAACCATGATATCATTAAGGTTTGTAAAATCTTTGAGATTAATTCCTAAAGGCTGAGACGCATTATAGAATGTGACTTCCATAACTTTGATGAAGTTTATCCCAACATAGAAAATGCAAAATATGATGTTTGAAATTATCCATGCAATCAAATTTCCGAAAATAATTTTACATTTTCAATTAATGAATTTAGAAGCAATTAAGTTCAAAAACTCACCCAAATTATATATTATATTTATTGAACTCGAATTTTTGGTATTATTGGGTTAGAATTGGTTTTCATCTTAGAAGCAAAAAATTCAATGAAAAGAACATCACTTTCTCCAAATAGTAAATTTTGTATATTAGACAATGTAGAGGTGTCTTTTTTTGAAAGATTCCCTTAGGTGGAGTTAACCCCTAACTGCCCAAGCAGGCGTTTTTGGCCTGATGTACAGATTTCATCCGTATTTTCTCATCCGTCATGCACTTTTTGTGGTGTGATTTTTTTACTGAATTTTTTATGGGAAATTAGCTTCATGTATGTGTGATCCGATCTAAAAGTAAATAATTTTTGAAAAAATTATGCCTCATTTTGTGTTGTAGTGTTTCACCGAAAATCTTGAAGATTTTGGTCTAAAAGTGCTCTTGAAAAAAAAAAACTATTAAAATCAGGCATCCAAAAAATCTCCAAAAATCACTACACCTAAAGTACTACACTATAACTCATCACAACAAATTTCATCCACATATTGTCAATATCTTATTCGTAATTGAATTACAAAATAATTTTTCATTTTATGTTTCAAAATTTATAAAAAAAGATTAGTGATAGCAGTCATAGATCTAACCGTATAGGTAGAATCTAAAATTAAAAATGTATAACTTTTATTCATACATCAAGTTCTAAATATTCATATTAATTGCATTTTGTAATGCATCTTTGCAAAACTGCCTAAACTGGACATAGGTGAGGACGTTTAGGGGTTAAAGTTGAATTAGTATTATTCAAATTGAATTAAAAAGAAAAGTTAATTTCCTAATAGAAAATTATTTTGATTTATTCATGAAAAAACTAAACTTTGACGAACCTCTCAAAGTACAGTGACCAAAAAATGGTTGCTCGGAGCATTAGGGAATAAGGGACATTATTTTGAAAGTCTGCGTCCCAAAAACTCAATGTATTCAATCTACTATTGGACTTTAAAAAAAGCATTAAGATTTTAATATGCATATTGGTCCATGCTTTTAATTAAAATTAAAAACTCATAAAAACTTTGAGACCAATTGTTAGTCTAATTGAAATAAAATTAGGAAATTATCTCCTCTTCACTTGTTGTACTTTTTTTTGAGTATATTTAAGTATATATAAACAAAATATTTTCAAGATATTTGTGCATATATGAGCACATGGAAAGAAACTCCGGACCTCTTTCTAGGCCGGCGTGAATAAAGTGTCTATTCGTCTTCACAATGAGCCAGTGCCCACCGAGCAAAGGGCCATTGGTGCAAAACTACTCTCCCCTTTCGAGAATAGGCACTCTAGTGACCAGTAACAAGTACTATTAACAGCAGTAACAATGAGTGGTTAGATCTAGAAGGGGTATAGTTTGGTGTTGGTTTTGTTGGTGGTCACCAAATCATGGTTCCTAGGTTGGTTGGTGAAGGACGTTGTATTACAATTATATGGTCTAGGTTCGATTTCCGTTGAGTCCCGTTTGCATATATGAGCATGTCCTCATAATGATTTTAAAACATTCACAAAGTATTCTCAAAACATTTGAACATATTAAAAATAAAATAAAAAATTGAGTATATTCAAGTACATTCTCAAAATAAAATCTCCATCTCTAACATGGAGAGTTTACTTTAAGAATAAAATCTCCATGTTGTTTTTCCTTTGACAATTGATATATTAGAATTGTACGTTGTAAAAACCTACCTAATTCTTGATCAAATCAACATTAGATTGTATAGTTTACTAATTTCTTGTTTGAATTTACCAATCTATATCACAGTTGAAATAATGTCCTCTTCATTTTTGGTTTTAACTTTGATTTCAACCGGATCTTGCACTTGCTATTGAGAATATTGGAAAATGCATGTAACTCTTTTTATGCTAGTCTAATTATAAACTCATCTAATTGATGCACAAGCATATTCTCAAATAACTGAAAAATTTGTCTATCTGACCTCATCATCTTCCAACCAGATCAAGTACGCATTGGCCCAATGAAATGTTTTTGTTCTCTCATTTGCACTCTGAACCAATCCTCATGGAACTTGAAAATAAATTGTGACACAATTCGACATGCACTATCAATTCTGAGAGAATGTCAATTGCAGAAGGAGTTTTCTGTTTTATTTCTTCTGCTTCATAACAGTCAGATAGAGGACGCTTATTGAGCCCTCTGAATTGGCATGAAAAGGAATCACTGACATCTTGTTTTGCAAAGTTGGCCATCATCAAAGCTATAATTTATCTAAGTTGGCATGACTTTGCTCTAAATAAATTTTCCTTGGCCTTGCTTGCCACTACTACTTGAGAAGAACGGTTCTAAACTTTTTGAATTGATAAAAAAATCATGTCGATTAAAAAAACAAAGAGATAGGAGAACTGGCTCCCGAGGGCGAGACTGAAAAGGAATAAGCGAGGTACCAAACCACCTAATTACGGAAAAAAAACCTCATTCTTACACCGTCAAGACTGTTGTATTACGAGGACCAACAATATGAGGGTTGGCGCACAATATAAATTTGATCACCTAAAACTTCATCATAGATGTCTTGATTTCGATGCCAAGTCCAAAGTAGATGCGTCCTATTCTTCACCTGTTCATTCCACAAAAGGTGTAAGAAACTGTCTTGAATGAGTACTTTTATTGAGATTTGTGAAGTCCTTATCTCTAGAAGAATCATACACTGTGTGCTATGTTTATTAGGAAGGTAGGGGACTAACTTAAGCAACGTAAGGGACTAACTTAAGCAAGGTAGGGGACTATCTTAAGCAACGTAGGCAACTGACTAAGCAATGTAAGGGAGAAACTTAAGCAACGTTATAGCTTGTTAAGTAACATTTAAGAACCGTAATGGGGGGATGGCCTGATATGGGTACCACTTTTACGCGTCTCACATAGTGTGACTTATGTTTAACTCATTTTATGTGTGCTAGAAATTCCGTCTTTAACACCATGTATATATATAGTTGCAGCCATGGTGTCTATAACACCCTCAAATTTTTGTATGTTTCCAATGTTTTTTTCTTACCAAAAAGATATTTCTCGAAAATCACACTATTTTTGGAGGGTGTATCCATGTCAGGCCATCACCCAATGTTGTTATAGATACTCCCCTACCTTTGCTAACAAACGTAGCAATCAGTGAATGAATGATCATATTAGTGTTTTAACATAACCTATCGACTACTGAATTGACATTTTTTGAATGCAGAAATTATTAGCAACCCATGCCATCTGATAGAAGCAAGCACCATGGAGGCTAATTAATACCCACCTCTATAATACCATGTCCGAAGCTGCTATCACGCATGGCGCTCCAGTCCGGTTGCCTGTCCCAGCAGAATTTGCCAGCAGCCGGGCCACTGGTGAAGTTGAAACCACAATACCCGCTAATATCAGCAAAGTTCTGGTCAGGTGTTTTCAATGGATTAGGGCATCCGCCAACATCGTCCGCATGCACTAGAGCCAATCTCTCCGCATTGCCACCGTCTCCAACTGTGATGTATACTGGCCCACATGGATCATATGTGTAATTGTACACGCGGTTGATTCGTTCATAAGCATGCACCTGCAACATGAACCCAAAAAAATTAAATTAAAAAAATTATTACCAAGGAGTTTAAACAAACCATTTAGTCCACTTCAAGGAAGGTAGCAATATATACCACTAAATAGGAGAATTCATACCCTAAATATTTCTATTTTTATCTGAGGGTAATCCTAGGGGGTGCACTCTACATTATGTTTGAGAATCATGTGCGTTCATGACAACTCCCTTGTATACAAGAGGTTATATGTCTAAATACCTTTTTATACAAATATACTCCATTTTAAATATATGTTCAATGTAAGTATATGTGAAGATTTTGTGTTTATTGTATGTATACGTAATACAACAGTGTTCAAACTAATACCCCTTCTGTGCACTCACGTATACTCGTACATGTTCAGTACAGTGCGGCCCCGAGAGGGTAATAGAAAACAGGAAACAAATTATTGCATAAATTAGCAAGGATTGATAAATAGTTTGATAAATAATGAAAAAGCTCTTGAAAGAATCCCGAGAAACGTGTGCATACATGGCCATGGATCATGACGTCAACACCATGTTTGTACAGAAGATCCTCCATTGACTGTCGCATGCATTCGTATTCTCGGTAGTGTGATTTGTAGCTGTTGTACCATGGAGCATGTGTCAATGCAATGAGCCAGGGCGTCACACTTCTATCCACCTTGGCAAGGTCTTCTTTGAGCCACCGGTATTGCTCACCTATTTTAAAAGAAAACTTTGTTAAAAACCTTGTTTAAAATGCAAACTAACAAAGCAGAAATATCTTTTTAAAAAAAACATTTGAAAGAAATAGTAGAAAGATCAACGTACTGGTATTTTTGAAATCAATGTACGATCCAAGCATGAGAAAATGGATGCCCCCAGCGTTGAAGGAGTAGTACATGCTGGTATTTGAGCGGCTCTCTGTGTGAGGAACTGCAAACCTGGCTTTGTATGCAACAAAGCTTTGGTTGTTGATTTGGGGTTCATTCTCGTGGTTACCTTGTATGACCATGAAAGGGATAGTGGACGTAATCGGCTCAACCATTCTGCTCAAACACAAAAAAATAAAAATAAATCTACAAGTTAGCGGCTCAGACTCCCAAAAAATGGGTTAATTACACATGTAAGTCAATATTAAGCTGGATACTGACCTCTGCCACATATCCCAGTGAGGTTGGTAGCTCATGCTCCAATAAAATGTAACTAATTACACAAGGCAATATTAAGCTGGTTACTGACATCTGCAACATATCCCAGTGAGGTTGGTAGCACAGACTCCAAGAAAATGTGATTAAAAAAATTAAGGGTAACATTAAGCTGGATACGCACCTCTGCCACATATCCCAGCGAGGTTGGTACGACTCGTGAATGGGAGTGTTATTGCCAAAATTTGCACCATAGTCATTGGAGCCAGTTCCATTGGTGATGTACAAGTTTGCATATGACAAGTCGCCCACCATGAGAACAAGATCTGGATTATTGTCATGCAAGTGGCTCAGAGTTGAGGTGGAGTTGTAGGTCATGCCAAGATCTCCAATCACAGCAATACGCTGTGGGTAACTGGAAGGTCCTGGCCATGGCAAAGTCTTGAATGTCAGCTCGCTGCTCATGGCAGGCAATGTTGGGTCCCCACATCTGTAGTAGTATGTGGTCTCTGGTTTCAGTCCTGTTGAATCACAAACATCCATATCAACCGTTTGCCACGGTGGACATTGATCAACATAAATTCAATTCTAGAAAGGAGCTGTGAAGAATCAAGATGCTCTAATTCCCTTTCTTTAACCCCTTAAAGGACCAAAGACTCACGGTTTCGAAATGACAAATTCAATCAATCATATTGTGGAACATATAATTTTGATGAGACCAAATTTTATATCACTGGGTCAGTGAGAAACATTGCATGTGCTTGTCCAAAAACATCTAACTTTGGACAATAGGAAGTTCACATTGGACCTACTCAAAACCGATAAAAAAACAGGAGGCCCAATTTGGGCTTCTTGGTCCTTTAGGGGTTAATACACATCTTGTTTAAATGAAAGCGTTCAACTGTCTATTGTAGTTACTTAATGAAAAGTGGAGGAAAACATATATTGCGCACTTAAAACCTGTGGAAAAAGAAGAGAAAAGAATTGATTGATTACCAGTAATGCGGACGTGATGGATAATCCCTGATGTGTAATTCAGCAGACCTTCGAAGGGGTAGATTTGGCTATAAACCTCGGAAGTTCCGTTGGCAGAACCCGTGTACGTTCCAGAGGCAGTACCAAACTCTACAAAACTCTTCACCTTGGTCGGGTCCAAAGGCGTTACTTCAGGGCCCATCTCCCAATCCCCTGCAATAGAAACCCGAAACTCAGCACACTGTCTGAAACTCACTCACTCACTCACTCAGTATGATTCAATCATCATCATATTCGTTGCATAATAAAATGGCATGTTTCATTTCACAGCGCTCTAAAAAAAACTTCGGCTGGCATCAAAGTGCCAAGCTCTCCATCTTAGCCCCTAAAGGACCAAGGATTAATAGTTTTAAAATGACAAGTTCAATCAATCGTATTCTGAAAAATATAATTCAAAAGGGTACAAACTTTATGTCATCGGAATCAGTGAAGAACATTGCACGTGTCGATTGAAAAACAAGTAAATTTGAATAAAAGAAAGTCTACATAGGACCTATCCAAAACTGCTATAGCAAACATGAGGCCCAATTTGGGCTTCTTGGTCCTTTAGGGGTTAACGACGTTCACAGACTCTTTGAGTATCCAAACCTGTACAATCTGTAGGGTTTCCACAACACGCTTAAACCCCTCCAAAACCCTCACCTCGATCAATGTCCAGCATATCTTCCAGAATTGATTTGCGGGTAAAGAATCAACAAGAGAATGAATGAGACCGGTGACTCACCGGAGACCCATGAGACCCACATAGCGTCGGGTGTGGACAGAGCCAACGTGATCTGCTCGGGGTACATGGCAGGGACTTTCTTGACAACTTGAAGGTCATACATTGGCAAGTCATCGCTTCCGGAGCGCAAGCTTGGATCGAAAGTCTTGGTGTAGGGTGGAAACGGTCCTTCCAATGTCGTCAGAATGGCAGCTGATGCACTGCAACTCACTGTAGTCAGCACCAAAAACACCAACAATCCTGTCGTCATGGCTGATCGATCGATCAAACACAGGCTCGATCAAATGAATCGCTGTTCCACAATATATGGGGTATTTAGAGCAAGCACGAATTAAAATATCTTAATTACGTACACGCAGGTACTGCAAACCGTAAGAAGAATGCGTACGGGTTTACTGGAAAACGTGAAAGGGAGGTGTGCCGTCGAGCACACGAAACATGCGTAATTGGACATGTGGAGACTGAGTTTGAAATTTTATGTATTGTTTGACCACCCGGCCAGCTCACGAAAGGTCTGTTGATGGAGATATATGGCGGGCCGGCGAGAATGGAAATTAAAGCAAGCTGGAGTTACACGAGCTGCAGGCATTTACATGAGCAGTTGACTGAGCGAATTTACAGTGCGCGCGGCTCATGCGTCGCCGTGCCCACTCCGCACGCTGCACGGGCGCCCCCAACCTGGGGAGACGAAGAATTGCGTGACGAGTTTACCATGAAAATGCAAAAACTAAGATAGTCTATTTCGTTCAAGAGGAATGCAACACGAGCTTGCCAAAACTTTCCTGACTTTTCGGTTAAACTCTAGTGAAGACGATGTTTTTTTTGTTTCAGTTTGTTGGCTCTGACCAGTGATCTCAAAACTGGTTAAAATTAGCTGGATTTCTACCCCAAAAAATGGGGCTGCTAAACATCATACAAAGAAAGAAAATGATTTTTTATGAAATGTAGCGTTAGAATGCTCATCATGATATAAATAGAGTTATCCACAAAGTGCTCTACAGTGGGGTGACTCGACCACATTTTGTGAAAAGAGAGGTTGAGAACACAATAAAAGTAGACATGTCAGATGTTGTAAATAACTCAGAGGTCTGAAGTTTCAAGGCACCGAAAACGGTGCCTAAAAATTTCCCAACCTCAGTTTCTATTTTCATGGATGCTCTGTCACATGGAGTGGATCTTCCTTGAATCTATTTTAAAAAAATCAAAGCTTTTGAAAGCTCATTCACTGAAATAGTAACTGACAACCCCCACCAACCGGGAACTCATCTGTACTTTACAGTCTTGTAAATTTTGAGGCCAATTTTCGTATCCCAAGAAGTTTGCTCAATCCCCTGTGAGTTTGCGGAAAACTCTAATATGTAGCAACTTCATGAGGTGATATCCGTGAATATCACCATGATATCACGTTAATATATCAAGGGTTTTATATGCACTAGGTAGCAAAAATAGATACCATTTATGTGGGAGGTCGCATAATGTTCTAAATGTCATAAAGTGGTTTTGAGATCACTGGCTCTGACCGTAAGAACGAGGCACTACGAGGACACTCATTTTTTTGGGCTAAATACCACTGTAGCAAATATTCCGTCCATGATTCCACAAAGAAAAGCATTCTCGTCCTTCACCCATTCTATTCTGGTAAAAGCTCCTCGTAGCGTAGCTGCTTATTTTGTTGACAAATTGACATTTCATTCCAGTGCGAAACAAAACATACATTGAACCGAGGGAGAGAGTGAAGAAGAACATGTTTAATTCAATTCAAGCAAGCTCATCTTCAGGGTATAACAAGCTACAGTACTCCACTGGCACAGAGCTCCGTCTCTTTCAAATGCAACATCCCCAACGGTCCGTTTTGTTTGGTATTTAGTGTATTACTGTCTTGGCGTGGTTCCATTGGTTCAGAGTTTTATTTGATCCTACGTGGAACTAATTGACTTTAACGGGAATATACATTATGCCATTTACGGTTATTGGGTCCTTTATACAGTTGAATAGCGTATTGTTATGTTCATTGAATGTGCTTGCGAGTAGTGTTAGTGAATGTCAGAATGCAAAAATTCACGTAAAATCAATATGGTCTAACATACCTTTCTCGGCCTCTATGTTTTTCATAAAACATTGGCTACACTACAAGCAGAGGTGTCGTTTCTCACTTTAGAGGTTCCTGTTCTTTGTTGCTTTTCACTGTACACACTTGTTCTACATCACAAATCACACTCACCAAGTCCAACCAAAAATTTGGTGAGTGCGAAGTGGCGCAGTTTGACTCACAGAAGGAGTAAAAAGCGACGTCTTCTCTCACTTTGTAGTGATATTTCTATTGCTGGCATTGTAATATGTGCTTAGGATATGTCAATGGGTCCCAAATCCACCTATGGATCAGTGCATTCCTTTTCAAGGGTAGTTGAACGCCCAACTCTTCATGCAGGTACTTTTTAGAGATGAATCTAGCTGAGGTTAACCAGAAAAAAATGCACCGCTAGCCAGCTGTGGATCTTTCCTAAGCTTGTGCCGGCAGAAAGAACATTCCTTGGTGATCACCTCCTCGTTTTCGGAGCCCTATAAGCAGCTGTATATAAAATCATTTGTTTATACAAATGAAAATATTTTCATTGCTAAAAAGTGAGACAAGTGAGATCCAGGCGGATGCAAGGAGCTGTTTAGAGATCAATGTGGCATTCGCGTGCTCATTCTACTTTTTTCAGTTGTTCAGTTCTTCCGGGTATTCTGCGACAGAGATAGAATAATGAGTCGAAAGAAAGTGAGAGGAAGGCAATCACCGTGATTGTGGAATGCAGGCACTACACTAAATAGGTAGATTAGTGTTAGATACACTAATTTACATAAACATGTTGTAAGTTTTTACTGTTGACCAATTTTTTTACCCTCTGTATTGGTCAAGATGGGGATCTTTCAATAGTATTGGAATCAATGTCTTTGATAAAAAAATTGTCGAGAGTAAAAATCTATAATATTTTCAAATCTTAAAATTATCTAACACTAATCTACCTATTTAGTGTAGTAGGAAATGTGTCTTTTTTTCACTTACTATAAATGCCTAAGGAATGAAATTGCGCCATGCACATGGGTTGCGTCGATGATGGTGAGTGGTTTTGGTCACAAGAAGACAAAAATCTAGGCGCAATATTCCGTCACTGTTCACTATCTCTACAAAGTGAAGAATGAAAAACAACAGTGGTGTGGCATTCCGTGTTGTGAAGTGATGCAATAATAAAGATATCCTTCGATTCCAACTATAATTTTCATATCGTGCTTCCCCAGTATTCAATTGTTTAACCCTTTACTGCCTAGCCCTGTTCTTAATCCTTTAATGTCCCGATTCAACACTGTTTTCAAAGATTTGTTATAAAATGGTTGATGAAAAACGAAAATGGAGTTGATGTACAAAACAAAGTTACAAATGTCAATGTGTAGATAACATCCGTACGGTTGGATTCATCATATTTATTATTAATATTTTAAAAGTAATTTTGCAAGGTTTTCTCTTGAAATTCAATTAAAAATCCAAAATGAACACAAAAAAATTTAAAAATATATTAATGAAATTAGAATGACATGCACTACGAGATGGTATGGTTTCCATGATTCGATTCTACTTACTATGGAAAATCATATTTAAGGTCTTTCTTTTTGAACTAAGATTGAAACTTGACATTAATCACTTTTGTAATTTTTCAAAAATTCACATTATCTTATTTGGAAGATCCATACCGTACAAATGGTATTCAACTAGCACAAGAATGAAAAAAAAAAAATGGATGAAAAACATCCGGTACCTACAGAAATCGAGCTGCTCAAATTCATCCGGCGTCCAGATTCTGGACGCCGGCGCGCTAAAGGGTTAAGAAACCACAGATTATTGGCGATTTTTGAAATTAGTGATACTATTAATAGTATTCAATTGTATAAATATAAGCATAGCTTAATCAAACAAGTGTCGGTTAAACCTTGGTAAGATAGGACTGTTGGATTGAAAGATCATAGTGTGTCTTTGACAATATAATATACATTCAAAAACAAGATTTTGGAGGGTGTATGATTTCAAAGTTAAATAGAATTTGGATTAAATTTTCAAAAATAAAAGTTAAATTGTTCAGTAATGACCTATATCAACACCTCTCCATTGCAATCTTTCATGTCAAGAACGGACTTACACATAATTATTGTGAGTTTTATAAGTGAGAGCGATCTATCCATATACGGATCAAGACGAAATTTATACTTTAAAATATGAAAGGAGTTGGTACATTGATCAAGATTGGAATACATATATACTAATGGAACATGATCAAAGAACACAATCCAAAAAATAAAAGAAGATAACAAACTTTGAAACACGAGAAATACCGCATAGTACATGTGTTGTATTTGTAAGTATTTGTTGTATTTTGAGGTATTTGCATTATTTTAGTGTTTTATAAATAGGTGTTTTGATAGCTTCACATCTCCAAATCAATTTTTTTTAAGTGTGTGTGTGAGATGGATTCTCACATCTGAACTTCACATATTGATGTTTGGTTTGGAATAGATCTTACGCTAAGTTGCAAATACATGCCTCTACAATCACAATGTGGTTGTGTGGTTAGGATTAATCAATTCAAACATTGGAAGTATAGAATAAAAGATATGGAGATTGGAAGTTGTATTGTAATATACAAATTGAAATTTTGTTCATCCAACTTTGAAAGTTACACGAGGAACAAAGAGGAATATATCCCATTACACTAAAATCACCATATATTGTAGGTGGTAAATAGCATGGATACATTCATTCATTTAAACAAAACTTCATCCAAATTGGATGAATTTTACCACATTATATTGAAAGATTAATTATAAATAAAGCCTCTTGCAAATATTGTGGATCACAGTATGTAGTAATTTTGGTGTAGTTAGACTAGTTGCGACCGTGCTTCAAAGAAGTCTGTGTGAAAATTTTAGATAACCATGAGAGAACAAAGATAGGTTGTCATTTATTCAAGGTTGATAAAAATTATATTTTTTTTTGATATACCATAGCCTCAAAGAAATGCGAGATAGCACATTACATATAGTATAGGGTCACTTGTAATACCCAAAATTATGTTTGTAGTATTTCTAAAATAGCATTATTAATAATAATTGGTAAGAAAAAATAATTATTTTGGGGTAAGTGTTTTTTAGGATGTAGTTTATATGCATTTTACTGGACCCCTATTGTTTTTTAAAAGATTATACTTTCTTCAAATTTTTGCCACCCTATGTGTAAAATTTATGAATTAATTATGAACTCCTAAGTAATTTAGACCCTACATTATTTATATATTTTTTGAATTTTCCTTAAAATGCCTTAGCATTGCACTACAACGTAAGGAATTGAATGCATTACACAACAAGACTAACGCTAGGAATACAAAGAAGAGCACGTTATTTACATAATTGGTTACATGTTTGAGCCCATCAGTATTGACCCACTTAATTGTTTCACCAAAACATTGAAAGAAGTCACCAAACCCTCATTGCAACATCCATAATGTGTTCACTAAAATAGTTTTTATTCAGTTCTTAATTTTTTTTACTCATTGCACCTGCATTTCGCATAGTTGGTCACCCACGGTCATTGGCCCTAGCTTTTGCACATCCCTTCAGAAAAGAAAAAGGAAATCACTGCTCTCATGCATGTAATTGCTTGTTCATGAAACGTTAGTCTTGGTTTCATCCAATGGCCATCTTACATTAGAGCTGAGATTTCACAAAGCGTAAGAATTGATTAGTCTCATAATTGTCTTTACATTCACTCATATTTACGAAATTGCCTGCTAATTAAGAAAATTAATTGCTAATTAAGACAATTGCAGAAGAAGCAAGCAACACTCTTACACTCCTGGCAGGCCTACTCTAACTTACTGGTAATCGCATATATAATTCTTCTTAGGGCCAATTTACATGAGGAGCCAAGGCCAATTTCAATTCACAAGAAATAGTGGCTCAAGGCAAGAAGGGTGGAAACTCTAACACGACCCCAAGGAAAAAAGTGAATTGAGATTTCAATTTGATTCAACCCAATTCTCTTGCTTGGAGCCGTGTGAAATTTTGTTTTCAGTGCATTAGAATATAACTTAACACTATCAAAATAAAAATTTCAAGGAATGGCTTTGACTCCGTCGTTCAAAGGCCTTGGGGTTGATTTTGTGAAATAGACCAATCACATACATGGATTCACATGTGTCATAGCAAAAAAATTAGCCTTGGCATGTCATGCAAAGCGGCCCTTATTTTCCATCTCATTTCACCCACTTCCATAACAATAAATTAATAACCATGAGGCTCGCCTACGTGAGGTTCTTTAGCAGTTAATGGAGTCCACTCTTTTCAATAATAGCAGTGAAGAAGCTTGTTTCGATTAACCTTCAATTAGCAAGTGCTATAAGCATGACTTCGATAAATGTTTATGGCCCATGAACTTTAAATGGAAATGAGGTTGTCTACCATCTCTTCAATTTTAGTGGTCGACAACTTACCTCCCATTTTGAATGATTGCACAAGAAATTCATACAACAATAAACATTTGATCACAAGGAAGTTGTCTCTTGTACCTAAAGTGATCTCTCGACAGTTTTGTGGTGATCACCCAAAAATCACATATTGGTTAAAATGCTTAAAGTGATGTAAAATAATATCCTCTATCACTACAAGGAGGTGTCGCTTTTCACTTGGTAGGTGAGTCAAATGGCATCACTTTACACTCACTGCCCAGGCGCTCAAGACTTGGTGAGTACAATTCGTCACATAGGACAAGTGTGTATAGTGAACTCTGACACTCTTCTAAGTGAAAAGCCACGCCTTTGCTAGTACTGTACCTTAATGCAAAAGTAGAAAAATTGATGCCTGCAATTCACAAGTCAAGCTGTTCAAATTATCGTGCTCTCTTCCAAGACCTAATGATCTCAAAGACACCGTCTTATTCTGTTGCAACAACACCAGTGTGCATTTCCAACAAATATTTGAAAGTACCAGAAAGAGAGGTCCAGTGACATGCAACCATTTCATTTGAACATCATTAAGAGCTCATGGACCAATGGCTATGGAAGAGATTGATGGAGCTGGTCATAGCAAATTTTCCTCCGCCTCAAAACTTTGTAAGCATGGTCAAATTTGTTAAATTGGTGCAATTCAGAGCGTCAAAATAGTGACATCTACATGCACAAACCCCCAAAAACTAGTTCTGATATAGATTCAAACCCTAAGTGTCCACTGTATTTTCTGTAGTATAGGAAAATTGGACCCCCCTGCTGCAAATCATCTGTTTGTGTGAAAATGACTTTCAAATTGACATCATTGATCTTGTATTGTAGAACAAGAGCTTTAAAACGATGTCTTGCAATAAAAAAAAACCGAGGTAAAATGAGAAAATGTCACCAATGCAAAGCTCAGTGATGCAGATGGCCCATATTGGGCGTTTTAGATGCTTAGGGGTTAAGCTTCCATACGTCCGCTTGAAAAGTGCCAATTTTGTAAATTTCCGCCAATTTAACAAATGGAAAAATCTTTAATTTTTAAAAAACTTGGAGTTAAAAGGTACCCTAAACTAGCTTTGAGTGTGGGACGTATGACATCTAATCCAACGAGTGGTTTGGTGTAGAGTTGGGTGGTTACTGCAATGATGGTGAGCATTAAAATTATTATCACTACTAGCAAAGGCGTTGCTTCTCACTATGAACAATGTCAGAGTTTATTGTACACAATTGTCGAATCGCACTCACCAAGGCTTGAGCGCCTAGGCAGTGAGTGCAAAGTGGCGCTGTTTGATTCACCTACCGAGTGAAAAGCGACGCCTTCTTCTTGTAGTGTAACTATGTTTTGTATTAAAATTCATGGAGGGATAATTTGTTTTGGTTCTTCTAGAAATTCTTATAGCCTTTGTTGCTCTAGTGTAGAATCCAGTAACTAGTGTCTGGTAAACCTTGGCTTTTACATCCAACTTTGTGGAGCAGAAGATGGTCATGGTGCAGCTTGTGCAGAGTTCGTTGGAAATGGAATTCATCAGTATTTTCAGCACACTTCTAGAACTCCAAAATTGGTTGTGATATCAATATATAGAGTTAGCCTTTGCCTCAAAAAACATTCAACCTGTTTCAAAGTTTAACACAATTGTGGTGAACTTCACACTACAACAATGTTAGTAACAGGTTGAATGCTTTTTGGAGTTTTTTTTAAAGGATCTTGTTCAATTGAGAATTTCAAAAAGACACAATAATGTTAAATTTGAACAGTATATTCAAGACAATCTTGTCACTGTCTCATTGGCATGTCAAAAGAGGCCTGTAATCCAAAATCCTTCTATTAAATCCTTAGATCAACCCAAAAAAATTTGAATTGGACATTTTTGATTGTGCAGAACAACTTGATATTACATTCTCAAACTCCCAGATTTTGAACCTTATCTAGTCCATAACATCAAAAGGACAAGATTACGAGACATAACGGTGCTCTTCATATTTAAAATGTGTTGACACCTCTATTGAGGTTATGACTATACCTAGCAGGATTGAAACGCACTTACTGTAGTTATTGTTTTATTAGTTTAGATGCACTTGTCGATCGTTTTTCATTCCCCATTTTGTGGGAACAGTGAAAAGTGGCTGAATATTATGCTTATATTTTTGTCTTCTTGTGATCAAAACCACTCACCAACACTGACAGAGTCCATTTGCTTGGCGCGGTTTCATTCCTTTTTCATTTGTAGTAAGTGATAAACGACACATTTCTTACTAGTGATGGTCAGTTGAATGGACTAAGAAATGTCACATCTGTCTAAGCCTCCAAGACTAACGTTAACCATAAATTTTCTAAGTTTGGAGTCCAACTCATTGAAATTATAGATCTAAGTGTATGCTATGAAAACGCATATGCTTTTTGATGAAATCTTCAGGATGTGAATGTGTATATTATCACTACTGCAGTACTCAATTGAAGGCAAGCAGTTGAAAGCTAGTCACGGAATCCAGCAGCTCATGTACTCAAGGACTTGTGTACTTCCTGCGTGTGCATAGGTTCACAATGAAAACATACCCTTATTCTGTTACTCCCTCTGTTTCATAATAAGAGTCCACCTTTTTATTGCATTGTTTTGTTCCTAGTTTTTGTCCTTTGTTTTATACTTTAAACGTGAGCATTGTCCACTTCAAATAAGGGGGACAATGAGAGTGACACATAAAACTATTGAAGATAGACCATTTTGGGAATATTTAGACGACTTTTTTTAGTGATAAAAACGTTAAGTTAAAACGCGAAAAAAAAGGTGGGCCCTTGTTATGAAACGGAGGGAGTATTATGTAGGCTTCCTTTCTCTCATTGAAAAATAATTTAATTTAATTTAGATGCTTTAACCCATGAAAATTACACACAGAAAAGTTCATCTGCTTTGATGGCCACAACACAGATTTGCGTTTTGTGAGTATAGTTGTTCAGGGCTGCAACTTTAGCCCTTACAAAGGAAATCCCAGCTCTTGTTTAATGGATTTGATGAGCAGGTTTCATTTGGGAGGTGCAAAATCTAGCATGAATTTGAAGGGCAGCAACTTTTCAAAGCTGGTGATTTCATAATATTTCATAAAATGGGGCTGAGGTCAAAATCAGCCGCATTTATGGAAGCCTTGTTGTTGATATGCTACATCATTTCGTCCTACAAATTTTCTTTACCAATTTTCTAGAACAACTAAATTCCTCGGGGTGCACTGTATTAAACATGTACGAGTATACGTGAGTGCACACAAGGGGTATTAATTTGAACACTGCCGTTTTACATATACATACAATAAACACATTTAGAACTGAAAATATTCACTTATCTTTACACTAAACATATATTTAAAACAAAACGAATCTGTATACAAAGGTATTTAGACATATAACCTCTCGTATACAAGGGGGTTTTTAGAAGGGATCATGAACGCACGTGATTCTCAAACATAATGTAGAGTGCACCCCCTGAGCTAAATTCCAGTAAATTCAGAAAATTTCCGCTCCTACAAGTGACTGTGCGCAATTAAACAAAATACTCAGGAGACATGGATGTACACAATTGTGTTTCAGCTTACTTCTCCTAGATTTGCTACCTTTGGCCAGAGTTGTCATGGAACTTGTTTCCTGAAATTTTTGGGGTCCATTACGATTGGGTAAATGTGCAAGGGAACAGAAATTGATTTGGGGAAGAGAATGCACTACTTGAATTACAGAATTCCAACTCATAAGTTGGAATTGCGGATCCCTTTCAATTCGTGTTGAATGCCTGAATTTCAATTCGAGAAATATTCCAGTGGCCACATGGAGCTCATATGTGCGTTTCCCTTTCAGTCTCACTTTTCCCACTGAGCTTCAAGAGTTGACACTTGGGTACATTCACAGGAACACGATCCAACCCCGCCCAGTTATAACGACTCTTGATGAGTGCTTAGAAAATAATATCTTCAATTTATGTAGATATTAGAAAAATTTAAGGACATTTTGCGACATATTTTGGACATTTTAATACATTTTAGTCGTTATTAACCACTGGTTACGACCATATTTTAGTCATTTTGGAGTACCAATAACTTCCCAAACATCGTCAAACTTTAGTATATTGTATAATGACATATATTATATTTAGTTACTAATTTATATTGCATTATCAATTCATACGATAAGATTATTGCTTAACAATCCGTTAAATTAATCACTGGTTACAGTTTCCTTGGGTCGTGTTACTGTGAATGTACCCACTTGGTAAACTTTCCTTTTACAAGCAGGTGAGTCAACATTAAAATGGCGAATAAGCAGCTTTAAGACTCAGTGGGAAAAGTGAGACTTGTAGAGGAAATCACACAAGGAATCGCATATGAGACCGCAGACCAGGAGTGTCACAGAAAATTCCAAGTAGAGAGTCGCATACGCTGTCTTCCGTCAAATGGATTGAGAGTTGGCGGCTACTCCAGCTATGCCAATCAAAGTCAAAGATGAAGGCGATTGCACCAATAGCAAACATGTCGTTTTTCATTCCTCACTTTGTGGGAACAGTGAACAATACCAAAATATTATACTTATATTTTTATCTTCTTGTGACCAAAACTACTCACCAACATTGACACAACCCATGTGCCTGGCGCAGTTTCATTTCTTTTTCATTTATAGTAAGTGAAAAGCGACACATTTCCTACTAGTGTCGTGTTGCCGTCCAAACCCTTTGTCAAGGAAGAGATGAAAGCCCCCAGTCGATGACATCAATACGAAGCACAAGACCAACTCGGTACTATTGCGTAGAAGCAGACAATGATGTCCAATCTCAACAAGCCTCTACACCAGTACAATGCCAACTTAAATCCCCATTATTTAGCGATAGAGAAGAGACCTCTAATTTGTTCCATCCACGCACAAATGCATGCTTCTTGAGTCCTGCTGACTCATAAAGGAAAGCGGTTAAAAGATGCATGAGAACATCAAGCTGATTAAGGAGTCCAAATAAGTGTTGAATGTGGCAATATCATTCTTCTTACTTGAAAGCCTCGATAGATACTGTAGATAGAAACTCCGGCCTCTTTTTAGGTCGGCATGAATACAGTGTCCTTTTGTAATGTCAATGACCCAGTGTCCACCGGACAAAGGGTCATTGGGACAAAATTGCTCTATCTTGCCGAGAATTGATGAAAGCTTTGACTATACAGTGAAGAGCTTGATTGTGCGTTGTGGAACGACTATTAACCCTTTAACATTCTCGATTTAACATTGTTTTCAATGAAGTGTTATAAAAGTGTTTGATGGAAATGAAAATGGAGTTTATGCACAAAGAAAATTTGGAAATGCCAATGTGAAGATCACATCTGTACAGTTGGGTGTTACATAAATTTTAATTAATAATTTTAAAATAATTTTGCAAGATTTTCTCTTGAAATTCAATCAAATTTCCCGAATTAACACAAAAAATTAAAAAATTATTGGAATGAATGAAACTCAAGTGACATAAACTAATTGTGTTGTTTTTTGAAAAATCACAATAATCTATTTTGAAGATCCACACCGGACAAAGAATAGGCAACTTACACAACAAATAAATAAATAGTGGTGGATGAAAACTATCCACTTTGGATGGAATTCAAACAATTTTAATATGTTCATTGTTCAATGTATGAACGCTAGCGTGCAAAAGGGTTAAGAAAGATAGTTCTTTTGTTTTGTTTGTTTCGTATGTTACATTGAGATCTCCCTGAATGTGCGCAATTGGCCACCTTTTTGGTATCGTTGAGAAGCTCTTGACGGAAGAGATGCACCAAAGTCATTTCGTAGCTTTTGAACCTACAGCGTGAAAGTTATAGCTTTTTGATTGAATTATGTCACTACAAATAGAATTAAATTAGGAATAAAATATTCTTTAAATATAATATAATATAAAAGCATAGCTAAACCATAATGAAACTTGGGCCAATAGCACAGGGTCACATCAACACACTACTTTTTGCTAATAGTGCAACCCACATTAACTATTTGTTTGGGGCTATAACTTTATACAGAACATGAATATTTTACCAAGAGAAAAGATACTGAAACTATGCATGTAGGTGAAACTTTGTAAACATAGTTGGTAAATATATTCATGTTGCATTAAAAGTTATAGCCTTTTTAAGTCAATTAGTGTAGGTGGCACTATTAGCAAGAAAAGAAAAAAAGTAGTGTAGTTACTATTTGAACTCATTTCAAATGACAATGTATGCAATGCAATCATACACTCCAATGAATTTTCTAAATAAGATAGGAGTACCAAATTTCAACACTATACCCAATGCATATAATTTCTATACACGGTAGTCATTCTAAAACGTAAATTTAGGCAGACCATAAACAGCTTATTATTTTTGTCAAGAAACAATAAAGGCTCTTTGATGTGCTTAGATTTGCCTTCTAAAATGAATGCCATATCTAAAAAATTATCGACATCGGGTACACTATCGGGATTGCGTGCTCCTACCTTAGTTTCAAGTTTAGAGGATCCATAGATTGGCAAAATTGGAATTGGTTGAATGACTGACAACCATGAACTGGACAATTGTGTGAAATGCTGTGTTTGGGTTTCTGTAGAAATCATAATGGAAAAGTAACTGAATTGCCAGTGAATTGATGTTACAGATGTGAGGTTGAGGTAGAGAGTGCTGACCGGGGACGATTTCGACATGGAAACCGTTTGGTGCAAACTCTCCAACGGGCTGGGACCTGGCTGGCCGGCTCTATAATTTGGCTTGACCACAGGAACAAGAGCGTACGTCAAGCCTTCAAGCGTCAACAACAAGTATCCACAAGTACTGGGTCGATCATTTGATAATTTAATATACCTTGTCAGTCTACTCATGTCATGCAATTAAATCCCTCATTGAAAGTAAGGTAACTTCACCTTAAAGCGTTCACCTTACCAACTGAACCTATTTACACACATGACAGAGAAAATATTTTCAGTGGGTCTTATTAGAGAGTTCAAATGAATTCCAACGCACTTTAGCATGCATTATTTGGACACCGTATGAATAAGTTATGAATTTCCAAAGTGCTAACTATATGCACAAAATTGACGCCAGGTTTTGTCCTCTTGCATTAACGTCAAGGGGGAGATTTAGAGTCGGAGGTATATAAGCTATAGTTTTTCCAACTAGAGTGTTCTCCAAACTATTCAACAACTTGTACTTGAGTTGCACCTCAACATAACATTTTGTGCATAATTTGGGGTGCGGGGTGCGGGTACGAAATGTTCTTGGAATATTTTGTCCCATCAGTAATACCACGTGGCAATTTGGGGGTTTAGGGTTTAAAATTTGGGATTTACAAAATATTTTGGCTAATGTCGGCAAATATTCAAAGATCATTCAATTAATATACTGCATCAGTCTGGCCTCGACCACCCCACAAAATATTAATAATAAATATGATGAATCCAACCATATAGATGTTGTCTTCACATTGATATTTACAACTATGACATAGTTTAACATGTCCTATGGGGCTAAAAAAAATTTTAGCCTTATATGAACTACAAGACATGATGTAAAATTTTAAGAATTTTTTCTTCTGCGGAAGATCATGAAAAAAATTCTTGTACAAATGTGGTAGTGAGAATCAGTAAACCACATTGAGATCATAGCATGCACTAGGGGTTAATTTGAACATTGTTGTATGACCAATACATAGAGTAAACATATTTAGAGCTAAAAACGTTAAGGTATACTTTCAATAAACATATATTTGAACATAACGTATACAAAGTTCTTTGACATATTGTATAACTTTTCATATACATGGGATTTTAGAAGAAGGCATAAATGCACATGATTCTCAAACATAATGTTATATGCATCCCCGAGACAGTGGATTACGATAGAGTAGGTGAACGGTTGAGTGACATTTTGGGTTTAAGTGGTCCAAGCACCTCCCACTTTGATTCCAATTCATAAAAATCATATAGTTTATCTAAAAATTAAAAAATAAATTCTTTATAAAATCATCATTTTCAATTGTTAATACTTCACAATATTAGAGATGTCCATAAAGTCAGTAGAGGATAGCTGGTACGCAATAAGGAGTTTTTGGCCTTAATATAGATTTTTATGATAGGCACTTACACAAGCCACCAAGCTCCTTCCTTTGGGAGAGCATGAAGTTTGTGTGGGGGTACATGGAGATTCTTCCATAGGAATTCAAGTTAGGTTTGACGGAGCTTCTCTTGCATTGGGGAGGTCCAAGGTTTGAATCTCCCTCACAACACATTGTTTTGTGATTGGTCAAAAAAAAGAGGCTAAAACTCATTTTCTCCGCCTTTCAAGCCAAAAAAACTAGTTTTGCCTTGTCTTTCCACATACTGGAATTTTTTGATTGACTTTACGGATAACTCTATTCTACCTTGGAAAAAACTCCTTGAATTGTGCCGAATTGCTTGAAACTACAGTTTCAAAGCATCTCCACTAGCACTCTCGATAATGCTCTAGCTATGGAAAAATGTATGAGATTGGATAGGTGAAGAATTTATTTGGCCCGTGACATCGGATAATCCACTAAAAACTAAGGCCCTCAAAATCACTCTTGCTAGTGTACCTCCTCTTCTTAACCCTTAAATGCCCAAAGCATTCATAAAAATATCAAACAACACTTTCATATGGAGTTTGGTCATCAATACCTTTTGAGATATTTCTTGAAATATTTTTAATAAATGTAAACATATGTTTCCTGTTGATCCTCAATTTCTCCAAAAAAAATTATGCGTTATAAGTTTAATCTGATTTTTGAAGTAAAACACACAAAAAATTCACATAAATTAAAAAATTATTCCAAATAATCAAAAAATAAAATAAAAGGTTTGAGTTACAATGAAAAACCATACGGGAAAATTCAGTTCAAAACACATTTTTTAAATTTGGAAAAACTAGAGTGACATACATTTTGTAGTGTAGTTTGGATTATGCTCTTTTGACATTGCAAGTGCGATAAAATACTTAGTATTATTATTTTTTCAAATTTACATAGTGAAATAGAACCTAGACTTGATAAGCTCCATTTACTTACTTGGACTTGAAAGCAAAAATTATCATCTTTACAGTTGAATTGAATTTGACCAACCACCATTCACTATTTGGATGCTTGAGCATTTAGGGGTTAATCGCACATCATAATTGCACAATCCATGCATGATGACTTGTGAGGGATTCACTTACTATGTTCAAGAGTCTAATTCCGCAACGTTAGTGGGGGACCTACATGGTGAGGTATAACTTTTGGATGATCTTCAGAGTGCAATCCAAAGTGTTGGTGGAAATACTCTTAAAGCATCACCATCCATCAAATTGAACTACACTAAAAAAGAATTGAAACAAAAAACTCAAGTTCATCGTAGTTCAATTCGAACATCATTCAAGTGCCCCACCCACCTACTTGCTTTTCAAGGCAAGTAGTTTGTTTCAACCCCAATCAGTTGTATAAAAATCTTCCTAACAAAACCCTAAGATGGTGATGTTGTAAACCCTTTTAACCATGAGGTGATTCCAAAACATTTGGAGGGGAAGATAAGACCTTGTCTTATTGAAGATAAATTTGTTTCAGGTTGCGATTCCAACCTGCAAACAGGGGTACATTTGCAGAGTTGACACTACTCGTAGACAACCCAATATTTTCAATTCATCCCAAATCCAAACCGGTGGGACACTTTGACACTGAACTCAACTTCAGAGTGTCCATTTTGGAGTTCAGTGGAGCTAACTTACCGGTGGCAATGCTCTTAGGGGTTCCCACTTCACTATACCGTATACAGAAGATGAATGCCAATATTTAATGGAAGGCTCGTGCACAGGGCCAGTTTTGTTCAGAGTCCAGTTGCCGAAGAGATTTTCCACTTTAGTGGCTCATCAGCATTGTACTGTACTTTACACAGACTTATCCAGACACATCAGCAACGGGGTTCTTTTTTTCTTTTTCTTTTTTTAAATCTATTTTTTAATAATAAAAAATATATTTTACACATAATATTAGTAATGATAATAATAGTAAAAGTAATAATGTTATTTTGAAGACCATTGTGAATGTGGAGTATGTGGAGTATGTTGGGGTAAGCTTAGCTCTTTTATGTCTCAAGGGCATGGGTAGCATGATCTACAATATTTTACACAAAGTTAGAATTGAAGAATTGAGCAATTTGGGGTAATTTAAAGCAGATAGTATTTAATACCCCTGAAAACCGCTCTACATTTGGGGTATTGGATTTTATTTCTTCTTATACATGATAGTTGATTTACAAGATAAGTGTTGGCACAGAATAAAGTTGTGAAAACATGATACTTTTTTTTTTTTATCTACATTGAATGTGTTGTTGTAAGTTTTTTCGATCTACATTGAATAATGTGTTGTTGTAAGTTTTTTCGATCTACATTGAATGTTGTGTTGTTATAGGTTGAGTAAATAGAAGGAAAATACAGAACAATAGATATGTCCAAGAAAGGCTCCTTGGTTCTTTAGGAGTTAAACTCGGAGTTAAATTGTGGCTCAAAGGACTTGAAGAGAACACCTTGAGAAAATATGTTGATAGTGGAGTTACCTAACAATGTTATTAAACACACTTATTTAATTGTTTAGTGCCTAGCTAACCTTTGGATGGTCCTTAGTCACCAGATGCAAATAACTTTCAATTTGTTTAAGTATTAGGCCTTTGATAAGAAGGCATGTGCGCATTCATTGCGAAATACATTGCAAAAATTCAATCTTAATTTAGACAACCACGGGTCTTTAAATACTTAGGAATAAATGCCAAATACAACAAATATCTTTGAATACAACCAAGAATGCAACAAACACCTACAAGAACAATGTCATATGCTACATAATGATTCATGCTTATGAAAGACAAGCTTTTTGTAGAATTTTTAAAAAAAAATTATCTCTAAAGTAGTCTTATTTACTATATGATTGTTGGTTTTAGCAAGAGCAAAACTTGTTTTTTTGTTGACTTGTATTTAATTAAGAGCATCACTTTAAACCAATAAATATATACATTGATTCATTGATTGATTCCTTTATTCCGTAATATAAATCACCTTTTAAACCTAGAAGCAATGTTTCCATGGGCTTCTTATTTTGAAGGTGTCAACGTCGCCCACTTTGAACTTCATTATAGATTATGATATTGTGAAAAGAGACTGACACATTGTTGAAAAAGAATAATCTAAATTTTTAAAATATTTTTTATAATGCACAACTTCTATTCATACATCAAGTTCAAGGCATCCCTCTCTGCTGCATTTAATGATGCATCTTTGCACAACTGCAAAATTTGGAGAGGAGTGAGGATGTTTAGCCCATGAACATCCTAGCGTCAAGTTTCCGGATGACAAATAAATTCCAACTCACACTACACTCACATTATTTCATGAATGAAACTCGTTCCAATTTCTGAAAATACTTTACGAAGTTGTTGTCCTATCTAATTACTAGGGTACATATTCTTTTTAGATTACAAATGTGGAAGTATGTCAAGCAGGTGACCAAGCCAAAATTGCATTGAATTTAGTTCAAAAGTGGGCTTGCTAAAATGATGTCATAAATTGAAGTAATACAAAACTTTCAAAATGTCACCTTTTTAAATGTATCTCATTTCAAATCCATTCCAACAAATTTTACTCAAAGAATATCAAATTTTTATTAGTTTGTAATCAATTTTTGAATGAATTTTTAATTATAACTTTGAAATTCTATAATAAAATATCAATGATGGCATTGGTGAACCTAACTGTACGGATGGAACCTAAAATTCAACATCTACAACTTTTAATTTGTGTAAATTTTTTGAAATATTCTTTTGAGTAGCACTTTATAATGTTTTTCTCAAATTGCCAATTTTGGGGACACCTTAGGACGTTTTGGGGTTGGGGGTTAATATTACTTCCAGTGTAGTAAATCCCGAGGTAAATCCGTGGGGAAAACGTGCTCAAAATCAATGACAAATTGCTTACATATGGAATTTTAAATATATTTACTTTATTGGCTACATCCTTTGAACAAAGACTATGGCATCGACTAGCAGAGTCCCACGTTGATTTTGATTTTTGAACAAGGATTTTCTAATTCCTATCTGCAACCGCATTCAAATTACACAAACTAAAGGGTATCTGGGTATGGGTATCAGAAGTTGAGTCTGAGTATGTATTCAATTTCACCGTGTGTTTTAGGTCTTGAATTTAAGGGGGAGGGGGAGGTATCGGTTTACGCTGCAGCGAAGCATCCGCATACTGAGCGAGGTCGCCGTGGTGAAGGAGTTCGTGCTCGGCATCTTTGCCTTACAAAGTGCAACTCATGACGTCCGGCAACGTCGGTCCCAAGTTCTTTGGACATTTGAAAGATGGTGAGCTTGAGATCATGCAGTGAACACAAATTTTTTAGACATGATATGGTTATGGTGAGCAACATCAATAAAGGTGGGTGTTGATTATAGTTTCATTTCCTTTTGTTCGTTTTTATGAGTGAACGGTTTGTCGGAGTTGAATTTGTCAATAGAAATCTTCAGCAAGAATTTTCGATATAAATTTTCAAAAGGTTCCGTTCTCTTTTTTCCTTCAAACATAATGCAACAGAAAGAACTGTATATTGGCTCAATCATATTGACATGCTTAGTCGCTTTGTGTATTGCGGTCTTGTGAAATTACATGTCTTGACTTGAAATTTAAACTCAGTTAATTTGTCACTAGAACGAGAATTTTGGAATTCTGTGAAGGATATCAAGTAACGCCTATTTGACACCATGGCCATACTTTCGTGACAATGAGAGGTCGATTTTTTAATCTAGGACTCCAACTAATAGAAGATTCAAAACTATTGCTTCTGTACATTGTTGTGCAGAACTTAAAGTTTGAGTCATGCTTATGTACTTTGTGGGTTTTCTAATTTTGTAATTGCTAAAAATTAATTCACATCCTTAGCCAAGTTTTATAAATCTATATAACAATCATTTTCAAAATTTCGTTTTAGAACTTGGTTGAAAATATCCAAAGGTGTTGAAAGAGGTTTTCAAGCTCTAGTTCAATATATAGGTTGTCGCTTAGAGTGCACATCATAATATAAGTATCTTTGTCTCTCTCTGTAATCATCTAAAGTAAATGGAACTATTTGCATAGGGTTGTGATTTTTAGAAGATTGTGCCTACAAACGTGGAGTTAGTGGATATTGCCAGTAGTCAAAAGTGCAATTCGAGAGGAAGTAAACAATCCACACAATTGAAATTGTTCTCACGATTGTTTGATTGTATTTTGCTAAGCATGATATCACCTCATGCCCAATGACAATAACTTGGACATTGTGAATTTTCATTTGGACACAGTTCAATTCGGGGAGCTTTTCGTTGCTTAGTCGGTCATAGGTACATTTTTTAGGTCTTAATTGACTTATTTTGTTCAAGATACTTTTTTCATCTTGTTTTCTCAACTAAGTCTTTCATGTTGGACATTTGCAGGTATTTTTGTATTTTTGTATATTTGTATATTTGTACAATTCGTGGAACTTTTTATTTTGGAGATCCATAAATTAAATATCTATTAAAGCCAATTTACCAACCTCCCCTACGGTTCAAATATTATACAAAATGATGATCAATGAAAAGTTTATAGCTCCTCACAGTCTAAACCCCTTATTGTCTATATGCTCCACTGATTTTAAAGATGTGTTATAAAATGTTTGATGAATCACACAAATGTATATATACAAAGAAAACTAAGTTGTGAATCTCAATTTGTAGATAACATTTGTACATTGGATTTATCAAAAAAATATACATTCATAATTTTTAAATAATTTTGCAAAGTTATTGTTTGAAATTCATTACACAAGTCCCAAATTAACAATTTTTTATAAAGAAGAGTTATAACAAATTTGGAAGAATATGCATTATGAGATGGTATAATTTTCATTATTTAGTTCTACTTATTTTGGAAAATCCTTGCTAGGGTCTCACTTTTTAACCAATAAAAGCCCTCACCCCTCTCTAGATTTGGAGATTTTCAAAGATGTCTTATAAAATGTAACTAAGAAGGATATTTCAATCATGATGCATGAATAAAAGTTGTACATTATCAAATTTTGCTACTATCCATATTGTTGTCAATTTTATACACAATCATAGATCTATGATTTCTGTCACTAATATTTGTGTATAAAATTTGAAACTTGAAATCTAAAATTATTTTGTAATTTGATAACAAGAAAGATATTGACAATTTTTACATGAAATTTTTCTGATTGGGTGATTGCAAGCTACGGTCACCCACATCTTTTGTCGCGGTGTAGGAATTGCTGCACTTTTTCAATCTTTGAAAAACCACCAATAAATATTGGGATGGAATTTTGTGATGAAACAAATTGCATTGTTTTTAAAATTCCAAAGTTAAGATGTCTACTACAATAAAGTTTGCAAAATTTCAATCTTTTTATCCAAATTAAGAATTTCTACTTGGATTTGGTAGCGTGTCGCTTGTCAAAAGTGCACCTAATTTATGGGAAATGCTAGAAAGGGGTCAAATTTGAACTTCAAAAATTTGTGGCAACATACCACAAATATGTACAAAGCTACCATCTTTTATTATTTTCGGTATTACGCTTATTTATTTTTGAATTAATTGTTTCGTGATGTTTTTGTTTTTTAGATTTTCGTGCAGTTAAAACTTTTTTTTTGGATTTTTTTTTGGAAATGAAATAATGGTCCAATTTCAAAGGTGGGATTTGAAATGCATTTTTCATAAAACCTAACTATGGATGATATGTAAAAAAGGCTCTAAGTACCTTGTTGGGTAAAAAAAAAAATTGTTGTTGAGTAAAGCCCAAAGTCTTGAAATTAACTTATCAATTGCTAAACTGAAAGTATTAGCATAAACCCTATTTGGGATGGTGAAATTTTTGATCTAATTGAAAGTTGAGAGGTGCACGTTACAACGCTAGTGCATAAGTTGCAAAGCCCTTAGCTGCAGAAGCTGCACTCTCCATTTGGTAGACCGTAGTTTGTAATCACCCGATTGGTTGAAATGTAATTGTCACGGACATAGAACCTTGAGATGGGTATTGCAAAGACTAGGCCTTGAAGCCAGAGATATGTTATTGTTCAAGACTAGTTCGTGATGGGTACTACTAGTTCATGATGGGTATTGCCGTAATTGTCCAGAGATAAGTTATTGCCCAAACTAGTTTCGTGATGGGTATTGCCACCGACATAGAACCTTCTAGAGTACTTCTAGAAGTTCTATAGGTCCTTTGACCTTTAGGATCTTTCTAGATACTTCTTAGGGAGTCTCATAGTCTCTAGGAAGCCCTTTTAGAAGCTTCCTTAGTACTAGTATATCTAGGGGACGAGATGAGGGACTCCTTACTCTCGTCAACACAAGTTTAGGAGCAACCTTGAGTGTGCCTTGTCTTGTATCTTGTTCAACTATCGATTTACTTCAATATACTTTCTTGATAACCACTCTTGTGTACTATTGCACTTCTTGTTCTTGGGTCCTTCTTCATGTTCTTGCTCTTATTCTCTTGTTCTTGTTCTTGAGTTCTTGTGACCCTGACAGTTTCACGAGAGTGACATTGACAATACTAGAGCTTGGTCTTTCTTGATAAGAGTGGATTACCCCTTTCTTGAAAATACTAGAGCATTCTTGAGGTTGTGGATTACCCTCCTCTAGGCTAGTATTGTTGTATGTTGTAAAATTCTTTCTTGATCAAGAGCGGATTACCCCTTTTTCAAGATTAGGTTTTAACATTTTTTGAAGGTTGCGGATTACCCACCTTTAAATTGTGTCTACTCATCATAGAACTCTTTAGTTTCTTTCTCTAGAGTGATTTCAAGATGTCGGGAGTTGTAGATACGAGTATAGCAGACTTAGCTGAATCAAAGCTAGACACCGTTCTGAAAGCCATCGAAGCCTTGTCTATAAGGACTAACGAGATCGAGAGCTTTGTTTCTAGACTTCACAACGACCTCGAGGCTGGACCTTCACAAACAAGTCATGTGCCTCAAGTTTTTCCATGCGGAGAACCATCAATTCTTCCAATTTGAGAGGAGAATCCATCTACTCAACATGTTGAGACTTTGAGGATCAAGGAGCCTCGGATCAGCCTTCCAGAGAAGTTCGATGGCACACGCTCAAAGTTTCGAGGGTTTGTCCAATCCAACTTATTACATTTCTTCAATCGCAACGCTATCCGACAGACGAATTGCGAGTAGGTCTAGTTGGAACCTTACTTACGTGGCAAACTCTATCTTGGTTTGCTCCTATGTTTAAAAAAAATCACCGATCTTGAAGAACTTCGAGATGTTCTTAACTACATTTCGAAAGGCTTTTGGAGAACACGACAAGATCCGTTGGACAACAACCAAGATTTGTTCTTTGCGACAAAGATCGCGATCTGCATCTGTGTATGCATCAGATTTTTGACAATAAGCATGCGACATCAATTGGGACGAAGAAGCACTTATGAGTCAATTTCATTGGGGATTACGAGATGACGTCAAGGACCTATTATTATCTTTGTCTGATCCTCAAACACTCAGTAAGGCAATAAGTCAAGTCGTGAAGTGCGACAATCGATTATTTCAGCGACGTCAAAATCAACGTTCTTGGACTTCATCAAAACCATATAAAAGTCCTTCTCACTCGGCTGCTTCAACAAATATTCCAGGGAGTCATTCAGAAGTAGAAGACATGCAAATTGATACGGTACGATTCAAGCCACTTACGCCACAAGAGAAGAAACGACGATTTGAAGAAGGTTTATGTTTGTATTGTGGAGAACCAGGCTATAAAGCTGACAGTTGCTCCAAAAAGCAACACCGCCATACTTTCAAGACACGGAGCACGTTTGTGAGGGACTATTAACAATAAAAAAAACAAAGAGACCCAGCCTCAATAGAGACCGTGCGATTGGACAAGTTCAAATCACAAGGTCTCTTCCTTTCCGGTCAACCCTCTCATTGTATTAATGTACCTTTATCTTTTATTTGTTTGAACCTTCAAACATCCGCCTTGATAGATTCAAGAGCCTCTGCTTGTTTCATAGATAAAGATTTCGTAAAACTTCACAATATTTCTTTAGTTAAAAAACCTTATCATGTTCCGGTAGAAGTAATAGATGGACGACCCTTAGCCTCAGGTCATGTCACCCACGAAACTACTCCTTTAGAAATAGAGTTAGAAGGTCATAATAGTTTTCTTATTTTCAATGTCATTAAAACCCCTACAAGCTCTATCATACTAGGACTATCTTGGCTTAGAAAATACAATCCCAATATGGATTGGAGTACTCTCGAAATCAAGTCATTTCCTAGCACTACGATTCCCCAACACAACCTACTAGGTCCAAAATTCGTCACTCTAAACCATTTTTCATTGGAACAAAGGCTTTTATGAGAGCTGCAAAACACAGCAATCCGTTTGCTATTTATGCAACTCCGGCTCGTGAAGAAGCAACTATAGTTACGAGTATTCCGGATTAGTATAAGGAGTTTCAAGATGTTTTTGAGAAGAATAATAGTGATATTTTACCGGAGCATCGACTTTAAGACTGCGCAATTGATCTGCAAGACGGCGCGCAACCACCTTTTGGCCCGATTTACAACCTCTCGCAAAACGAACTTATAGCGTTGAAGGAATATACTGAAGAAAATCTCGCCAAAAACTTTATCCGACACTCAAAGTCCCCAGTTCGTGCCACAATACTCTTTGTCAAGAAGAAGGACGGCTCTTTACGAATGTGTGTTGATTATCGCAGCCTGAACAAGATTACTGTGAAGAATCAATACCCGTTGCCATTGATATCTGGACTTCTTGATCAACTTAGACAAGCCAAGATCTATACGAAGATTAATTTACGAGGAGCTTACAACCTAGTACGCGTTAAAAAAGAGGACCAATAGAAAACTGCATTTCGAACAAGGTATGCTTATTTTGAATACAATGTCATGCCTTTTGGACTTACAAATGCACCTGCCATATTTCAACATTTGATGAACGACATCTTCCGGGAATTTTTGGATAAGTTTGTCGTGTGCTATTTGGATGACATCTTATTCTATTCCAAGAATGTTGAAAAACATGAAGAACATGTGAAGCTTGTATTACAAAAATTACGAGATGCTGGACTATACGCAAAAGCAAAAAAGTGCGTATTTCATCAACCGCAAGTGGAGTTTCTTGGTTATATTATTTCCAATGAAGGTTTATCTATGGATCCAAAGAAGATTGAAGCTATCACGAATTGGTTAACTCCCCGAACGGTACGTGATGTACAATGTTATCTCGGATTTGCTAATTTTTATCGAATTTTCATCCATAATTATTCTCAAATCGCTGCTGCATTGACTCGATTGACATGCAAAGACAAGCTTGATTGGGGACTAGAAGCGGAGAATGTTTTTCAAAATCTGAAGACTGCTTTTACAACGGCTCTAATTTTGATTCATCCAGACTTCTCAAAACCATTTTGCATGGAGACTGATGCATCAGACTTTGCATTAGGTGCAGTCTTATCGCAAAAGGGAGATGACGCAAAACTTCATCCAGCTGCGTTCTATTCTAGAAAATTCTCTGCTGCAGAAATCAACTACGAGATCCATGACAAAGAACTACTTGCTATAGTGGACTCGTTTCAAGTATGGCGTCATTTTCTTGAAGGCGCTTCGCACCAGGTGACTGTATATACAGATCACAAAAATCTTGAATATTTTATGTTAGCTCGTGTATTAAATCGTCGGCAAGCTCGTTGGAACATGCCATTATCTCGTTTTGACTTTGTCATCACATATCGACCTGGAAGACAACAAGGATTATCAGATGCTTTGTCTCGAAGACAATCAGTGTTGTTAGGGTTGTGATCAAAGAATGGTCGATCGGTCACTAAGGGGTTAAAAAGAAGTGTTTTTTTTTGGAAACCAATTTGTAGAGAATTAGGAGAAAGATGGAGAAAAAATATTATGCCAAAATTTAATAAAATTTATTTCAATTTTTTGTTTATATAAAAACTTTAATTATGTTATTAGTGAATTAATTGATAATGAATCAAAAATAAAATAAGATTAGATACTAAAATTAATAATTATTTTCAATTTATTAAAAATATAATAAAAATTGAAGAAAACAAATTGTGCAAGAACAAGTTCAACTATTCTATTTATTATATATATCATGGTAAATTTACAAGACAAATTGTTATAAAACATGGAAAAAAACTATTTATTATATATATATATATATATATATATATATATATATATATATATATATATATATATATATATATTACAACTAAATTATCTTCAAATTTTTATTCTATTACAGGTAGATTAACCACATGAGTTTGTTAGTATTATGAATGGGACAGAGCCTCACAATTGCACCGTTCTTGTAAGGACACCCATTCCCGTGACTGCACCCATTCCCGTCTACACACAGGACACCTGAATCCAAGTGTTTCTGATCATGGGTAGTTGTGGTTTGAGAACATATTTAGGGCGTTTCTTCAAGTCACGAAATCAAGGCCATTTAGACACAGTCAAATGTGCAAACCAATTTTGGGCTTTGATTATTGAGAACGTACACAAATTTTACAAAAACATGACTTCGTCAAAACATTCTACGTTAACCCCTAAACGTCCCAGAGTCCAAAAACTGGATCACGAACAGATTCAAAGCCTTCTCACGTTCTCGTGAATGTTTGGATGAAACTCATCCAATGTTTTGGAGATTCCTCGCCAAGTTGTTCATTGTCCTATCCAATGGCTGGATATAGTCATACTAGAGTACATATTTTTCTAAAATTACAAATGTAGAAGTATGTCAAGTCGTTGACCAAGCCAAAATTGCATTGACTCTAGTTCAAAGTGGAATCGTGAAAAATGAGGTCATAAATTTAAGAAACACAAAAATTTCAAAGTATCACCACATTTAAGAGTATCGCATTTCAAACTCATTCCAACAAATTTTACTCAAAAAATATTGAAATGTAGTTTGTAATTGAATTTAGAAGGAATTCTTAATTTTAACTTTCAAATTTTATAATTAAATATTGGTGATTGTATTAGTGAATCAAACCGTACGGATGGAATCTAAAATTCAAAATCTAGAACTTTCATCAGTATACCAATTCCAATATATTCTTCTAAATGGTAGTTTATAATGTTTTTTCTTAAATTGTCAATTCGAGGGACACCCTGGTACGTTTAGGGGTTAATATCTAATTGCCTTTCCCCTAGTATAATCGCTTTTCATACTGCTCATTCAGAAGTATGATAATCAGTTCAAAGTCACATGAATGGATGTCCCTACCTTATTTCTTTCGGTTCACATCTTGTTGTCTTTATCCTTACACTGTCTCACATATAAAGGATTCGGTATATTCCACAGTATATTTTAGTCCTACCCATTCTCCAATGAGTGTAAATTGATTCAAAGTTTTTTTTTTTGTTTGAACAAATGGACATTTTTATTCCAATGCAAACAAAACATACATCAAACCAGGGGACAAGCCCCGGCGGGGGATTGATTCAAAGTTGGAGAATGGGCAGGACGTTACAAAATATAGCAAAATACTGGTAGCAAAATACAGTATTTTGCTATATTTCGCAGACCCACTGTATATCAGAAAAGAAATTTACTAATTTGAGAGCAAAATACTGGTAACTTAGTTGCAGACGTTTATTACAGCCCGCCCGTCGGTGAATTCACCAGGTGTGCACTTTTCTGTATTAAGTAATATAGGTTATTAATATTTTCTGGGAGAAACAAATGATTTGTATCTTTATTTGTAACATATTGTCAGTATGTAATGTGATCGCTAATACAGGTAACTTACACCTAATCATAGAAAAGATCACTTCTGCTTTTGCATGTCATATTTGAATGAACTGTATGGTGGGAAAATTAGTTTTAAACCCATTACGAGCATCTCCACCCATGCACGCTAAAACTGACACGCTAAAATTATTCAATTATGTATGGAGAGCCCTTGAACTTAGGGCAATTTCACACTATGGTTGTTCAAATTGAGAGGTTGTGGGATTGAGTTGCCAAACTTTGTTGAGAGTTCAAAGAAATCTATTGAAATTAAGTAAAAATATATACTTTTGATTTTTTATGCAAACAAATCGATGGCCTCTCGATCATAATTAGTTGACTTTTCATTCCTATTAGACCCAAACTTCCTTTGAGAGTCCGTCACCTTAGTCAAAGAAGCATTGACATGTAGGCATTTTGGAGGGCGACAACCTTTGGACTTTAGCCTCTAGTGTGAAGGGTCGAGAGGTCAAACTCTTGGTTTCTTGCAATTTGATTGGTGGAAATCGACGGCCTCTCTAGATAGATAGATAGAAACACCAACCCAAAGATTGGGCCGGCGTGAATAAAGTGTTCGTTAAATGTCAATGACCCGCTGCCCACGGGACAAAGGGACTAGCCTCTCTACTTTTGGCCATAGTATGAAGCAACCCTTTGACTTCCACACCCCTCAAATGTCCCACAAATGCTCTTCAAAGGCTCATAAATGTACAGTAATTAATTAATAAAGTTATCGGTAAAGCAATTACGGGATAGCCTATTTGCTACCTTGTATTTCATAACTTGAAATAGGATTTGCAAAGATGGTATATTACGAAGAGTTTAACCGTCAGGTTTAGAAGAGCATGAAGGTGGCATGGGTACATTTGGAAATTCTCCTATAGATACTCGAGTGTGCTTTCTAGGAGATTCTCCTATGGAATCTCGAGTATGCCTTTGAGGAGGTTCCCTCACTTTGGTAAGATCAAGGTTTGAATCTCTATGACAACGTAGATTGTTGTGATTTGTCGGGAAAAAAAAAAAGACAAAACTCATTTTCATCGCCTTTGGAGATAAAAAGTGGTTCTACTTTATTTTCTTGCTTGTGGAATTTTTTTGCTCAACTTTACAAATAACTCTAATGGACCGGTCAAAAATAGAATGTGGCATATAGTCAATTAATCCCTAAAGGACCGGGGGGTAGCTTAGCTCTTGTTTCCTTGATTTGCTCTTATAACAAGCTCAATTCCTCATTGGTGTAGGTGAATTTCAACGATTGGCACCGTTTAAATCAAATAAGACTTTATTAGCTTTCGTATGAAAAAAGGATCAACAAAATCGCACAATTTTTGAGAAAATGCCACCGTTGAGAAGATTGATGGAACTTGTTCAAAGTATTTTGCACATATGCTGAAATCGGATTGATCAAAAGTGCTCCAAAAAATATGAAATTTCTACCATGCATAATGATCATCATTTTGAACATGTGCAAAAAAATTCAATTTGGAGTTGTGAAGAGAAAGACATGAGGGTCTCAAGTGACGCCCAAATAACCTCCTTGCAGCTCAAAAAAATCATCAAAAATCGCACAGTTCATGAAATTTTGATGAAGAAGTACTCACCGATTCAGCTCTAAAAAAGAATTAGGATCTCTTTGTTGCTCACTTTACAATTCACGGTCCAACAACTCGAAATTCCTCACTTTTTAGTTCCAAAAGCCACGCGGTGGCCTCGTGGTCATTTAGTGGTTAAACTTAGATTTGAAGGGTCCTCAATTCATTACAAACTCATCAACCTCTCACAACCATACTCCAATTTAAAAGAGAGATTAAATAGAAAGAAAAGACCTACATACCAATAAACAATCAAAAAACTAACAATGACCACCTCCTCATTGGCTATTGGCTACGATATTAGTTACCCGTTCCTACTCTAGAGTTTACCTCCCAAAAAAATCATCAAGCATAGATCTCACTTCCGATGGCATTGAGGCATTGATAAACGAACTACCCCAACAAACTCATCATTCTCTTTTATCAACATTATATTATTATTATTATTATTATAAAGGATCATTGCTTAACACGGTACGACTTTGGGGTTTCTTCGTTACATTGATATTTTCATAATTAAATGATAAAAATAAAAATAATTTTGATTTTCCATAGTTTTTTCCCTTTAAATTTTCATAATAATTTAAAAATTCCAAATTTTAATGAAATTACTAAGTAAAATGAAGACAGTTATACTAAACATCAGTGTAGAAGGCATGATCTTATCACTTATACAAAATGAAATTCAACCAAATATATATAAAAAAAAAAACAAGCTTTACTTAGTATATTGGAACTTCAAGTTTCAAGTGTCATAATTTTTTCATTTTTAATATTTAAAAAAAAGAATTAGGTGGATTTTGAGACCAAACTTAGATGGTTACGTATTTTTAGTTTGATAATTCTTGTTTCATATTACAAATTAAATAAAACCACCAATTTAATTATTTTAAGACTTGTTTGAGACTGTATAGCCGTCTTAGTTTCAAAAGGGTTAAAACAAGTTGATAATGATAGTACATTTGTTCCCTTGTCATTACATGTTTGTTTATCCTACTTTGGAATCCAAGGGAGATCGTATCCCATTTCTTTTTAATATGACTCTTTCGACTTCTTTTCAATCCATACAAATAATGATTAAATGAAGCAAAATTATACAAATTCAAAGTCTTTTCATGAATGCATATATAGAAGTATAATATAGGTCCCATTTGCGGGGCCAACATGAAGAGAGAGTTCTTATGTGCAAGATGCTACATCATAGAAAGTCCATTGGATAGTGGAAGATTGTATGGGAACTACAATCCCTTTTTTCAAAAGGGTAGAGAAAAAAACAAAAACAATATTTCCAACCCTAAAACACGGTAAATATACTACATCTTCCAACTTTATATGCAAATGACATTGATTGCAATCAATTGGGCACTCTTCTGATCCCGCCCTATTTTTTTTTGCAACGTTTAACTGCGGAACCAAATATGCGTTTTGTTTACAATGATCTTTGAGTTGGAATTACTGGTTTTCTTTTCTTCACTTGTTAACAATTCAGAAGAAGGAATTGTACATCCTAAACTTTCACCAACCATGGCACTCACAACTTGGCGACAACCTACCCACCAAAACCATATTTCTATCCATCTATCCAAAATAAACAAAAGATCCTTTGGTTCCATACCTCGTTATGAGTCACTATAGTGTCTATTCTTGATATAGGAGAGTAGTATTGTACCAATTGCCTTCTAATCTAGTGGGCATTAGGCCATTATCATTACGAACAGACACTTTAATCACACCGGCCCTCAATTAAGGACCGTTTCTATCTATCTATATATCCTAAACTTTCTTTGACTATCAAATATCTTTGGTGTGAGATATTGGATAAACAAATTTATCATTTTTATTGACTATGCAAAAGATACTAAAGATTTATGTGTTCACTTGACCATCCAAGTCCATTAGGCGTGGCTAGTCCGGGCTAGGCAAATTAGACTATTCCCATCATACCCTAACTTATTCTTCAATTACAGTAATACACACTCATGGTGGTTTGAAGTTTGAATGAGATTGATTGAAAGTAGGATTTTCATTAGTTGTAAATATTCAATGGGAGTATTGGACTTTATTTTGACTATTTTAGCCCTTTCTAAATGATGTAGCATCCTTGAATAAATATGATTAAAATTTGTATTGTCTTCAGTTGTGATGGTTTATACTTTAACCCCTAAACATCTTCACCCACAAAGCAAACTTTCCATAAAATATATAGTAATAAATTGACATTGCAAAAAATCATTGATACATGAAAAATTTGTGTTTGATTTTGTACCGATCATTCACTTTCTGGACGGTTAGACGTTTAGAGGTTAAAGCGTGTGCATCATGAGATTGATAGTATTTGAGTAAGGATATGACTCGGGGGGTTCACTGGCGAAAATTTTAGAAACAACGTGCGATAAAAAATAGGGTCCAATATATTCATTGTAGATAAATTTTGTAAAAAATGTACATGTAAAATAGGGGATTTTAAAAAAGTGAAACATGTTTACATGTAAAATACCATCACATATAATATTCTCAGGCTTTTTATATGTATAATACCATCACCTAATAATATTTTTTGCTAAAATTTTTAGCTAAAATAACCCCCCAAATAAATAGGTCATTATCGCACGTGTATACAAAATATACAAGGGAGTGACCTCCCCGAGGGATATGATTATTGAAATTGGTCACAACAAGGGTGAAATTTCTTGTACCTTATGATTGTGTGAAATTGAGAAATTCTAACTATTTAGGGCCGCTTCAGACTATGGCCATTCAAGTTGAGAGGTCGTGAGATTGAGTGGCCAAACTTTATTGAAAGTTCAAAGAAATAGGTTGAAAATATGCAATAAAATAAAATTTTAATTATTTTTATGAAAAAAATTGATGACCTCTTGACCATAGTTTGGATTTCCATTCATGTATGACGCAAACTTCCTTCGAGAGTCCGTCGCTTTGGTTAAAAAGTATTGCCATATAGGCATTTTGGAAGGCTACGGCCTCTGAACTTTGGCCTTTAGTGTGAAGGGTCAAGAGGCCGAATTCTTGGTTTCTTGCAATATGAATTGGTGGAAATCGACTGCCTCTCAACTCTTGGCCATAGTGTGAAGCGGTCCTTAGTATTTAGGTATGTTGTGCATGACTACATCATATTTATCCTCAAATTTATCTATGAGCAAGCGAGACTTTGTGACACTAGTAGAAACTTTTTAGTGATTTGTTCATTGCATTGTTAACTCCTAGATGACAATGGGAGAAGGGCAAAATCTATATGTACTATAAATTGTTACTTCTGCAACTTCGTTAAAGTTTGGTCCAAAAGAGAAAATGAGAAGCATGATATTTAGTAATCATATGCATGGTCAAAATTTCAAAAATGTTTCGGATAGTACTTTAATGAATATAGAAGTATGTACAATTTAATATTCACCAAAATTACGATTTTTATTTTTAGAATTTGAAATTTGGTATGATTGGTTAAGACTAAAAATTCTATTCTAGAATTCAAAAAAAAAATTCAAAGGAGAAAACATCATTAGTTTCCCAACATAGTAAATTTTATAACACTACGGCAATTTCGAGGTCTTTGACTTTGAAAATTTATTCTTGGTGGAGTTTGACTCGGATTGACATGATTCAAATTAGGTTAGAAAACATATTTGATTTCCTATTTGAAAGTATTTTATTTTTTATAAAGATATATTTTCATCCTGGGCAGCGTGTAAAAGGTGTAGAAACTATAAAGTGGTTGTTTGGTTACTTAGGGTTAACCCTTAATTGTCAAGAGGATCCTATATGGGCAACCCAAAGGAATAAAAAAAATTAAGAGAGTTGCCCTTAACTGTAGCCCTTTGAGTGACGTGAACAACCAATGATTATTCCTCAAATCTTCTATGAACAATGAATAGAATGAACAATGCCACTCTAAAAACAAATTTTAAAAAATACAATGAGATTTTGGCTCTGTAGTCTACAATTTTGGATTTAAAATTTATTGAAAAAATCATTAAAAAGAAGAATAACACTATCGAATAGCATTGGCACTCTAGTATCCGTTAAGATCTCAAGTTGCCCAACTCCTTCTTCTCCTCTTTACCAACTCTTTTTTCGATTTTTTGGGAATGTACAATGTACCAAAACATGCGTATCTTCTATATTTAGCCTTTCTTTTTCATCATCTTTCCCAAGCACCAACCCATTTCAATTTTGGTTGTGAAAATCTATTTTTTTCTTGATTATTTTCTCAATGCAAGCCCATGAGGGCTTTTTTGACATTTGAGGGTTAAGATTCACCAACCTATCATCACCATGTTTCCAATTCTACCTTCATATTTTGATGGTGTGCATTCCAAACCAAAAATGATTACTCGGGTACATGAGGGCCTTATTGGAAACAAAGTGATAATAAGTTGGTGTACCTTAACCCTTTAGGGCCCAGGGTATTGTAGCTTGGAGCTCTGAATTTCAGTGGGTTTTTCCATTGTGATTGAGATTACCATAAATAGAATATATTAAATTAGAAAGTAGCCGTACAATTCTATTCTCAACTCGAGAGCACACATTTTATTAAAATTTGGGAATCATCCAATGGTGGGATCGGAAGAGTATAGTATGTATTTGAATTGTATAATGCACGCTCAAAAATGAGATTTTGGGGGGTGTGTGACTTCAAAGTTAAATAGAATGTCGGTTAAATTTTCAAATATGAAAGTAACGAAGTTCAGCTATGCCCTATGCCAACACCTCTCCGTTGCAATCTTTCATATCAAAAATAGACTCACACATAATTATTGTGAATTTTATAAGTGAAAGTGACTTCTCCATATACAATTTAGGCAAAATTTTATATGTTGAAAATTGACAAGAGTGGGTAAATTAGTCAAGATTGGATTACACACACTAATGGAAGATGAAGAAGAGAACACAATACAAAAAAACAAAACAAGATAACAAACTTCCAAACACAAGAAATAGTGCATAATACATGTGTTGTATTTGTAAGTATTTACTGTATTTTCAAGTATTTGCAATATTTTTGCGTTTTGTTGATAGGCATTTTGATAGTTGTACATTTCCAAATTAAAAATTTCTTTTTCTAGAAGATGTATAATGTATGTGGCATAATCTGAACTTCAAAACTGAAGTTCGAATTCTTCACGGATTCTCTGCTATTTGCATTTCAAACGTTGCAATGACCATAATGTGGTCAGCTGGGCACTAAAGGGTTAATATAATTGTCAACTCAACTATGGGTCTCTTTGTTTGTGCTAAAAACATTAAAAGAAAAAATAAAATAAAATTGTCAACTTAATAATGCATGAACTGGCGGCTAGAGCTCCATGCAGAATTTGGCTATTGGAAGTTTGGAATGACCACTCCAGCCAGGCTAGCTGCTCTCTTTTGACTTTATGAATTTAGGATTAGTCAACGGCAGTGGTAAATTTGAGGAAGACATAACTACCCTAAGGTAGTGGGACCAATTCCCGACTGAATTTCAGGTTTGCATATTTAGACTTGTGAAAGAATTTTTTAATAATTTTTGGATGCTCTGCAAAGCTATTGCAAAGGCATCCCCACAAAAAAACATTTTTTGAGCATTTCTACAATTTTCTATGATTTTTTAAGTCTGAAAGCTTAGAGTGACCATTAACTGCTCATAGAGTCATGGTTTTCATGAGAGGTTGGATTTTGAAAATAGAGTGCTTCTACACCAATCAGAAGCTCTTGATTTTTCCTAGCATGAACGAAATTAGAACACTCTTGGACACTATTTGAAACCATGCTGGCTGGTTTCTGATACCCATCCCCTAACCAGTAGGGGTCGGAAATACAACCCAGTCGGAAATATGACCCTCTACCTTACGTCATGGTCAGTTTCAACAATAATTAATTAATTTTTGTTCAAAAGTGCGACATGTCATCTTTCGATTGGTTTATGGTGACGTAGACCTCTCAAAATATGATATGGAACTTAGATTTTGACACAATACTCTCCGAATTTGACCTTCACATACGGTAATAATGTTCAGGGCACAATCTACTTCACAAAACAAGTGACAACTTAGCATTTTGATCAAATTCTCAAATCCTACACTACAGACCTAAGCTTACAGTAAACTTGCAGTATCATGAGCTTATGGTCTTGTTTCTTGTTACTTGTTAGAGCCACCCCATGGGAATCCCAGCCCTGCTCTTGTAAACAATAAACAACCGGTTCATTTTTCAGTCTCCTCTTATTCTCCTTTAATAAAAGTGAGAGCGGGTTTGTGGAAGACAACGGCCTTAGTTTGAGGAAGTGCCAAGCCCCACTATTAGAACAAGTGGCACTGCCATGGGAGATGCTCAAGCAAGCAGTGCTCAATTCCACGCATGCATGGTGATTTTGCCTGAGCATCTCCATGGGGAGCGCCAACTTTTATACTAGTGCCTGTTCAATCGCTTTAGCACCCATCCTCTAACCCGTCCACTAACACCCGTTTATCATGAACTAAAATTAGTTTATTCTCATTGTAGAGAGCATGCTGCAATCTCTCATGGGTATCCTCCCTTGTTACTTTTGTGACTATAGAGTCTTCCCTTGAAAAAGTAACATACACCATCTTAGTCCCGGTGGTCAAGTTGATACCACGTCATTCACGCTGGCCAATTCGGACCAGAGTTCCTCTCTCTCTCTGAGCTTCTGGTAAGTTACTCTGGCCCTGCCTGAAAAATTCTCTGTTTCACATCCAGGATTCATTAAAACCCTGGTCACATGCTGATCCAAAACTGAACTAATGACTTGATGACAGTGATCGCAAGTACGGTACTACAACTGGGTACAGTATTTTATTACTTTGATTTTTTTTTTAATTTTGGAAATAAATGGATGCTTTATTTCCATTGCTCAACAACAAATTACAAACATCACATTGTGAACGAAGAGAGCATCTTTCTAGTTTTCCTCACGGGTGATTTATTTGAAATTTTCTTCCTGCAATATCTGAACCAAACTTTATCTTTGAAAATTTTCTCATTACATTCATTTATACAAAAAAGTATCTAGTAGTATCTAAGGTAGACATGCCAATGACCGCACCTGCAATATTCAAATCCTTCCCCACGACAATGTAAACACATACTCTCTCTCAAATTTTGAAAGACTGGTATGTCAAGTTGAGATTCATCTTAAAAAAATCACACTAAAAAATGTTTTGTACAATAATTAGGTATGATTTTTAATGGAAAACTACATGGAGCCCTTCACCACACAACGTGCGATGATTGAACGGTACCTTCTATTTCTATTGGAATTGTGAGATGAAATTGTGCAGTCATTGGCATGTCTACTGTACTCACTCAGGCCATTCAACTCACGCAAACCAATTCGCAAACAAACCCTCTCAACCATCAATTTACCAAAGAAGGTGGTTTTTGTCAACCGACACTAATAGCAGATCTGTCGTTTTTCATTCCTCACTTTCTGGAAACAATGAACAATACCGAAATATTATACCTATATTTTGTCTTCTTGTGACCAAAACTACTCATCAACATTGACACAACCCATGTGTTTAGCGTGGTTTCATTTATAGTAAGTGAAAAGCGACACATTTCCTACTAGTGCCTTGATGGCAAAGTGACATGTTTGATTCCAAAACTTGGGCTAGTAAGACAAAGATGAATATTCAGTTCTGAAATTTAGATACTAAGTGATTGATGTTTGCCATTTTGGGCGTTGAAGACGGTGGTCAGTTGGGCATGCAAAGCGATGACCACCCAAAGTTGACATCTTCATAAAAGCACTTAATGATTCTGGAATCACAACCGACCACTGGTTAGCAAATTTACAAAACCCTACTTGGCTTCTTCAAAACCACATCTGACCCCTTTTTTTCCTTGCAATTGAAGTCCTTCAATTTGTTTAATAAAAAATAAAAATAATAAAAACCACATCTGGCCAGGGGAGGGCGAACCAACCCCCACACTGGGACCAGTCATTTTTCTGGGTTTTTCATTTTTGGGGTCTGGGTGTTTTTTTTGGAAAGTTCAATTCAATATTTGGGGTTTGTGACCCCAAGCTAGTTCAGGACGACCCACCATGTTCAAAAAAAGGGGCAAGTTTTTGTTTTTGTTTTTTATCTCTAGTCCAGTGTGGCACCCAATTCATTTGGCCATAGGTAATTGTTTTGTCTAATTTTGCATAGGCATGTAAAAAAATTCAAAATTTTAAACCTAACCCTTTACTATCCAGTTCCACCACCGATTTATTTATTTATTTTTAAACTTTTAACCCTTTAACGTCCCAATTCAACGTTGTTTTCAAAGATCTGTAATAAAAGGTTTGAAGAATAACAAAAGTGGAGTTCTTGTTCAAAGCTAAGTTTTAAATGTCAATGTGAAGATCACATATGTACAATTGGGTTCATCATATTTTTTTATTAATATTTATTAAATAATTTTGTAAGGTTTTCTCTTGAAATTCAATTAAAAATCCCAAACTAACACAAAAAATAAAATAAAATAAAAAAATGTTATGAAGTTGGAATAACATGCACTACAAACTGGTATGATTTCCATTATTTGATTTAACTTATTTTAGAAAATAATGTTTAAGGTCACACTTTTTGAACTAAGAATGAAACTTGACATAAACCAATTTTTTCATTTTAAAAAATCACAATATCTTATTTCAAAAATCCATATTGTACAAATGATATTCAACTAGCACAAGAACTAAGGAAAATTTGGATGGATGAAAAAATATTCTAAATGTAGTCAAGAGAAGGATTACAATTTGTTCATCCTCTATTATATAGATGTAGGCGCATCACAAGGTTAAATTCCAAGGTGTCAAACTCTTACACCAGTAGTAAGAACGCTCACGTAAACTATAGAAGCATGCGCCAAAAGGCCTACAAGTAGTTTAGTTTGTCATATGGGGTCTTTTTGTGAGTCTTGCTAATGTACTCTTGCGGTGTTTCTATTAGTGTTAGAAATATTACTATTATTCCAGTGACGACGATAGGCAGAATTGGTTTTTTCTCAAGCCTTAGTGAGTAGAGGGTCCTCTTGTTGTTTCATTCTTCAAAACCATTTAATTTTATCTTTGTCCTTCAAGACCATTCTATTTTTTCTTCGTCAATGTCGACCTTTATGTGATGTAATTTTATAGAATAATAGAATTTACCACCTCAAACTCGTCCCTTTTCACTCCTATTGAATAAAATACCCTTTCATACCTTGTTTTAGTGACAACCGGTTTTCAAAAAATTGTATTAGTGACTATAGGTTCAACTCGTAGTTTTCCAACGCTTAAAGGATATGTAAGCAAGCTGCAAGCTGCCAATCGATTTTGGGCATGATTTTTCATCTGTTAGTGAAACAATAGAAAAAATTCATCAATATACAATTGAAATTATAACGAGTATTTCGAAGTTTACATATGTTAAAATGACAAACAACAATGGATCTCCCTATGATTGAAACAAATGTAAAGAAAATTACGTTTTTTGAGCCTTTGAACCAACATTAACGTAAAAATTGGTGAAATTTGGAAAATAAAAACAAAAAACTGAATCTATTACTCAATATGTCATATTCCTTTTGTCTCCTAAAAAGGTGAAGAAAACTAGTATGCAATAGAGTAATTTTCACCATCTTTTTATGGGACAAATGGAGTATGTAGTCTTTATTAAATTTGGTTCATTCATTTTTCACAAATTTCAAATAGCTTCTATATGTGAAGAACTCCAAATTTTGCTTTTGAGGACATACGCGCAAAACATTAATAAGTGAATTGTTGCAATTATTAGCAATTTCAAAATATTGACAATTGTTGATTCCCTTAGTATGTAGGTTTTTAAAGTTTATATCATAAAATTTATGGATGGTGAGCTTTATAGAATCTATAAAAAGGAATTCATCTCATGTAAACTTTTGAAGATCTAAAAAATGATATGTTTTCTTTTATTGAAACTGTAAGGTTTATGAGTTTTTCACAAAAATGATACACTAATCTATTACCATGTATTTGGTGATTGATGTCAAACTTCTTGCACATTCAATTTTTCATAAACAATCCAAAAGACAAATGAAAAATATTTAAATTCTTAAATTTGAACCAAAAAGTAAACTAATGCATGCAATTTGGCATTAAAAACATTAAAAACATTGTAACTTTAAATCAATAAATTTCAAAATACAACATTGACAAGTGGTAAATATAAAATTATAATATTTTAAGAATTATATAACGATGTAATAAGAGCTTACAAGTTTGAGAGAATCCTCAATAGCTAGTGAATTCTAATGTGTAAAGAATCATGTGGGTGCACAATAGGGGGATTAATTTGAACACTACCGTACTATATATTGTATCTCATTTCAAATCCATTCCAAAAACATTTTCTCCAAAATGTTAATGTTTTGTCACTTTCGGAATTTATAACAAAATATTGGTGATAGTATTTGTGAATCAAATTTTACATATGGAATCAAAAATTCAAGATTTAGAACTTTTTTTGGTATATTAATTCCAAAATATTATTCAAAATAGTATTTTATTATGATTTTTCTCAAATTGTCGATTCTAGAGACATCCTGGTACATTTAGGGATTAACGGGTTAAAAACCATCTATAATATTCAAATCTCGGGGGGTTCACTGGTGAAAATTTTAGAAACAACGTGCGATAAAAAATAGGGTCCAATATATTCATCGTAGATAAATTTTGTAAAAAATGTACATGTAAAATAGGGGAATTTAAAAAAAATGAAACATGTTTACATGTAAAATACCATCACATATAATATTCTCAGGCTTTTTACATGTAAAATACCATCACCTTATAATATTTTTTGCAAGGTAAATAACCCCCCAAATAAATAGGTCATTATCGTAGGTGTATGCAAAATATACAAGGGAGTGCCCTCCCCGAGATTCAAATGGTGATGGATAGTAATTGAGTTATATGGTATGGGAGTGTCACTAATGAGGACATACCAAAAAGAAATTCCAAGAAAGCTATTGAAAACATTTAAGTTATCCAAATACAAACCATGTGTTTTCCAATTTGAAAAGTGGGTATGCATCCCAATAATAACATATTATGACAAACATTGTTCATGAACAGTCCATTACGGCTAGGAGAACTTGTGGAAACTCACTCTTAGCATTAAGGAGGTCACGAGTTCCATACCCCACAGTGGTTAAGGCGTCGCTTTAGATTATTCTCGAACTCACTAAAGAACTAGTGTGGCAGTCTTTTTGAACTTAAAATGAGTCTAAGGTGAGTTCAACAAGAGTTTTCATTGCGAGACAATCTTTTTAGTTAACTCTATTAGTCGCCAAACATTGAGTAATTATTGTATTTGTTTCAAGCAATTAGCTCGTGTTCAAAACATTGTCACAAGGTTCTTTATGAATTGCCAAAGTTCACATGTTCCTCTCACTACATGAAAGATAAAAGATTCAAAAGATGTGGTTCTTGCTGCGTGAAGACCAAGCATGCATGGGATTTCGCCTTGATAGTGCTATACATGGCCCTGGAATTGCCTCAAGAAAACGGAAGATGGCTAGCGCTTACTTGGCAACAATGCGTCTTGGGTTCGAAGCTTCCGCGTCGTTTAAAGAAGTGCTCGACCATGTGGTCACTCTTTTGTGGCTCGGTCATATGGACGAGTTGGATCAACAGGAATGCACAAAGCTTCAGTAATGATAGCTGGACTCCTCAAAAGCTTGAGGTGATTATGTGGGAGACCCTTACGGACCATGTGAGGATTGCATCGCATAAGACGCAACAACTTTGCGAACGCTACCCAACGAAGGCTCCAAAATTCTTGTACGTGTTTGACAAAACCTGGATCCAGATGGACTTCTTCGCTACGAGAGTTGCCACCGACCTGATCTGGTCTTTCAAACGACCTTCAGTGGGGTCTTTCTTCTAGCTTTGATATTGTCCCTCTTTTTATTTTGATGTTGGTTAGTGGTAGGGAAAAACAAAAACAAAAAAAAATTGCTCTCGCCGGGGCTTTGGCCCTTGGTTCACCGTGATGTTTTGTTTTCTCAAAGGAATAATATGTTCTGTTGTTTCAAAAAAAAAATGTGGTTCTTGAGGCGGGGCTATTGTGGACTTCCAAACCTCCATCATCATTCTTTAGGTAAGGAATGACGTGACTTGTCCAATATTCTAGAATCCGCTACTGAGATTCTTGTGCAAAAAAACTTGTTTCAAAGTACAACTCACAAGGGTAACGAACCTTACGGTAGAACCCAAGATATATAATACAATGCTTTTAGTGTATTTGGCAAGTTCACTCACATGAAAAATGTGGAATTGCTTTATATTGCATGTGTTTAGGGTTTAGGGTTTAGGATTTTTCATAGTCGAATAAGAAAAAACCATAATGCTCACCCAACATAACATTCTTTAGCTAGTACTGCAATACATCCTTTTGCTTATGCAATGAAAAAACATATGAATAGGGAACTGATAATGTGACACATTCAAAATCTATTTATAATTAAAAATTTGTTGAGCTTCCAACCCATCTTTAGCTTAAAATGACTTTGATTCTCCATAAAATTTTGATTCTTGCAACTATTATGGCCTGGGCTGTTGATTTCCAAGGGTGAACAATGGGGCTGCTAAAAAATGTTATGAAAAATTGTCATGCATTCAGAGAATGTTGGAGTAGTTTGTCTAGCCATCCTTCAAGGGTTTGGTCTAAGGTGAAGGCATCTAAAACTAGCCATTTGAACTCTTGTGCAGCTTGGAGTTCTTTTTAAGATTGAAGTGGGACTACTTTGGTTAATAGAAGATAAGACTCATGAATAAATTGAGAAATTTAAAATAATAATAATAAATAAAAATAAAAATGTGATTTACATGAATTGTAAAGTTAGTCATATTCCACTTGTGCCATATTAGGTGTATTTACACCATCAACTTAAGCAATCAGTTGTATTTATAATAATGATATCTTTCGTGATTTTCTTTGTTATTCTTTATCATTTTATTTTTTACATTTTTCAAAAGGTGATACAAGGAATGCATGATTTTCCCACAATTTTATCCTCAATATTGAAATTGATAAAAATTTAAAAAGTTGAGAGTACACCATGATTCAATATCAATAAACAAGTTCTCCCATGTCCACAATATGTGGTTCTAATTCTCACTTATGATGATACCCAAAATTGCCAACTACTTTTTTGCAATGCTTGGCATGCCATTGGTTTGCTTGAATACTAAAATTGGTGGTTTTGAGTCTCCACTGTGGTAGCGCCAAATAAAAGTTTATATGCAAATTTGGAGGAGTAAGTGGTTTTAAGCAGTGGTGCCATTAACTACTAGAAAAGGTGGCACTGCTTAGAGAGGTGCCCATACAAATGACTTGATCATGCGTAGAACTAGGTAGCACTTTCATGAGCACATCCCGCGGTTTAGGGTCCTTTTGTACTAGTGATATAGGTAGTGATTTTTCCATCACAAAAAAGTATTATAAATTGTATCTTAGAAGCCCCAATTCTGCACTCTTGTAAAAATCTTCTTATTGAATAACAAGTAGTCAGATTTAAATTCATTGAATGGCGGTCAACGAGGTTTATACAGGACTAGAATGGGGGGTGGATGGTTTACTCCAGCTTACATGGAATGGAAAAACCAAATGACCCAAATTATATGGCACCAAACTATTTTTCAACTGACGGTATCTTCAGTCATACCAAGAAGTTACTCATGATTTACAAGACCACTAGAATTCAAAGATATGTAAAAGGACTGTGGATTAAAAGTTAACCCCTAAGGGTCCACTATGTATTTTTTTGTAGTGTAGGAAAATTGGACCCTCCTAATATAAATCATTTGTTTGTGTGAAAATGACCTCATTTTCATATTGTTAATCATGTAGTTCAAAACAAGAGCTTTAACCCTTAAACAACCTATGGGGATAGTATATATGTTGTTGTATAATTGAGATTTGCTACCAACAAGAAAACTCTAAATTGTGATCTTAAGAGCTTGTTAGAACTGCATTGATCTAAATTTCAACTTCTCTTCTAAACCCACATTCATTAACCCTTAACTTCCCGGGCGACCCAAAATGGGTTGCACCAAAAACAAAAAGGTTGGAAAACATGCTAAAAGTGTCCGAATTGAGTGTTTCAAAAGCCTAACCTCTTTCGAATCAAGTTGGCTATAAGAATATGTGTTTGGATCACTGAAAATGTTGTTGATTAATTTTATAATAAATAAAGAATGCTGGTCGATCATGTGCCCGAAGCAGCCTAAAAAGTTGTCAAATTTGCAAATGTTTGAAAAAATGCACGATGATGCATTTATTTCGCAAAGACACATAAAGACTAATTGTAGATTATGAATTATAGTTCATTTCTATCAAAACAGATTTCAAAAATTCATCATAAATAATTAGATATATAATTTTAAAGATATAAACTACCAAAATTCATAAAAATACAAAATTAATAATTATTTCTTAAATTTCATTATGATTGGCCAAAATTATAAGTTTAATAAGATGCTTAAATATTCATTATAATTCATCTCGTTTAAAATGATTATTTTAACCAGTTCTTGTCTATAATTGTTTAAATTGGTGTTCTACAAAATAAAATATCCTAAATCTTGGCATCTTATGATTATGTTATGAACATTATACTTTTAGCCAATTCTATAAAAAAAATTGAAAAAAAAATCATTTATTTTTATTTTTTATGAATATTCAAAGCTTTTCTTTTTAAATTCATTTATAAAAATTCCAAAGTGTTTTAGTGGAATTTAATTGTATAGATAGGATCTATATGTTGTAAATCACAACTTTCATGTTCTATGGAACTTCTAAAAAGTCATGTAACACATATTTTATAGCACATTTAGTTTATGGCAAAACCCCTCAAGAAATTAAGGGTTAAAGGTGTGGATCTATTTCAAATACAAACAAAATACACCGTGTTTTACTATCCACCACGACACTTTCAAATGTTTAGGGGTTAAAATGATATATTGCAATGAGAAAACCGAGGTAAAAATGAGAAAATGCCACCATCGATGCAAATGGCCATATTGGGCGTTTAACCCTTCAACGCGCCTGCGTCCAGAATCTGGACGATGGATGATTTCTGGACGCGTCCCTTCACCATGCACGGAGATGTTTTTCATCCATTCAATTTTTAAAAAATTCTTGTGCTAGTTGATTACCATTTGTACGGTACGGATCTTCAAGATAAGATATTGAAAGTTTTTGAAAAATAGCAAAAGTGGTTTATGTCAAGTTTCATTCTTAGTTCAAAAGTGAGACCTTAAACATGATTTTTCATAATAAAAAGAATCAAATAGTGAAAACCATACCATCTTGTAGTGCATGTTATTCCAATTTCATTACAATTTTAAAAAATAAAATAATGTTAATTTGGATTTTTAATTGAATTTCAAGAGAAAACCTTGCAGAATTAATTAAAAAATACTAATAATAAATATGATGAATCCAACCGTATAGATGTTATCTTCACATTGATATTTATAACTTTGCTTTGTACATCAACTCCATTTTAGTGTTTTATCAAACATTTTATAACGAATCTTTGAAAACAATGTTGAATCGGGACCTTAACCCCTAAATGTCACAGCGTCCAGAAACTGGATCATGAACGGATTCAAAGTCTTGTAACTTTTTCATGCAATGTGGGATGACTTTCATCCAAGTCACCTTTCCAAGCCTATTAAGTTCTCTACCAATGAGAGTAAGTCTCTTGTGATGTGGAGAGGTCCATAATATTGGAGAGGCCTCCAAATGCAAATATGTCAAATTTGTTGGGTAGATTTCATGCATGCAATGGTCCTTTCATGTACACTAATTGTACATTTGAGTCATGCTAAAATCTATTTTTCAGGCTAACATCTACTTGCATTCAAAGGATCGGTACGTTAAGGGGTTAAAGGGTTTAGGCGCTTAGGAGTTAATGTGAAAACTCCCAAAATATGGGACCCCCGCCCGCCTGGAGTCCAGAGGGCCACCAACTTCACCCATGACATATCATTTTAACCTGCCAGCCATGAGCCATCATAGGCAACACCCAAGTGACCCAACCAACAGTCATTCAATAGGTAGGCTGTCACCAGACAAATGAACAACCAAAGTCAGCCCTCATCAATCTCAAGGCAGCATGCATTTTATTTATTTACTTATTCTTTGCAAGAAGGAAACCATGGAATTAACCCCTAAAACGTCTCATCTCTCTCCAAATTTAGTAGTTTTGCAAAGATGTATTATAAAATGCAATCCATGGGGATATTTTGCACTTAATGTATGAATAAAAGGATTGTATCTTATGAATTTTTTATTCTAGTTATACGGTTAGATATGTGATTGCTATCACCAATATTTTTGTATAAAATTTGAAACTTGAAATTGAAAAATTCTCCAATAATTTGATTATGAATAAGATATTGACAATTTGTGAATGTTTTTTTTGTTGTGATTGGTTGAAATGTAATACTCTGAGTGTAGTGATTTTTGAAGATTTTTTTAGTTGCTTAATTTATGAATTGACTTTTTTTTTTTCAAAGCACTTTTAGACAAAAAAATTCGAGATTTTGGGTGAATCACTACATCATGAAATGAGGCATAAAAAAATCACAAATCATCTCCTTTTTAATTGAATTACACATGCATGAAGCTAACTTCCTATAAAATATAGTAGAAAATTCATACTGCAAAAAGTCAATGACTGATGAGAACATTATCTACATCGTTCACTTTCTGAACGATTAGACATTTAGGTATTAAGTGCATAAAGAAAAAGAAATAATCAGCCTATGTTCCAAAGAAGGGGTGTAAAAATACTAAGAATAGAAGCTAACTTTCAATTAGCAAATTAGATAATAGAGTTAACCAAAAAGTCACCTCAAAGTAGAAAGTTTTAGCAAACTCCTCTTGAACTCCTCTTGAACTCATATTGAAATATAAATAAACCAAAAACTAGTTCATGATCAGTTGGGAGAAAATCTAAAGCAAGCCACTGTTATTCTCCACACTTTGCAATGACTCCCACACCTTCTACCAAAACTTTAAGCCCATGGCCCAGAAGGGACAAGCTATCACACGACACTACTCAACCCAAGTATAGTTCAAAAAAGTGGTTAGAAGTAGAGCAAAAAGGGAGGTTAGATGGCCTTCTTTTCGGTTAACACGAATACTAATGCAAAAAATGCAACATGCATTTTCACTACACTCACCCAAACACTTCAAATCCTCTACATTCCATTTGTACAGGAAATTGTAAGATCCTAATACCTAGAAGTAGAAGAAAAATGAAGAAGACAAAGCTAGAAGAAAAGGAGTAAGACAAACCCTAGAAAAAGAAGAAAACCAACTTTTGATAAAAAAAAGGAAGAAGGCAAAGTCTAGGAGGGAAGGAAGAAGACAAATCCTAGAATTTTGGGTGGTAAAAGCGCATATGTATGTTTTACAATGACAATTTTGTTGTTGGAATGATTATGTGGTGTTGGGTGCTAACATAGGCCTACGTAGTTTATTGTCTCTTCCTACCAGGGAGAGACTACAGAAACGCATCATTTTTGAAGAGTTACCAAGAGTTATGCACATGGACAGTAAAAAGAACCTGAAAAAGTAAATTTGGATTAAATACTAAGGTAGAGACTCCGCAACTAGCCGCTTGTTTCATAACGGTTTATATATTACATAATGTGGTATACATATAAATGCATCCTCCCTACAACGGTTTTGTTGTCAGAAAGGTTGTGTTGGGCATCAACATGAGCAAACCTATTCTATTATATAACCTAAAGTGGTGCATCCATGCTTACATATTTTCCATGACAATTTTGCCTTCATAATTGTTGACTCGTCCGGGCCAATGTAACATTTAAATATAACATCTAGAACTATGCATTATGAGATACCAATATTGGATCACATTCCACAAAAGATAAAAGTTGACACTTTTGACCCGAAATAAATAAGATTTAACAACAAAACAAAATGGAAAGAAAAGAACCCACGTAAATTTTAAACTTCTAATAGTAAAAATGTTAGTTAATTTTTTTAAAACAGACAAAGTCCCTAAACCAAATGAAATGCTAATAATAAAGAGATATTTTTTACAATTTTTTTCAAGCATCATTTGTGGCAAAACCGTATGTACTTACATCTTTAGAATGTAAATTACTTTTATATTTTGAAATTAACTTTTGGTATTTGGGGAGAATTTTCTCATAACTTCTACTGCTTTGAACCAAGTAAAGTTTTTTAAATGCCAAACCGATCATATTTGAGGGATCTATAGTTCTTTAGATTAGAACCAAAGTAAATTTTTAAAAAATCATGGCTTAAAATGAAGTTTATAATGAGATTTTGAATAGAGAAGCTATGTCCTTTAACCCCTAAACGTTCTTTTATTTTTTAAAACATAGTTACATCTCATGATTATCATTATATGTCATTATTTGTATGGTGTCTTTTTAGACCCTTTTCAGATTTGGCATTTTTTCAAGCATGCATTATAAAATGCAACAAAAAGGGATATTTTCAAGTTGATGATTGAATAAAAGTTGTATATTATGCATTTTAGATTCTATCCATACAATTAGATTTGCGATTGCTATCACCAATATCTGTGTATTAAATTTCAAACGTAAAATTTAACACTCTTTTGTAATATGATTACGAACAAGATATTGACAGTTTAATATTGAAATTTGTTGGGATGGGTTGAAATGTAACACTCTAAGTGTAGTGATTTTTGGAGATTTTTTGGTTGCTTAATTTTAGTGCTTGACTTTTTCAAGAGCACTATTAGACTAAAATTTGCGAAATTTTTGGGTGGAACACTACAACATGAAATGAGGCATAAAAATTCCACAAATCATCCTCTTTCTAATCGGATCACACATGCACGGCTAACTTCCCATAAAAGTTTCTTTAAAAAATCCACGTTGCAAAAAGTGCAGAATGGATGAGAAAATGAACATCAAATTCGTACATAACGCAAAACATGCATGGTTGGGCCGTTAGGGGTTAAGGATTAAAATTAAAAAAACTCAAAAGTGCTCCTTTATTTCTAAACTAGAACAATGCCCCATTGCAATCCAATTTTATAGTACCATAGCAGAGTCGCCACCCGTTCTTCAACAAAACTGATTAAAATGGCCCAAAATAGCATATAAACATCTAAATATAGCTAATAATAACTAATTATATTTTCTTTATCTTGTTCTCACAATTTCCAGTTTTTTATGTTTCCTTTTTTTAATTTTTTTTAATGATGAATCGTGCTTCGATTGATTTTTGCCCACTTTGTATTATCATGAAGCATGAAATTGTGAAGCATAGTACCTTCATCTTGTTGAATGAAAAAACGTGAAGATGAAAATATGACCATCAATTTAGATGAATCCGTGACACATTTCGAGACACTTCTCATAGACTAGGAAATCTATTTATATTAAGTGCAAATCGTCACAATACCATGTTACTACCCTGCTTCGTATCCGTCACGATACCATGTCACAAAACCATCCACATTTCACATCCGCACATTTCATTCAATTTTTTTTTTTTTATCATTTTCTCAAATTTTTCTCCACAGTTCCCATGATGTTTCTCATAGCTTCGCATCACATTACCTAGCAGTGTTTTTCTTGCGTTTTTTTTTCTTGAATTCTATCTGGCGCTATAAAAAGAATTGGGAAAGAATATTTGGCGAAATCTTAAGCTTACAATCATATTTCGATAAAATTTCTTCATATTTCGGTAGTTTTCATCACAAAACCTAGCTATCTTCACAAAAAGTATAGTAAAAATTTGGCGAAAAAATTCAACATTTTCTCATTTTTTTCCTTAACAAAAGAGAAACTCCATATATTGTAAAGAAATCTAACAAAATATAGTTAGAATAAAACACTGTTCCCTAGCATTCCCGTCATGTTCTCAAAGTTCCCCATGTTCCCATTGTGTTCCCAATTGATTCCCACGTTCCCGATGCAAATGTGCAACAGGGGTGTTTGCTAGCGGATTCTTTGAAGGAGGTAAAATAGTACCGTACATGACAATTAGTGTGGGACTGTGGGCATGGAAAAGACCACTATAGTTTTCAGGCATGATCCCTATAGCGCCCAAAATAGCGGAGCGAGTATGCACTATGCAGGGGCAGTTCAGAACCGAAGGTGCAGCGTGGCTTTCATAATAGGATTCCTGCTCGGGGTCCGGGTCCGGTGCAGCCACCACCGTGACTACTGCAACGCCCGCCGCACCCGTCGCACACTCAACACTCACTCAACACTCACTCAGACTGCAAGTGAGTCCCTTTCTTCTCCTCTTCTCTCTAACTTAATTCACCTCTACATCGTCACCACCACCAATTCCCTTCTGGCATCTCTCACTTCGATTCTGCCACAGCTCTACTCTCAACATTTGCTTCAGCTACTACAACAGCTAAGCTAGCTAAGCCAAGCTCTGCGTTTTGTGAAAATTCCTTCAGTCTCCTAGAGTTTCCTAGATCGGCACAGCAAACACCGACCCACCCGCATTCTGGATGCGAGCACCGCCACCACCGCGACGAGATTCGACAATGCTGGTGCCTGGGATGGGACCGAGATCTAGATTTCGGTTTGCTTTTCAGGTGAGGTTTGTCGTTAGGGTTGTTCTGGCATCGACGACATTGATGGTTGGGATCTTGCGACGTACAGACGTTGGTTTTCATGTTTTGTATCGAGGATTTGTGAGATTGCTTGGTCTGGTTGGCTATGGCGTTTAGTTCAAGGACTTCACTCGCAGTTAGATTCACTAGATCTGAGTGTTCACGAGTAGTGAAGAATTGGAAGGGCTCCAATTCCAAGATCTGTTTTGGGGATTTCAACGAAGCTCCGTTTCTCTGTTCTAGTGTCATTTTTTCAGAATTCACCGTGAGATTTTGGGGCTTAGTCTAGGCCGGCGAGAATGTAGTAGCAGGAGTTTCTTTGAAAGCATCGGATTCATCTCTCTTTTTTGAATTCAGGGATATGGCTATTGTAAGTATCGGAAATGTTGGACAATTGACGCTTTATCGTATCACTGACGTACTTCTGCAACTCTGATAATGTAGTCGGAGAATGCTGTGATTGAACCTTTTCTGTCAGAGTTTTCATTTAATTAGGGTTCTCATATGCCTTGTCAACCAAGTCTAGTTTCTTCTTCTTGATTCCATCGACAATCTCATAACCAAGCGTTTGTGATTGATTGCAGTTGTGTGTTGCAGTTTGAGCTTCTTTTCAGACAATGTGCCTCGGGATTAACTCTCGGGATGATGATAGGACCGGAAGTGTAACGGGGGCTTGGGTTGCATCTGCTGTATGAATCCATAGCCAATTTTCTCTTCTCTTTTAGGGTTAGAAAAAGAAAATAATAGGTCAGTCAAGCTGGCGCCCATAGGGATGGTCCAAGTGCAACTGGATTGCGAGTACGACTACCCTGGCTCAGATGGCACGAAGGAGCTGGAAGAAGGGTTTGTTCGCAATCCAGACAGCAATGCTGCATTGTGGCCGAGCTCCGAGTCGCCCACCACGCGCGACGTGACGCATGTGCTCATGAGTCCCCGCGTCGATGGCACTGGCAGTTTCCACCCCATGAGCAGAAGATCTCTCTCATTGAAACGCATGTCGGAGCCCTCGCCTTACCTCCTGTTCAAGCTCTTCAAAGGCCGGGAGCCCGGCGAGAATCCCGATGCCAAGGAGCAATCTGGTGGGGAGAATAATAACAATAACAACAACAATAATAATATGAGTTCAGGCTTGAAAACTGTGCACCGTCGCAGCAGCTCGTGTCACGAGTATGCTCATGTGAATTCCAGGTTTGGGCCCGGCGACTCCGCTGGTCCTGGGCAGTATACTAATAATTGTTCCAAGAAGAGCTGGCGAAAATCGGCATTTTGTGCTTCTACTCTCTTGCTTGTCTGTTTTGTGCTGCTCAAGGTTATGCTGCTTGGCTGGTGCTCTGTTCATCATCAAGCTTCCGCTGCCATGCAGGTAACTTTTTAGAAACAGAGCTCTCATCTCTTTTCATTGAAGATTTCGCGTTCATAGTGAGATTCTGAGGTTTTAGTTTCTTTTCGCAATCGTAGTAATGCATGAAGTTTACATTTTGTTGTCGTGCTGATTGATTGGATTGGACAGATGGCATTAGAAAGAGCTCATCTTTTTTTATGTCATTTCTGTGTAACTTTTCACGGATTCGTTTATGGAATCAAGATTAAGATTTTGCGTTCATAGTGAGATTCTGAAGTTTTGGTTTCTTTTGCAATCGTAATAATTCATGAAGTTTACATTTTGTTGTCGTGCTGATTGATTGGATTGGACAGATGGCATTAGAAAGAGCTCATCTTTTTTTTTCTTGGTGTCATTTCTGTGTAACTTTTCACGGATTCATTCATGAAATCAAGACTAAGATTTCGCGTTCATAGTGAGATTCTGAGGTTTTAGTTTCTTTTGCAATCGTAATAATTCATGAAGTTTACATTTTGTTGTCGTGCTGATTGATTGGATTGGACAGATGGCATTAGAAAGAGCTCATCTTATTTTTGTGTCATTTCTGTGTAACTCTTCACGGATTCGTTTATGAAATCAAGACTAAGATTTCGCGTTCACAGTGAGATTCTGAGGTTTTTAGTTTCTTTCCAATCGTAAAGTTTACAGTTTGTTACAGTCGAGGGTGGGTGGCGATTGTTTGGATTGGACAGATGTGTTTTTTAGAAATAGCTCATTTTAATTATTTATTTATTTTTTGCTTTTTTCTGTCATTTCTGCGCATCGTTTCACCGACGGTCAAGACTAAGATTTCGCATTTATTGTAGTGAGATTCAGACTTTTTTTGCATTGGTACGTCATAAAGTTTACAGTTTGTTGTCTGAGAGGTAATTGGGTCCTTCAGGCAATCTTAGAAACACAGATCTTACTTCCAGGAATTCACCTTTTTTTGTGTCTTTTTTCACCGACACATCATTAAAAGCAAGGCTTAGGTTTCGCATTTATAGTATTCCTGAGATTCCAGACTTTTTGCAATGGTACGTCACATAGAAAGTGGACAGTTTTTTGCTCATAGAGCTAATTGAGTGCTATTTTTGAGTGCAGTTTCCAGGAGAGCAGATTTTGTTTGAACTGCAAGCAAGCAACGCCGTTGAAGATGAAAACTCGTTTGCTGATGATTCCACATCGTTTCTGAAGATTCCGCATAGGCGCCACACGGATCATCGCAAGGTGAATATTCTCCTCACCTTTATTCTGAGACTAGCCAACACATTTTTTTCCTTTTTGAGCTCCTTTTTGAGCACGTGGGGGCCATAGTTCCATAGGTTTCTTTTGGAAAATTTCTTGAGATGACTCAATGATTCAATGGTAACAAAGTTTTGACCTTTATTGCCCACTCAAGTGCCCAGTTGTTGTGATCAGTTCCACATCATCACTAGTGCCAATGCATAGACGATAAACATTATTCTTTTATCCGATGAAGTGGAACTGGCAACTCCTTATTTGTGAAGGCTGTAAAATGGTAGCCGTCCCTATTATTGCTCACAACTATTACATATGTGATGGTAGCCGTCCCTATTTCATATTAAAATGAAAATTTCACCACAATCTCAAAAATCAAGTTAAGTCCTACTTTCATTCAACAAAGTGTTACTTTTACAAGTGCGTGTAATTTGAAATTCTTTCCCCTTTTGCACATGGATCAAAAAGGGTGTTGAATTTCATTGTTCCCATTACTACTGATTGTGTAGGAACACTTAGCGGGCTATATGTTTGTTTGACATTGTATAATTTTTTCTTTGTGTGGCAGACTCAGGCTTTTTGGCCTGGCGAGCTCTGGTCCAAGCCGGATAGCGGTCAGAAGTACGAGCAGTGTATCGACCTTGCCAAGAGAGTGAAAAGTGAGTTTAGATTATTTCGGCATATCTCAATTTGCATTGGTTATAGAGGAGCTGAGTTTTTGAGGACTTATATGAAAAGAGCTCTTTCCTTTTGAAACTTGCAAATTATAAACTCACTGACTTGAATGTTTTGGTTTCTTGTAGAGCCTGGAGCGAAGACAAATGGCTACATTCTTGTAAATGCAAATGGAGGCTTGAATCAGATGCGCGCAGGAGTGAGTATAGGATTTTACTAAAACCCCTCACTGTAATTTCCTACGCGAATTTTGTGGTGTCATTTTTCAACCATGAACTGTGTGATTCACCACCATAAGCTTGCATGTTTCTGCAGATTTGTGACATGGTGGCCATTGCGAAGCTGATGAATGCTACGCTTGTCGTCCCCAAACTTGACCACAGCTCTTTTTGGGCCGATCCAAGGTCAGCACGCATTGTAATTTACTGGTAGAACTCTTAAATTCTGATGGTTGCATATGTTTCGTGTAGTAAAACGTGAGAGTTCACCTTTTTTGCAGTGAATTCAAGGACATCTTCGACTTGAAAGGCTTCATCGAGTCACTTCAAGGAGATGTGGACATTGTAGAAGCTCTACCACCTCACCTTGCCACAATTGAGCCTGTCACAAAAGCGCCCATCTCGTGGTCAAAGGTGATATATATTTCTATTGTTGCAATTCCATTTAGTTCTCAACTATCCATGTTTAGTTCTGCACTTATCCAGATTCAGAGTCTGTCAGAAAGGTATTTTTTGTCACATAGTAAGGTAGGAGCACCCAATTCCGACAGTGTACCCAATACCAATAATTTCTACACAAGGTAGTCATTTCAGAACACAAATCTAAGCACGTCGTAGAGCCCTTATTGTTTGTTGACCAAAATGATAAGCTATCTATGGTCTACCTAGATTTACGTTCTAAAATGACTACCATGTCAAGAAATTATCGGCATTGGGTGCTCCTACCTTACATCTGTTATCATGCAAAACTAAAGCTGTGCTGAAAACCCGAAATCCGGGGAATTAAAAAGAGGCGAAAAATGCCAAAGAAACAAAGGGCCTCACAGCCGGGCACCAAAAGGGCCACCAGAAAAGAACACAAGGAAAGCCACTAAGACTAAGAGGGGAAAGAGTAAGACTAAAACTAAAGCTGTGCTACAATGAATTAAGAGTTTCTGGAATTTCTTCATATGTGTCTTGACAAGTTTGTGTCTGGTGATAATCTCTGCCTCTGACGAAGTTCCTTATCATTCAAACAGGCACCTTACTACGAGACGGAGTTGGTGCCGTTATTAAAGGAGAGCAAGGTGCTGTATTTCACTCACGCTGATTCAAGGTTGGCAAACAACGATCTGCCAGACTACATTCAGCAGCTCAGGTGCCGAGTGAATTATCGCGCTCTGAAATACGCCGAGCCCATTCGCCAGTTGGCGGGCACGCTCATCAACCGCATGCGAGAAGACAGTCCTTACTTAGCTTTGCATCTGAGGTGAATTCTTTTGCACAACTTTCTCTTTTTTTACTTACACAAATGAAAGAGAAATCCATTGCAAGGAATTTTGCAGAGACAGCTTTGTTGACATGCCATTAGACGCACATTTTCCCTTCCCCACACACTCAAATAGTTCTGAGAAAAATCTCCTTCATATTATAAGAAAGTTGATTCCCTTCTTGTGCACTGTTGTCATTGATTTTGTAGAATTGTAAGGAACGTTCTTGTATGACCGAGGGAGGTATGTTGAATAGCAGACCTCAGTGTATTTATAAAAACCCTAATTTCTTAATTCAATGTGCTATGGACCCTAAACCCTATGTGCAGTTATACCTGTAGGGTTTGTGATTTACTATTCTGCATGCTAGCCTATGACTGACTGACTGACTATTACGGAGTATTCTTCTTTAGACTAGTGAAAACAACTATGTGCATTGAGGGAGAATCACGTGTTGTTAATGAATTAGATATGAAAGTAACCCAATTAGGGTTAAAGTTAGACATTTCAACCCTTACAAAACTCAAGACGTTTAAACCCTTCCATGCGTCAGTAATCTCATATTTTCTCGTGGAAGGTGTAAGACTGAATTGTGTAGAATTATAGCAGACCTCAATGTATTTATAAGACTTCAATTCAATTCGATCGGGACCCTATACCCTCATTTTTTCATCCAATCCTACGCCAATAGGCCTCCACAAACTCTACTTGCGCTGCTCTGTAGGGTTTTGTGATTTACTGAGGTCTACGAGCCTATGACTGACTGACTGACTATTACTCTTTAGACTAGTGAAAACAAATATGTACAGTGAGGGAGAATCACGTGCTTTCAATGAAATGTACTCCCTCCGTCCCAAAGTTATTGTCATGTTTGAAAGTCATGTTTGAAAGTGCTTTTTTAAGTAGGTCAAAAAAATACTTCCTTGTGGCTAATTTTATTTAGGTTGCAATGAACACATGCAATGTTCTTTAGTCATTCTAGTGACATAATTTGGAACCTTTTTCAATCATGTTTCTTACAATATGATCAATGAAATGGGCTCAAAGAAATACCAAGCAAACAAGTTGGACAATAACTTTGGGACGGAGGGAGTAGACGCTTAGAAATCTCATTTTTTTCTTATGGAAGGTGGGTAAGACTGAATTGTTTTGAATTGGCGAAGTGATTTTTAAACGTGGGTGAATGGGCATGACAGATACGAGAAAGACATGCTGGCGTTCACAGGCTGTGCACACGGGCTGTCGGATTCGGAAGCGGAGGAGCTGAAGCAGATGCGGTACGAGGTGAAGCATTGGAAGGAGAAGGAGATCGATGGAGAGGACAAGCGCAAGCTCGGGGGTTGCCCTCTCACGCCGCACGAAACAGGCTTGCTGCTGAAAGCGTTGGGCTATCCGTCGTCCACGCAGATCTACATCGTGGCTGGGGAGATTTACGGCAAGGGCGCCATGGACAGCCTTTACAACGAGTTCCCCCACGTGTACAGCCACGCTTCCCTCGCCAGCAGCGAGGAACTCGCTCCGTTGAAGAAATTCCAGAACCGCCTCGCTGGCCTGGACTACATGGTGGCTCTCGAGAGCGATGTGTTCGTGTACACTTATGATGGCAACATGGCCAAGGCCGTCATGGGCCATCGCCAGTTTGAAGGCTACCGAAAAACCATCAGCCCTGACAGGTGCTTAAACCCTAAACCCTAAACTCTAAACCAAGCTGTCTGCATTCGACCTCATGTTTCTTCTTTTTTGCATTTTTTGAGTTGGTCCCATTTGGAGTTCCTTTTTGCATTTTTTGAGTAGGTCCCATTTGGAGTTCCTTTTTGCATTTTTTGAGTAGGTCCCATTTGGAGTTCCTTTTCCCGGTGATATAAATTTCGGTCCCATCTAAATTGTATTTTTCACAGCAGGATCGATTGAACTTGTCATTTTATACCCGAAATCAAGCAGTCTAGATTCGACCTCATGTTTTTTTTTTTTTTTTTTTTTTTTTCATTTTTGAGTAAGGTAGACATACCTTAAACCTCCACGACACCTAAAACCACCAACTTCTACACCCCTCTTTCATTTCAAGAAGGAAATGTAGGCTTTCATTACATGACTTATGCATCAATTACTCAAAAGTTAAGTCATGTATTGACAACTTACATTTCCTCCCTAAAATGAAGAAAGAGTGTAGAAGTTGGTGGTTTTAGGTGTTGGATGGTTTAAGGTACGTCTACCTTAGGTCCCATTTGGAGTTCCTTTTGTTCAAATTTCTTTCGTTTTGGTCTAACACATGTAATGTTCTTTACTAATTCCGGTGATGTAAAATTCGGTCCGATCTGAATTGTATTTTTCGCGACAGGATTGATTGAACTTGTCATTTTAAACCCTAAACCAAGCAGTCTGGATTCGACCTCATGTTATTTTTTTTGCATTTTTGAGTAGGTCCCATTAGGGGTTTCTTTTGGTCAAATTTCTTTCTTTTTGGTCAATGTTCTTTACTGGTTTCGGTGATAGAAAATATGAACCCATCTGAATTGTACTTTTCACAACAGGATTGATTGAACTTGTCATTTTAAAATCGTGAATCCTTTGTCCTACAGGGGTTAACCCCTAAATGACTCGAGATTCATTGTGTAAAAATAACCAATTGGATTGATCATATTAGAGTTATCCAAAAAGTTTAAACGTTCCAACGTCTGAGTGTTTTCAATGCTGTGTGGCTGAATGAAAAAGACACATTTATCCTGTTTGTTTTTGACAGACTTGAAACTTTTTTGAACTCAAACAATAATTCAGATGGGGACAAAATTTTCACCATCAGAAGCATTGCATGTGTGGGTCAAAAAGTAAGTGAGATTGGAGGAAAGGAAAGTCCCCACATGACATACTCAAAAAGTGCTAAAAGAACATGAAGCGCAATGTGGTCCTTTAACCAAGCGTTTGGTACTGTGAATCTGTCAAATGAAAGGGTAAAAATGAAAGCAAAGTTCACATCCGTTTACTTGAGAGACAGACTACCAATCGATTTGCTGTTCACTCTCAAAGCTCCATGTCCCTGTTTACACTCGAGGGAATATTCATTTCAATTTCATTATCTTACCTTTCATTTTTAGAAAGGTGGATCCATGTACCTTTCTTGCCAAGGGCTAATTTAATTTTTAATGATTTTGTCTGAGTGTAATTAGAAAATCAATTGCACCAAATATCAATTTGTCACCACTTAGCTGAGATTTTCAATTTCTGAAATAGTTATTGATGAGTTCAGGTCTAAACTATAATCCTATCTTTCAAAATGTTAGCCTTGTAGGATTCAGACAGCCTGGAGTCGAAATGGAATTCCCACGTCAGATTCTGAGAGGTCCACGTCACCCTAAACCAATCACAAAATGACACGTGGCACTTCGAAACAAAAATCGGTCAATTTTATGTTTAAGCTGTGACCATGACGTAAGGTATTCATGAACTTTGTTGCTTATGTTTGTGATTGTCTTTGTGATGGTGTGCAGGCAGCGGTTAGTGCAGCTGATTGACGAGTACGAAGCAGGGACAATTACATGGAAAGACTTTGAAGGCCAAGTGCGCAAGATTCACCATTTGCGAACTGGAGCTCCACACTGGAGAAATGTTGGGGAGTTTCCCAAATTTGAAGAGAATTTTTATTCAAACCCGTACCCAGGGTGCATTTGCAAGAAGGAAGCCGAGGCGCGACGGCTACTCAGGAGACCATGAAGCAAGTAAGGCAAGCAAGCAAGCATTATCATCATCATCATCATCAATTCTCACCATTTAGTTTCGAACTCGAGAACGAGCTTGCAAACTTCTTGAGTTTTGTTGTAATCTATTGTACTGCAAGGGGATCGGGGCGTGGGTTTTTCTTCTCCATGGTAAGGTAATCCATTCACTGAAAGGGGTTTATAGCTACATTCTGCCCGCCATTTCCGCAGTTTTTAGCTATTCGTGCCTTTAAAGCACTATTAAATTTTTTTGTCTCCATGAGATCACCCATCTTTTAGAAAAATTGCTGTGACCATGACATCGTTGTGATGCATGTTGCGACAAGCCTTGAAGAAATTCTTCGTTACTGACTCTACTGAATTGAGTGCTGACCAACCGTCCAGAAGGAAAGCTTTGTTAATTTTGCTGCTGGTGTCGGTGTATGGTTGCCTTGTAGACATATCCTGCAGTGTCTGGCCTAATGATTCTTTCCTTTTCTTCCTCATCAAGTGTACATTGAATAAAGACATTGAATTTTGAAGTTGTTTTTTCTGCACATTCTGCTTGTTTCACAGCTGAATTTAAATATGAGGGAGGCTGTGAAGTAACCTGTTCTTTTTTTTTCACTATTTATCTATGCACTCTCGATTTTGGTACTTGCAATTCAGCCAGCTTCAGTTTTGTAAACTAGGGGGATAAGAAAATGATCTCAAGGTTATAATTAAATGTGGTGTTTGTCTAAACATGACCTTTCCATTAGTCAAAGAATAGTGTTTTAGATTCTCCCTCTGTCTGTAAATAATTGTCCTAGTTTTTGGCATTTTTCAGCCTAACAATTTTTTTCCACAAAAAATAGTCTTGTTACTCCAATAATAGTCTATCTTTAATAGTAGTATGTAGTTTTTGCGTCACTTTCTTTGTCTGTCGAGTTTGAAATGTATGGGGCTCTCTTTTGAAGTAAAAAACATAGGACAAAAACTAGGGAAAAAAATGCCAAAGACTAGGACAATTTTTTTTGGACATGGAGGGAGTATTGGTTTGTCAACACCACAAACTTTCAATTTGTAATGGAATGGAAGTTTAATTAATTGTAATAATTTAACATCACTATTCTTGAACAAAAGAATAGTTCATCTTTTATTTTTCTTTTGCAATTTATTGTTGTTGAGAGTCCTTTTGCCATATGTAGCTTGGCCTTTAGAGCAACAAGGATAAGTTTCCATATTGCACCACAATACGAAGGTGATACAATCTAATGGTTTGATTGATATTAGGGTAACCCTTCTTTAATGAGATCAATACCGATGTGGTTGGTTTTTGCCATAGAAAATATGTGCCTCTAACTCAAACAATAATAATTTGTTGGTGTGATCATTGCTATAGTGTCTACCTTCAAAAGGGAGTAGTCCTATACCACTAGTGAATATTGTGCCATGAATGGGTCGAACAAACACTTCATTCACTTCGGCCTTGAAAAGGGATAGGAGTTCTTATCTATCTACTTAGGGCCGCTTCACACTATGGCCGTCCAAGTTGAGAGGTTGTGGGATTGAGAGTCCAAACTTTGTTGAGAGTCCAAAGAAATCTACTCAAAATAGGCATAAAATATAGTTTTCATTTTTTATGAAAAGAAATCGACGGCCTCTCGACCATGGTGACGGGTCTTGCAAAATGTAGGACCCAAACTTCCTCTTGAGAGGCCGTCACCTTGGTCAAAAAGTGTTGCCATGTAAGCATTTTGAAGGTCCACGGCCTTTGGACTTTGGCCTATAGTGTGAAGGGTCGAGAGGCGGAAACCATGGTTTCTTGCAATTTGATTGGTGGAAACCGACAGCCTCTAGACCTTTGGCCATAGTGTGAAGTGGCCCTTAGCTCATGCTTTATTACGACATGACTGTGGTAGGTGCATTCTACCTCTAGTCTTAAAGGTAGCAAGTAATGCAAAGTAATAAACTTGGGCCTACATAAAATTCTTTTCAATACTTGATAAGTTTTCTAATTACAATAAATTAGATAATTAATTTATTCATCAATAAATTTTTGCATTTCAAAGAAGATAAACTCGGTTACAGATATAGGATGTTTGTGGCACCTACCTTATCCTACATTGACTCGTCCATCGTCAAATGTGGATTCATTATCAGAAATTTTGTAGTTCAAGACTTCAATTTTGTTCAGCATGACCTCAATGAATTTTGTTTTGGTAAAAATTAACCCCCAAAGGACCAGGGATTCATTGTTTCAAAATGACAAATTTAATTGATTGTATTGTGAAAAATGCAATTCAAATGGGGTCAAGTTTTATATCACCGAAATCAATGAAGAACATTGTACATGTCGATCAAAACACAAATAAATTTGAACTAAAGGAAGTCCTTACATGATTTGCTCAAAAATGCTAAAAAAACATGAGACCCAATTTAGGCTTCTTGGTCCTTTAGCGGTTAACCCCTAAACGTCCACGCATCCAGTTATTGGATGTTTGTTGGTCAAACCCAATTTTGATCTCGAAAATGATTTCTTTTGCTACTACACTCAACAGAGAAAATGAAGTTTATCAAGTCTAGTTTGCACTCCACTTTTCAAATCTTAAAAATTTCATGTATTGAGTAAATTATCTCTTTTGCAAGCTTTGTAGCTCAAGCTCTGAATACACTACATGGGATGATTACTTTTCGAATTTCAAAATTTAACTAGTTTTTTTTTAATGGGAAACATATCAATGATATCATGTGATTCTCCATTGTGATTTGCATCTCATCCAAAAATTAATCAATTTTTTGAAGTCTTTTTGTAATTAAAATGAATTTGTGAAGTATTTGACTTAAAAATTTGTAAAAAAATCATGTTAAATAAAAAAAATCTAAAAATTTCAGGACTTTTAGGAAACACTTAATTTCATGCATGAAAATATTATAAAATATAATTTGATTATTCTTCAAGGCTTAATTCTGTATAATTCTGTAGTTTGACTTTTGCAGAAAGGACTGGTACGTTTAAGGGTTAAAGATGCCAGATTTCACAATCATGCACGTTTAAATTTTATTTATTTAATTTAGTTTTTTGTAAGAAACAAACGACAACCCACTTTACCAAATACCCCAAGGCAAAGAGTGCCTGGAAAAACACATGCACATTTAGATTTTTAGCATGATTTGCATGTCATATTCTCAGCATCCTACGACAATGGATACGATGAAGTACAGTATAGTACAGTACAATCCTTATGCCTTAGAAAGTACAAGTCATACAGTCAAATGCCACTTTCCAGGTACCTTATGACATTACTTCCGTTGTATAAATTGCAAAGTTGTGGCATCATATGTACAATACATGCCATGGCTGGTGCACCAGCAAGAGTGGTTCCAAAGGATATTTAAATGCTTCCATCTCTTTCTTTCTTTGTTGAATTCCTCAAAAAACTGCAGTCTATTTTGTGGACGTAGGCTGTCTGTATACAGGAAATTGAGATTTAGATTTAGAGCCCTACATCAAAGGTAGTACTTGCTGTCTGCATCCAAGAGGCGTAGTTAGTACAACTGCCATGAAAATTGAGATTGAGAGTCTGTACTTGCTGTCTGTATCCATGAGGAGTAATTAGTCGAACTATGCTGAAAATTGAGATTTAGAGCCTAACACCAAAGGGGCATAAAACTTGGTAGAACTATTTTCATTGACAGTGGTCTGAGGACCAAATTTATTCTTCTTTTTTCAATTGAAATTGCTTGACAACCATGCTCCATAGGTTGTGGACATAGTCTCCATTGTTGTGACCATGTCTCTGCTATGGAGACTTGTGACAGTTATTCTTGCTGTGCTGATTGGGAAACCAAGGGCTGCAAGAGATGGGTCTAGTATTATGTAGTAGTAGAAAACTATGCTAAAAAGAACAGCACTTGAAATTGCCTGTAGTTCTTTTGATGAGTTTGATATGCAATCACTAATCGGTTATAGATCTGTTTTTTGGTTTAGGAGAATGGCCTAATATGGGTACCACTTCTACGCGTCTCACATAGTGTGACTTATGTTTAACTCATTTTATGTGTGTTAAAAATTCTGTCTTTAACACCATGTACATAGTTGCGGCCATGGTGCCTACAACACCCTTTAATTTTTGAAATTTTCCAATGTTTTTTTTTTACCAAAAAGATACTTCTCAAAAATCACACTATTTTTGAACGGGGTACCCATATTAGGCCATCACTAAATACAGACTACAATTCTAAGAATTTTGGAGCGTGTAATATACTGTGTAATAAGACCTTTCCAACAGTATATTACACGCCCCAAATTCTCAAAATTGCAGTCGCTAAACGAAAAAGAAAAATGTGTAATCATTTAGTGATTGCAGGTCAGGCTCTCCGGGAGTTCACTAGACATGTATATATGTATACACCTCCGTGATAAAGGTATTTAATTATCCAATCTTGATTTTTTGTACCGTGTTATTATATAATTTGCTAATTTCTTGTTTTTTTAAATGATCCTATAATTACTTTTAAATTTTATGAAGCTCTAATTTAAAGCTAGGTATATATGTTCATTATAATTATTTGATTTTGCTCTAAAGGATTCAGGAGCATTCAAAGTACTAAGTCACCAAAATCCAAGGCACAACAAGATCTTATATTAAGAGTGTTCATAAATATTTTCAAACAACAAAATCAGCCCATGTTCCTCAATCAACTTACACGCACAATTGAACACAACAGTACTGAGTGTCAAAAAAAAAAAAACACACCAACAACAGAGCAAGCAAAAAGAGGGTCCATGCAATAATGTAGAAGGGTAAAGTAAGAGTTAATACTACAACATCTTGCTTGAAGCAGACAGACATAAGACCAACCAAAACTCCTCTAATTTATCTTGAGAAATTGTTTCTAGCACTTAAAAACACTAGCAAAATCGTTTATAGCAAATGAAAGATGTCATGTTCATCTTGCAAACCCACCTCTCAAAACACTGAACCTGCAAACCCCACCTCTTAGAACGGTGACAAAAAAATCTTGAAACCTAATACTCCAACAACTTTCTCCCCCAATTTTTCCTAAATCCTAATCCGTAATCCGCCCTCATTGATCTTTCATCCCATTTTCCAACTAAATTGACGTAGTTTTTCATCCAAAATCTTCCCGCCTTTGAACACAGAGGACCCCCTATTTCAAAAAAAACCTAGGATCCTTAACTCCTACGGTATATTTTTACAAATATTTAAAAACCATGCATTGTTTATATCAAGCCTATATTATTTATAATACAAATTTTATCATACATACTCACCTATGTTGCTTCTAAGAAAATTCTAAGTTTTTCCTTTTGTGAATATAAATTACCCTATATTTTCCCGCACGTTGTTTTCTAATATTATCGTAGTGAACTCCCCGAGGTCAGGCTGGTCAAAAGAACCGCAACCGATTTTAGCTGCGGTTCTTTTTGGCATAGTTTTCTACTAGTGTACAGAGCGGCCTTCTCAATGCCAATAAAAGCACATATAAATGATTAGGCATCACTGTAGAATCTCCCCGATTGGCCGATTTTGCATGCCAAATCGGTAGTACGTCCTCGAAGATTTTTCTGCAAAATTAACTTGCCTCTAAAACGGCCGAATCAACCACAAGTGCTTTTAACGGCTATACCCAAGGATTCCTCCTAGCCCGTTCATGTTCGATTGCAGGACCTTCTCTGCTGCATGACACTGGAGGAGAAGATTGCACAAATTGATAAAACTGTTACAAATTCCACTGAAATTGACACATACATGATAGGTCAGTGTGGAATAATAGCGCCTGAGAGTCAGTGCGAGGGTTTTTGGTACAATGATATTTTGGACATCGCAAGATTTCTATTAAGTAGGGAGACTTCCCCATTCAGTTCTTTGAAATTGTTGAAAAATCCCATTCATACAACATTTGAGAGGAAGAAATTCTCTTTGGAGCTTGCCACCTAATCTTCCAATTTTTTTTATTTGTCTCTAACAGAATAGGGATGAAGTTAAGAATCTACTGTGACTACTTACTGCTAGTATTTTTGTCTTGGTGTCTGGATGCGGAAGTGCGGAACTGATGCTGCATTTCAGGGAGTATTTTGAACAACCCCTTTCTGTCTGGGAAACCTGGGAACTTTGCCACAGCTGTGCCATCGGCCAATATGATGAACTCTTTCCAATTTGTAGCTTTTAAAACATGGCTTAGAATCCCTTTCATTTATGGTATTGACGTTGTGCACGGTCACAATGGCGTCCCCGGACCCTACTACCCTGTGAAACAACCAACCGGCATTAGTCTAAGAAATTTCACAAATTGCAAACTCCAAGAGTTTGCATTCATTGATTCAGGAGAATTTTGATTTTGCATGATGAAAAATGTATTACTAGCTAGCAGAGAGTCTAAGAGCATCCTCAATGTAGCTCTCTAAACCATCAAACAAATGATAAGCATTCTGAAATAGTGTAGGGGCAAATAAACATGACACATTTAGAAAGTTTGGAGAGTCCTTCAAACCACCCTCTACAAGACTAGATTTAAGTAGATTCTTGTACTTCATTACACATGTGATGAAACCTTGCCCTATATTTTAAATAGTTGAGGATTGTGATTGGTTCATTAATTATGTACCATGCACATATATAGTAAGTGTGATTGGGTAGCTTGAAACCAAATTATAGATGAAGTTGAACATTGAAGGGTAATTTGAAGGGTATGGTCTGAAGATGCCTAAATAAATCTTGATAAGTGCATGCCTTTTTCATACATGGATGGTCAACTACTTGAGAATTGAATGGAATCAAATCTGTTAATTCCTCTTCTAATGATATTATTAGAAGTTAGCAAGTGCCAAAGGATATCCATGTTTATTAAATTGGCATTGAAATTGTGATGTTTATGAGTGCCCAATGCTCTAAAAACTAGGATAGATATGGATTTGAGGTTTTGGTTAAACTGGCTCATAGCTTAGCAAGGGGCAACCCAATTCCAATAAGTCATTTCTAAAGCCTTGTGTTGTGCATTGAAATGGACCAAGATTCTAGGCAGGTTTCATTCAAGTTTTCTTATTAGAGAGGTTGTCGGGAAACAAGAACGGAATTCACCAAGCTGAGAGGGTTGACCTACTCAATAATTTGTCACCATGATCTTCAAAAACTTGAATTAAATTTAAAAAAAAAAACATGTACAATGAAATATTTAGTGCATGAGAATCTTGTGGTACCTCGTGTATGCCGCCCGGAAGTGAACATTGGCATAAACCTCATGTTGAGCAGTTTCGTGAGTAACTAAATCCTTGGTAGTCCTCAAGAATTCGGGCTCAGAAGGACTTTGCATTAAATTAGCCCAAAACAGAGAGCCAATTCTTTACATCAAAGAAGTTATCATTGATAGTGAATATGGGTGAAAGCATGGTAAATTGAACCACTTGTGATCCCTGTGAAGAAACAACAATGCATGGTACAAAAATTCATTAATTTAAATTTTTTTGTGGATAAAATTAAAAAAAGCCTAATAAAAGAAAATTGCAAAAAACATATTCAATAAGTATTTATGTGTGTTATAGTAAGGTTAACGCGCTTAAAATTGGAAAAGTAGTTCTGACCGAATTGAAGAGTTGATATAAAGCATGTTGAAATTGAATTAAATATATATTTTTTTTCAATTTTTTTTTGAAGCCCTCCAATATACAATGAACTTATAGAATATATAATTTATATTCATATTGAACATGATTCAATTCATCAGATTTGCTCCCGAAACTTGTTTAAACATCTATTTTCAAGCTTTACTTTCAGTAACCTTTTTTTTTATATTTTAATTTGAAACTTTGGATTGAAGTATCTAATAGTACTATGGAAGGCTCTATCAAATTAGAACTTAAATATATGAATTTTTAGTCGTAATTTATGGCCTTTGATCAAGAAAATTATAATTTTAGCACTAAAGATGACTTTAATGGTTCAGTTTACTGTGCTTTCAATTATATGCTAATAGAAGCCCTGAGGCAATATCATTAGAGAGGATTGAGTGTACATTACAATATTTTCCAGTTGAAATGACTTCCATAAAATAATACTTTTATATGAACCCATGTTTCTTTAATAACATTTTGAAACACAGACAAATTTTTAATCCTAATCATTCATAAAAGTAAAATTCACTAAAAATATGTTAAATCAATTTGTATACATGAATTTGGTGTGAAACATCAAATGATGTTACTATAAACACATTTAAGGCCCCATTTGTTGTGAATTTAAAATAAACATTGCTAAGTTTAACATACCTCAATTAGCCGCAAGTAATACATGATATTGTTGATATCTTGTAATCAATGCTGCACATCTTAACGATTCACATCCACAAGAGGATTGTCAATCCAATCTCTTGGTGCATTGAGACTTTGATGTTCAGATATGTATGTCTCTGATTCCATTTCATTCAAAGGCCTTTGATTCATCCGTTCACGCACTCTATATACTTTACCACTTAAATGTGTCATTGCATGGTTTAAATATAGATGTTTTATTTTATTTTGTTCAAATTGAAAGGAAAGATTTGATTCCTCAATTTCTATTGGCTTCCCTGATTTGAAAAATCTCCTTGATCTCTTCTTAGCTTTCCCATTGCTTTTCTTGTTAGTCATATGTACCATTCTTGACGCTTCCAAAACATACTCCACCATTGTTTGGGATTCACTTTCCACATTGTCTGGGCGCTAAGTACCTTGAAACTTCACATTTTGAGGATTACGAATAGGAAAAGAATCAACACGATTCCTATGAGCTTCATCAGAGAGTTTGGCATGATCCAAATCTACGATGTAATCAGGAGAAAGACATGTGTACCTTAGATTTGACGATGCTAAATCTGACTTTTCTGTAATACAAAATCCACCTTGTGTATAGTCACAATATCTCATAATGGTTTTCTCAACATTATTGGATTTTGTATTGGACTTTGATAATTTGAGATCAGTTCCTAATTTGAATGTTAAAACTGATGCAGATACCTGTCTTCCAAAATTCAATAATTTTTCGGTACCCTTCATATTTGCTTCTGTAGTAGTTGTTGTGAAAGTTTCTACTCCCTTCTCAACATCAAGAGCCTTAAATGTTGTGCAAAGCTTTGAATCATCCGGATTGCTAGGATGAAATGATACATCAAGGAAGTTGTGGAACCAACCAAATCGACCAATTTCCACATAGTTTTTCTCATTCTCTTTACCAAATTGAAAAGATATAGGTCCAACTGTAACTTGAATCTCTGTATTGTCTGGTTCCAGGATGAAGGCAAATTTGAATTGTGAATGAATAGTATTGTTAAGTTGTGATCTTAGCCCTTGTGTTTCGTTGTCAATATTAATATCATCATGAAAGCATCCACCAGGTAATAACTCAAGATGTATTGTTGTTACGCTATGAATATCAAGACTATTTGAAGGATCAGCATGTGGATCATCCTCGGGATCATCTTCAACAAATTTCTTAGCCCAATAATCTGACGAGTCCCAAAAAAAAATTGTTTTCACAGCTTGTACCAATCGTTCGGAAATATTGTTGCCATTACCACTTATGTTGGCACAAGAATTACTGGTTTCTTGATTGGAACCTGGTGACCTTGTGGTTATACCAGCATCAATATTTGTATGATCCATTGAGATATCTTTAGAAGATATTGAAGACATGGTTGCTTCCAAAATGAAGTATTTTGCTATATCCCAAAGCAAAAGTCTTCCCTTTTGAGGAAATGATGTATGCTTTTTTGTATCTTCCACATTGTTTGGATGAGCTTGTTGATCATATAATGTCACCATCAATGTGTTTGAGGTAGATTCATAATTCTTCCAAACATTCTCCAATCTTGCTTTGTGAGCTCAATAACCTTTACTTGCCATCCCTCTTCCAAATTGACCTTGGCATATTCCAATCCAACACCAATAATGTGTACCATACTTTCATAGTCTTCAAAATGGAATTCAAATAAATTGTTTTTCTCGTTGAAGCAACAAAGAATGTTTGTTCTCCTTTCAAGAAATGAGGATTGAGTATCAATGGACAATGATGTAGAGATAGATTTAATTTTCTTCATTTCTTCCTCCAATGCTTTCATTAACTTTTTATTTTCTTCCATTTCAAGCATGTCTGCAAAGACAATCATAAGCTTACATCAAATTCAACTAAAACTAATCTAGAAGAATTTTAATTAAAAAAAGCTCCTCTTAAATTATAACAATAAAACCATATTAAGTGGAATTGAAATTATTATTGAAGGTAGAGAAGATTGCACAACGCACACACACAAACACAAGGAATGCGTAGAAAGAGATGATCTTTACTCAAAGGCCTTCCACCTTAAGTAGTGTACACTAAGAGGTCACCATGGACAAACCATATGGGATAACTCATCACAAGGACACTCTAGAGATCAGCCCATGTCTAACCCCTCCTCCCACACACCATTATTTAGCACCCGTACGTCTTTGGCTTCTAGCAATACTACGTTGCATCAATTACCTCAATACTCCCACTTTGCGTAGAGCCAAAGCCTCTAAGTCCAAATGCTATTACTAATCGTTGGTGTCGGTCTCTACAAAGACCCTTTGTGAGCACATCCGCCACCATGTGCTCCGTTGGGCAATACTCCAAATGTATAACTCCCAATTCCAACTTCTCCCGAATGAAGTGGTATTGCACATCAATGTGCTTCGTGCGTGAATGATGTGTAGGGTTCTTTGCAAGTGAAATGCACCCTTGGTTGTCACACATAATCGTTGTAGCCTCACCTTGTGTGCAACCCACATCCACCATTAGTTGCCTCAACCAAATGGCCTCCTTCGTGGCATGGCTCGTAGCCATGTACTCGGCCTCCACCGTTGATGTCGCCGTCGTTTGTTGCCGCTTGCTATTCCACGACACCGCTCCCGATCCGACCTTGAACATGTAGCCCGTTGTCGATCTTCGATCGCTCGTGTCTCCCGCGTAGTCCGCGTCACAATAGCCGCTCAACACAATGTCTTTGCCTCCAAGACACAACTTCACATCGCTTGTGCCCCTCAAATAACGCATGATCCTCTTGACCGTCATCCAATGCATCGAGCCCGGTCTCGCCATGTGTTGACTCACCATGCTAATTGGATACGCAAGGTCGGGCCGTGTCGCAATCATCGCATACATCAACGACCCCACCGCTTGCTTGTATGGCACCTCCGCCATCGATTTAGCCTCCATCGCATACTCCTCCTCCGAAAGCTTGACGAGCTTGGAGTTTGCATCCAATGGTGTTGCCACGGGCTTACAATCCTCCATCCCGAATCTCTTGAGCACGTCCATCACATACTTGCCTTGACTCATGGTGATAGTGCGTGTAGCCCTATCACGCACAAACTCAACACCAAGACAAAAGTGCAATTCTCCAAGATCACTCATCTCGTACTCTCTCTCAAGCATGCCTTTTAATGCATTCATTAAAGTCATGAGGCTTGCAAGAATGATCAAATCATCAACATATATGATCACAATCACCACATTTTGCCCCTCTTGCATGAAGTAGAGACTATGATCCGCAATGCTCCTAGTAAACCCGTGTGCAAGCAAGAACGTGTCAATCTTTTGGTACCACGCTCTTGGAGATTGTTTCAACCCATACAATGATTTTTGCAACTTACAAACAAGGTGCTCTTTACCTTGTTGCACAAACCCCTCAGGTTGCACCATGTAGATGTCCTCCTCCAAATCGCCATTCAAAAATGCGGTCTTCACATCCATTTGATGCATCTCCAAGTCCAAGGCCGCTCCAATGGCAAGAATGCATCGAATGGTGGTGAACTTGGCCACGGGAGCAAATGTCTCGTGAAAGTCCACCCCATGCACTTGCGCGAACCCCTTGGCTACTAATCTTGCCTTGTGACGCACAACAATACCCGAAACATCCCTCTTTGTCCGAAACACCCATTTGCAACCAATGGGGTTGCGATCCTTTGGAATGGGAGTTAATTGCCACGTACCGTTAGCAATTAGAGAGTCGTACTCCTCTTGCATGGCGCGCTCCCACTTGACCGCATCCTCACCTTGCATGGCTTCTCGAATGGTCAATGGACCATCCGATAATGCCACATTCGCATGCTCGTCCTCCACTTGAGGGAAGATGTGGTTCTTCCACCATTCTCCAGGTGGCTTGCGCGATCTCTCGGGGTACCGCCGCTCGCTTGAAGAAACTTGCTCCTCTTGCGTGCCCTTTGCGCCATTCTTGGCCTTTGAGCTCGATGGCGCTTCAACAACCTCCGTGTCGCCAGCTTCGTCATCACCGTCATCATCACCTACATCAACAACACTAGGAGACTTGGAGGGTGTGTCCACCAAAACGTCTCCACTACTCCCACTTGGACCAACCTCCAAAGGAGCCTCCATCGTAGACTCCTCACAAAATGTCACATCACGTGACCGAATGATCTTCCTCGTGTCCACCGACATGAGTCTATACGCCTTGGTACCTTCACAATACCCAAGAAACACACATTTCAAGGCCTTAGCCTCGAGTTTCGTCCTCCGTTCGTCGGGAACCTTCGCATATGCAATGCATCCGAAGATGCGCATGTGTGCAACACATGGTTGCCTCCCACTCCACGCTTGCTCCGGCGTCATGCCTTCAACCGCGCTTGTTGGACACCGATTGCGTGTGTATACCGCATTCACCACCGCTTCCGCCCAAAGGTCCAACTTCAAGTTTTGAGCGTGCAACATGCTCCTCGCCATCTCTACAATGGTGCGATTTGCGCGCTCCGCAACTCCATTTTGTTGAGGCGTGTACGGGGCCGAAGTTTGGCGTGCGATGCCTTCATTCTTCAAAAGCTCGTCAAATTTCTTGGACATGTACTCGCCGCCATTGTCCGACCGAAACACCTTGATCTTCAACTCGGATTGGTTCTCCACCAATGTCTTGAACTCCTTGAACTTCTCAAAGCACTCACTCTTGGCTTTGATAGGGTAGAGCCATATCTTCCTTGAAAAATCATCGATGAAGGTCACAAAGTACTTGCAACCTCCCATCGATGTGGTCTTCATGGGGCCACACACATCCGAATGCACGATCTCCAAAACTTTTGTGGCCCGTGTCGCCCCTTCACCCGCAAATGGCAACCGTTGTTGCTTGCCTTCAATGCAACCTTCACACGTGAATGTAGAAGCATCCACTTTCAATTGATGAAGATCCATACCGCTTACCATGCCGCGTAGTGTCTTCACACTCTTGATGTTCAAATGGCCAAGTCGACGATGCCACAACGCCAACTTGTCGTCCTTCAAGTTTGAATGCGCCAACGCCGCCGATTCCTTCGAATGCACCTTGGAGAACTTGATGTGGTACAAGCCCTCGTGTTCTTCAATGATGGCCACCTCATCTCGACTCGGTGACAACACATAACACCCCTTATCACTAAACTCTACTCTCAAGTGCTTTGCCACTAGTTGCCTCACCGATAGTAAATTTGCCGTTAGTTTGGGAACGTGGAGGATATCTTTGATAGTGATTGTCTTCACACGACCCCTCACCTCGGTGTCTACAACAATTTGGCCCTTGCCAATGGCCTCAAGCACCGTATCATCTCCCAAAATCACTCTCCTTGGATTAATGAGAGCATACGAATGAAAACAAGTTTTATGTGGTGACATGTGGCTTGTAGCCCCCGAATCAACAATCCAATCACTCGTACTACCATTGCACGATACATTGCTTGCCATGTTTGCATACTCATCACTAACCTCAATCCAATCACTCATGCTTGCATCACCCTCGATACCATCACTCATGCTTGCATCACCCTCGATGCCATCGCTCATGCTTGCCTCATATCTAGCCGTAAATGCGTACTCATCATCGTCACGAGTTTTAGTGTTGTTTGCACTCTCCCCTTTCTCATCCCTCTTGCGTTTGAAGCAAAATTTGGCAATGTGGCCCTTCTTACCACAATAGAAGCACACCTTGTCGCTTGAGCTCCCACCGCCTCCATTCTTGGATTGCTTCGCCACGAGTGCCGCTCCATCTTCTCGAGACTCGTTCTCCTTTCGCCGCGAAAGCTCGTGCAACAACCGTGAGGTCACATAGTCCAATGTGAGCTCCGTAATGGGTCTTGACTCCATCGCCACGATGAGGTACTCGTATGATGATGGAAGGCTCTCCAAAAGTGTCATCACGATGTCACCATCCGTAACCGACACGTCGCAACCGTTGAGTTGATCCGCGAGAGCTTTGACCTTGTTGATGTGCGCCAACATGTCATCTTCTTCGCCCATCTTGATGGTGAAGAACTTGCGCCTCAAAAACAAAATGTTGGCCAATGTTTTCGCTTCGTGAATGTTGCAAAGCTTGGACCATGCTTCCGCGGGTGTCTTGCACGAACGAATGTGCGCAAGTTGCGAATCCGCGAGGTTGAGTGCCAAAATGGCAAATGCCTTCTTCTCCCTCCTCGTGTACGCTTGCATGATCCTAGGATCCGTAGAAGAGAAAGGAGGTTCCTCACTACCCTCGACAATCTCCCACAACTCCTTCTCGGCCATCACCATCTCCATTTTGAACTTCCACAAGTGGAAATTCACCCCATCGAACTTGTCCACGACCTTGGGACCCTCACCCTCAAAAGATGCCATGATCCTCACTTACGTATGCCTCCCCACACAAATGAAACCTCAAACTCAAACACACAACTTTGTTTTTGTGATTTTTTTTTTTTTGCTTTGATATTGCACCTTTGTGCACCCAATGGGTTTAAAACAACCCCAAACACTAGATCAGCACTTTTGTGCTCCACACACGCCTCCCAACACTCAAATGTGAGAACCCTCACCCAAAAATGCAAAGAGGCTCACCAAAACCCCTCAAATCACTCAATGGAGCTCAAAACAACTCCAAATGCTTCAATACGACGCCTTAGTGTCCCCAAACACTCAATGCACGTCAATGACACCTTTGTGTCCTTCAAGAGCACTCACTCAATGCACATGAACTCACACAAGTCCCTCAAAACCCCAATCGCATTGAAATTGCTCAAAACCGCACTTTTGTGCACATACTAGCTCCAAATGAAAATTTGAGCACCCCAAGAGCATGAAACACATGCAACACCTCAAAGCAAGTGCCTAATCACTAGGATCAGATGGTAGACCCTCCACGAGAGCCTTCACACCTCACAAATCACTTGCATTTACTCAAATGCTCACAATTGAACCAAACGAAGTTCCACTCGCAACGAAGAGATAGAAGAAAGAAAAGAAGGAGATCAAGGGAAGAAATTGACCAAAGAGAGTGCTCCAACATGTAACTTCAGCCCATGCACACCTCCAAGAAACACCAACGCTTCAACAAGCTCCAAAACCTCCAACAATGCTCCAAAACCGCCCGTTGCGCACCGACCTCAAAATACTTGCACAAATGCAATCTAATACTCATGAAACACACATGAGTGGGCCCATAACCTATTGAAGGTAGAGAAGATTGCACAAGGCACACACACAAACACAAGGAATGCGTAGAAAGAGATGATCTTTACTCAAAGGCCTTCCACCTTAAGTAGTGTACACTAGGAGGTCACCATGGACAAACCATATGGGATAACTCATCACAAGGACACTCTAGAGATCAGCCCATGCCTAACCCCTCCTCCCACACACCATTATTTAGCACCCGTACGTCTTTGGCTTCTAGCAATACTACGTTGCATCAATTACCTCAATAATTATTACCTTGTGTAGTGGCCATTAAAGGTGGCGTACTCATTTGAGTAGAACAGATATTTGTATGAATTGTTTCTTTTCCATGCATCTTGACAAGTTCAAACAATAGATTGCAAAGTTAGAGTCCAACTTAAATGAGAGTAATTAATATTACCCTCTCAACATTTAAGCATTAAGAAAGCTTATAGTAGTTTTGATCTAATATTGACCTAAAATGTAGGTTTTGAAATTAACTTTAAGTGCACTTAAAAGTTAAGTATAGGAATTACGTGAGTGCGTACTTTTGACCCCCCTTATGTATGTGTTAAAAAATCATCCAAAAATTGTAAAAAAATACGAAGTTGTTCAACACAATCTAAAGTTTTTGTTTCATGAATTTCAAAAAATAATCACTCTTAAATATTTTTAAATTGGTTTTTGAAGTGAAAATCAACACTTTTTAGTTCAAACTTTTATCATTATTTTTTATAAGATTTTAAGAACTTTCAGTCCTGAAATTTATACCAAATGATTGATATATACATAACGATTTAGCACCTAACAAATCTTAATTTAAAAACTATTTTAAAGCCAAGTATTGTAAGGGGTATGCTATTAAAACGCACTCACATGTATTCCTAATCTTAACTTTAAGTGCGCTCCCCGGGATGTGGTAAAATTTCAACCACACTAATTTATTTTACAACTAACAGAATTTTCTTACAAAGATCTTAAAATTTCAAATTCTCAAATATATTTTAAAAAATCTAAAACATTTATGACCAATATGCCTTTTAATACATATAAAATTGTAAGTTTTCAGTTTAAAAATTTAAAACTTAATCAGAGATAAAAAATATTAATTAAAGTAGAAAAAATAGAACAAATGAATACACAAGTTATTAGCTTTTAAATACACATAAATTAATAGTTGATTTAACAAAGTTATAATATTGTAAAGTTAATGTTCAATCCATGGTAAAAGAATAATTTCTTTACAATCTCATTTCTTCCATACAAATTATTTCAAAACGTACAAAGCATTATTATCCTCTACAGAAACTTAAAAAACAAGTTTATAGTAAGTGTAGTATAGAATTAGAATAATTTTTAATTTGTATTAACTGTAAATTTGAGTAGCATAACTGCAAAATGCTCAAAGATATTTAAGATTCAAGAATCCACTAAAAAGTCAAAATTGAATATAGCACGATATAAAATTATAAATATAGAATAGAACATATTCTACTATATGATTTATTTAGTTTAAGAGGTAAAGATAGCTATAAGAAATTTTAAAAGAATTTGCACTATTAAGTTAATATATTATAACATTTGATGGAAGAGAGTTTAATTTATTTTTTCCAACTTTGGTAATTTGATATCATTATCATCAATCTTGTTCACAAAACAATGTTTTTCTTTTTTGGAAACTCAAAAATATGCTTTGGCATTTAAACAAATCCTTTTTTTTTTTCAAAATTCATAAAACATAATATTTAGTATTACAATTTCAATAATAAAATTATAATATTTTATCTCAAGTATATAATTACTTTGAGCTATTGCATGAAATAATTAAAAAATTAAGAATGTTAAGATATGAAATTTATAAAGATGCATTGTAAATTACAAAAGAATAATACAACTCATTCGTTTAGAAGTAGATTTCTATGAGGATCTTGATATGTTAATTACACCACTATCATACAAAGAAATTTAATCATGAGGTGTTTAACTTACCATTTCCAACTGAGAGGGCAACTCCAGATCAAAGAAGTCGTCGAAATGAACATATCGGTGGAGAATATCTCCTCCTGATATTGGATACAATATTTCTTTTGTTCCTTCTTTTTGAGGAGTCAAAGAACACAATTGTTCGTTCATTTCTTCTTTTAAAGGAAGAAACAATAGATTATCTAACCTTGAAGGGTGTGCTGTGGTCATACAAGACTCTGTTGTATCCGTAGACCTGAATAAATGAGAAGTTCCAGCATTCATGTGATCCCTCATTGCAGTTGCCTCCATACCCAAGAGCTCATCTCTGTTCATCTTTGCTAGAATTCTTGCTTGGACCTCATCTTTCATCCTCTTTGCTGGAATTTGTGCTTGGAGCTTATTCTTCATCCTCTTTGCTAGAATTCGTGCCTGGGTCTTGATGAAATGCAATTGCCTTCGCTCATTCATATTACGATCTAGTGGGGGTAGATATGTCTGTGAATCAGGAAAGTTGTATGCTATGTGTCTGTTGTAGTAAAAGATTCCAGCATCAAATGCACTTGCAGCTTCCTCCGCAGTATTATAAGTCCCAAGCCAGACATTTGAACCTCTTTTTGAATTTGTCCGGATTTTTGTGGACCACCTTTTCTCTTGATGCACTTTATGAATTCCTCTAAATGTGGATTGAGCCTCTAGCTTGATCAAAGATGCCTGCGACTCTGCTGAAGATGCCTGCAGCTCCATTGAAGACAACCCCCTAACTAGCGGATCTCTCTCCTCATGCATCTCGCAAAAAGCTGAAATCTGCGACATATTAAAATTCCAACACTAATCATAGCAGGCTTGAGACATTACACATGCAAACCATCCTCTACAACATCATCGTCACCCGTTTAAGCCAATTAGACAGTTAAGAGCAGATTAGATCCCCTAAAGACTAACCCCACACATGGCTACTGTATGGTTTCTGTGCGGTGAAGTTTGGCAACTTGATGCTATATCAATCTTAATTACTTTAAACTGCTCTCTTTGTGTGCCCTGATAGTGACTCTAAGTTAAAATGATCTTCCAAATATTACTAACTAGGCCACCATACACAAGACAAAGATGCTCCAACAATTAACTAACAAGGGCTATAAGGGCCGAGCCGGTTATGAATTTTTAGAGACTTATGAAGTAGTATGAGGCACTCACATTGCATAGTTGATCTCTGCCAACCATAGAAGGCACTCTGCCCTCCACAAAAGACTGACAAACCGTGCACACAGCATCCACAATGGCCTTCCGATAATTCACCTCGGATCCACCATACTCGCTAAAAACCGTGCCAGTTGACCACCCAAGAACTCTCACAGCCTCCTTCCACACCTCCAGATGAATTCTAGCATCAACGACTGCCATCTCCTCCCACTTTCTCACCATACCTTCAACAATGATTTTTTTGGTCAGGAGACAATTTAGCATTTTTGCTACTTTTCCATGGCTTGAAGAGCAATCTAGGCTCCTTGAATACTCCCTACAAGTAATATCATGGTAATATACATGTGCTACCTAGGTGATACTCAGGCAATACATGGGTTTAAAGAGGTTATGCATCTTGACACCATGTAGAAATCTAGTTATTATTCCTTCTTTTCTTCTTCCAAATTTTTGTATCAATTAGCTAGCATAATATTCTTAAGTAGGTGAGAGAGGACTGTACCCTTTTCCTAACACGGTTACCCAAAAGAATCGGCATCTTTGGATTGGAAATCAGTAAAAACATAGCTTCATCCGCTTAAGCTCAACATGCTTTAATTCCAAGATAAGGTTGATTCTTTTGGGTAACTGGACTGAGAAAAGGGTATGAGTAAAAGTTTCTTACACGTACTATTAGAAAATCCAATTGTTATGTTGATTCGGTCGTGTTGATGAGAGATACTTTTCTGCTGATTTGATTGCGTTTTTGTTCAAATCAACAAATTTCTATCCAAATCAACAGAAAAGTGTCTCCTTAGTCAACGCAACCGAATCAATTGAACAGTTGGATTTTCTAGTAGTGAATTAAGAATGTTATGAGCCCAAATTTTATGTAACCGTTTGGCTAAAATTAGCAACCAAAAAAATCACTAACCTTCAGTATCTTTCAACTCTGCAACCTCGAGCTTATAGAACAATGGAAACAACTTGAGATTCGGATTACACGTTCTCTGTGCTGCCACCAACGTAGCGAGCTCCAGCATGCACCATTTCGATTGCAGAAACTCAGGAGATAACACCACCACCGCCACCACGCATTGCTTTGCGGCTTCCAGAATGTGAGATGCAAAGACCTCCGCCTTCGGCAAGCTCTCTGTGGATTCATTGAAGAAGGCGGATTGCCCTCGGCTTTTGAGGTCTTCGCATAGCTGCTCCACAAACGCTTTCTGAGCGCCGCTGTGGCTCAGAAAGATGGTATGCTCGGGACGCGGTTGTGACTCCGAATGATCTCTGCAAACAACATCATGGAGATCAAACTATAGCCAGGGTAACGGTCCTTATTATTCTTGTTTGAACAGCTATTATATTATAGTGCCCTTATTTCATATATTTTAATAATAAAATAAAAAGCTTCGTCCAAAAAAATTGCACCACAATCTCAAAAATCAAGTTAACTCCTGCTAAGTGTTATTTTAATCAAGGTCAATCAAGATTTTTAATTTCCTTGTTCCTATTTGATTAGTAGAAACACGGCCAGCATAAACTGGAGAAGCATGCCCAAAAGGACGCGCAACTGGTCTAGTTTGTCATGTGGAATCTTTTTGTGGATATATTTTGCTAGTCTAGGTGGGCGGTGTTCTATTAGTTCTATTATTGTTCATAATTGATTTTGATGAGTAGTGGTGAGAACATGGTGTGTCATTATATTGACAGATTCCTAAATATTCTATTACTACTCCTAACTGATTTGATGCAGGACATAGATGTGCAATCAATAGTGCAAGAGCAATTATATATAGGAACAATCTCTGAGGTGTACTATACTAAACAAGTACAAGTATAGGTGAGTGCATAGAAAGGGTTATTAATTTGTACACTGCCGTATGACGTACAAGCATACAAAAAACATATGTAGAGGTGAAAATATTGACATATATTTGCATCAAACATATATTTAGGACAAAATAGATTTGTATTGTACAATGATTTTTAGACATATAACCCCTCATATACAAGGAGTTTTTAGAGGGGTCCATGAACGCACATGATTCTCAAACATAATGTGGAGTGCACTCACAGGGGACAATCGACTAGCAAATCACATACATATAATTCATCCTGTTGTTTCGCAAGGAATTAAAAGATGCATGCTCAAGTAATGCAATAAAGGCGAGTTGAAAGATTTTACTCACGCATAGAGCTCCACACTCAGGCAATTAAGCAAGTGTTTGTGTGCTGGAAAAGTACCTTAAATCGTCAAGTTCAAGTAGTTCGTCCTGTGATCTAGATGTGGACGCCATGCCTCTTGAAGTGCCTGCGCTGCTAGTTGTCTGCGTGCTCTAGTGGTGTACCTGTTCTCCCAACACAGAGAGAAAAATGCCAGCTTCAAAATCAGACTGCATGGCGAAGCTCGGGGGTGCACTGTACTAAACATGTACGAGTATACGTGAGTGCACAGAAGGGCACAGAAGGGGTATTAATTTGAACACTGCCGTATTACGTATACATACAATAAACACATTTTGAATTGAAAATATTCACGTACACTTACACTGAACATATATTTAAAACAGAATACATATGTATACAAAGGTATTTAGACATATAACCTCTCGTATACAAGGGGTTTAGAAGGGGTCATGAACGCACTTGATTCTCAAACATAATGTAGAGTGCACCCCGAGTGGCGAAGTCGATGCAAGAAGAAACAGTTAATCTCGATCATTTACACACACGTACGTACAAATGAAGAAGCTCGATCACTCACTTCAAGCAGAAATTAGCACGAGTTCAAAAACCCAAACTCTCGTAGAAAGAGAGCTTGCAGTCTGTGTGCATATGTTCTCGACAGACAGTGTCCGCAACAATGAATGAATGCAGCTAGCTAGCTAGCCGAGTAGCTAGCGCCACTAAGTTAATGAAGTTAAGTTAGCAGGAACGAAAATGAACTGCTCGAGAAATGATCGAGTTGTATCAACTCAAAAGCAACAAATGAAGAAACAGCGGTGTTTGACTTCTGCGTGCTTAGTGGTTACATTTGGAGGTGGCATGGATTGCGCCCGTTGGGGCGCCGCTAGAGGCCAGAAATAGAACCTATCCAGACGTGCAGCAGAAGAAGAGTAATAAGCTTATTAGTGTATCTGAGGATAGAGAGCACTGTGTCTAAGTTAAATGATTTCGAACTTAGCCAGGCTGGATCAAACGAATCCTGAACGCCCAGGAGACCTCATCTTCTATGCCAGCCTCTCACACCAAGTATGCAGTCACTAACTCACTACAAACAAATAAAAGAAAAAAGTGTTGTTTTCGGCACTACACTAAATGGGCTGTTTCTCAACACTAACAGTATTTGATTTTAGACTAACAGTATTTGATTTTAGAGAGATATTGTGTTCTTGTAAGAAAAATAAAATGGATGCAGTTGAATTATCCATAAAATTAACAAGGCCTTGCCTGTCTTTTGGCTGGCTTGTGCTTTCTAAGAATAAACTTGCCAATGAACAATCTGACACCAGCAACTTTGGGGGAGCATGGGGCTGGGATGGAGGCACTTTGAGATTCCTTTTTATATAAACAAGATGTGAATTCAAAATATGGTTGATTGGGCACTTAAAGGTTAATCTTACCCTTTTACAATCACATCTTGAAACATTTTTCACACTTGCCATGCTATCATTGACTATACACACACTTCAAATCTTAAGAAAATTTGATCTATTTTATAATTATTGCCTACGCAGTTAAATTAAAGGGTTTGGAGTGTACTCCATTTCTAACAACTCTTCAAATTCCAATGAAAGCATTTTACAAACAATATTCAATATGCGGGAATAATTCCTATAGGATAGAGTATGCCAACATATAATCTATAGAAGTTTACAATTAGTATAAATTGTGTCCTCACTCGTTGTGTAGTGGATGCATGCTACCATCTCGTTGCTCACGACCCGGAGATAGCATGCATCTGCTAGATGCCGTAGCAATGCCCATGGAGTACTCTATCATATCTAGTACATTAACACTTGAACGATTATCAACCATAACCCACTTCCCAAAAGAGGGTCAACAAACAAAACAAACTCAACTTGCAAAAAAGTTCCAAACCCGTACGAAATTACTCAAGTACTGTAAATACAACTTGTTTTAATTCCTAACACGGGGAGATAAAAACAAGTTTTTCATATGGGAAAGGCAAACAAATTTCTCACAATTGTAACTTTCCAAGATAAAAAATACACTACAATCATCCCATGAAAGTTACGATCGATTGTGGAAATTTTATCCCACTTCCCATATGAAATCCATGTGGGAATGAATGTTTTAGCCTCTCCATGCGTAAGCGGAAAAACCTGCAACGAGGAGAAGCTGACTAAGATACTTGTCGGCAGACCGACACTCCAACAACAGGCATACCTCACAATCTTTGTCGTCGGGAAGTTTGCAAGCCGGCCACGATCGATCGTCGCAAGTACTCCAGCTTTGGTACCGCAGTATCCCAAAAGCAAAGTTCTGCACATGTAGTAGAATAGAATCCGTGGACGCTTCAGTCATGAATTTGGTTCAAACGACGAGCCGTAGCCTGCTGAGAAAAACAATGTCGACGTTGCGAGAATGGCAGCGAAGGAGAGAGAAAACCAACCGGCATGACTTGTGTAACCAGTGGTGTCTGTACAAGAATCGATCTGCAACGCGCTGCATCCTCCGCGTTAGATCTGCCACTTGCGTGCAGAATACTTCGTCCGAGTCGCCAGAAGTTAAGGGCACTGCACATTTATCTAGATGAGGTGTCTGTAAGTGTCGACTAAATATAAAGTCTGTAAAATTCTGGGTGTGTTACTGTACCACACGGTAGGCTAGCAATTCACGGCTTGCATAATTAAGTCAACCAGGAATCTTGTACATGCCGTGAATACTGTCTACAGTTTTGTAGGAGTACTGGAAAATCTGTGATAAATGTAAAGACTAAGGTAGGAAAACCAAAAACGGTGAAAATAAGGTGATTTGACCAGAAGGAATGGAGTTAGAAATTATGTGAAATTTTTTTGAGAGGAAGAAGAAAAAATGATGAAGAATGCAAGTTGTTTCGTATTTTTATTCCCCGTAAATAATTATCTACAATTTCTCAAAGTGGGAAGTTTGTCAAACCCCCTTCTTGTATACTAGACTCTTCCTTTTCTACACATGAAAGTACCTAAAACGGTTAACTAATATCACAGAAAACCGCACACAAGATTCCAAAAAAATTAGTAATTTTTAGTAAATTTTTAGTAATCCTCGTCATGCATAAATTCTCCATTTTCGGTCTACCACCTCCTTGATTTTAAAAAACTCTAGTGCACGCCTTGAGGGCATTAACCGTTTTTGGTTTTCCTACCTTACTCCCCCCATCCCGCTAAAAGACCATGATATCGGTTTAAATTTTGTCCCAAAATAGTATTAACCAAAAAGAAGAGAGAATACATGATAGGTGAGGTGAGTTTGACCCGTATCTAAAGCAACCAAGCAAGCTGGCATGGTTTTCAAGGAATCCAAAATAAAAAGGAGGGTGAACTAGTTTTGCCGTTTGTCACAAAGGTGGCGAAACTGAGACTAAGGTGAGTTCACATAGAACCAAGGGTCGGAGGGGATGGCCCACATCCAATTTGAGATTAGGTGACTCTGACAACTTGGACCGACTTACAAAGCAGTCAAAGTTCATAACTAAAATTGAAGTTAGAGGGTGTTGGGTTCACTATTTGCTTTGATTTCGGTTACACTCAAAGAGGACATAGACTCTGGTTTTCTAATATTTTGGGGGTCAAACTACCCGTTTTAATTTTGGTTAACTAAAATAAAACCATGATTTTCAAGTGTACTCATTCTCCACCGGAAATTATGCTTCATGTGCGCTTGACAACTACTTCAGGTCATTGCAAACAATCTAGCATCTTAATCCATGGATATTGATCATATTTATTATGGATTTCGATCATGTTGATCATGAATTATTGTCATGGATTTTGATCATGTATACACTTTCTAGCAATCAAAATATTCCCACTATACTCACTTAATACATGGATTTGCATCCTTGTTTGCATCAGAGTCAACATATTCCTCTATAATCATGGGATTAAACTTAATCCATTAATTTCAGAGAAACCACGCTTAATCTATGGATTTTAGTGAAAACAATGTCTTTTAGCAGGATGGAGAGTATTTTTTAAAGGATTTTGAATATACAGTAGCTGCATTGGCTAGGAACTTCCACTGTTGATATCTCATCCAATGTAACTTAAATTCATGACCAAAAACCTTCACATAGATGATTTTTTTTCAAATAGATGAGTTTATTGAGTGCACCCATCGGCATGGTAGATTCCTCATCAGCATGATTATCCCAAAAGTGCAATTAGACTAAAAATAAGCATGACAAGTAAATGTACCTCAAAAGTACATATATAACATTTAATGATTATGGCAATATTTAGAAGCTGAAAACGCAAATCCTAACCATGGTTTTACCCACCCTATAAGCACAACTTCAAAAATCCATGTTTTTGTTCATACGTTATCTAAATAATGTATTTTTCGGTTTGTTATAAATCCTTTTAAAAATTGGAATGCAACCACAAAATCAATTTGTTTTAACAAAAAATACACTCAATACCTTTGCGATAAAAAATTCATGATTTATTCATATAGTATCCAAATAATACACTTTTTGATGTCAATGTTGAAATCTTTATGAAAATGGGGATTGAATCTATAAAAATGATTCATTCTAATAATAGGAAGTACACTCATTACCTGAAAGTCTTGACAATGGAGTTTGTATGAACATGATTCCTCCTTGGAGATGGTAAATGATTCCTCCTTTTAATGTAGGAACATGATTCCTCCTTGGAGATGGTAAATATGGCCAAGCCTATTGGACATGCTTTAGGCTTCATGTACTTGTAGAATATCACTTTTGGAAGCCTAAGACAGACGGAGAATAAAACTGAAGTATGGGACTAAATACTGTAACAAGATTACTGAGCACTAATTGCAATCAGATAGATTAAGCTACAATCACTAAATGCTAATAAGGCCATGCTGGGTGAACTGATACGCTGTGGATTCTCAAGCCGGCGTATGAGTTCTGATACTCTTCTGATACGTATCTTTTTGGGTGAGCTGCTCCTGCAGCTGTCAGTTGACTGTTCCTCGACTGTCGTGCCATGAGAAGCTACATGGCACCTGGCCATCTTCAACACCCTCCCTCGCTTAGAGATGCTTATCCTCTGAGCGTTGCTTGCAGCAAGATGGCTTTCCCTGATCGTCGGTCAGCGAAGGATCTTTGCAGCTTGGTGTCTCGCGAGTTTTCATTGTGGCAAGTTGTCTCCCTGTTCCTTTGGTTGTTGGCGCTGCTGGTGCACAAGGTGTCTGGAGCGGCGTTGGAGTTTCTCGAAGGCTGGTACTTGTCCTCTTTTCCGGAAGAGGAAGCGGTCCCATCGGAGCATCCTGAAGATGACGCTCCTGTTCACGGTGGCGGGAGCGAGGCTTCGTCTTCAAGTCCGGGTTGTCGTTCAGCTGAACTCATCCCCTCCCTTCCTAACGCTTTGGTGCAAGACCACGTGTGGCCATTGCTCACAGACTGCCCTTCGGTAACTCTCCTGATTTTTCTCCGGAGTGTGAGTTCTTCCTAGCGTCAGTTTCTAGAGACCAGTGTAGAATGGAATGCTCTCCGGTTTTTGTACATGGACACTCCTGGATACATTAGAGTTGCTTCTACAAGTGGACAAGCTACTGAGACTGTTGCTGATCGGTTACTGAGAGAGCTAAATAACTATAGATACTTGCTTGCAGAAAGTATGGAAGAGATGGAGGATAGATTGAGGTACATAAGACTGAGAAGAGAGGGATATCCTATCTATGTAGCAACTAGTGGGTGTCCTCCAGATATAAATGACTGTCCTGAGTACTATGGTCTGTAACTGAGAAATCTAATTTCACTAAGCCTAATTTATCTCTAAGTCTTTCAAAGGCTACTCTCCCTAAGGCTTTAGTGAGAATATCAGCTACTTGGTCAGTAGTGGATACATACTCTAGTGTGACTTCTCCTGATGTAATTTTTTCGCGAATAAAGTGGTGTCTTACCTCAATGTGCTTGGTGCGCCCATGAAAAATAGGGTTGTGAGCTAAATTGATACTCCCTTGGTTGTCTCCGAACAAAGGTGTTGGATTTTGATTTTTGTGTAGGCTGAGTTCTCTGAAAAGTCGCCTGAGCCAAATTGCCTCCTTGGTGCCTTCTGAGATAGACATATATTCTGCCTCTGTTGAAGATAGTGCTACAGTAGGCTGCTTTCTGCTGTTCCAAGTAATTGGGCTTTTTCCTAGCATGAATATATAGCCTGTTGTTGATTTTCTGTCTTGAAGATCACCCGCCCAGTCAGAATCAGTGAATCCAGACAAGCTATCTTCCTCCCCTCGCTGATACTGTAGGGCTAAGTCGAGGGTACCTTTCAGGTAACGATACAAATGTTTGACAGCTTGAAGGTGAACTTCTAGGGGTCTGGTCATGAATCGGCTGACTATCCCCACAGCATAGGAAATGTCAGGTCTTGTGTGCGTCAAAAAAATGAGTTTCCCAACCATGCGCTGGTACAGGACAGAATCCGCAGGTGGGGACTCCATGTCTAATTGGAGCTTTTGTTTTTCGGCCATGGGTGTCGCAACGGATCTACAGTCGGCAAGGCCGAATTCTTCCAGCATATCTCGAACATACTCTCTTTGGGTGAGATAGAGACCGGTGGGCTGGAATAGAAATTCAATGCCCAGGGAATAGCTAAGGAGGCCAAGATCGGCCATATCAAAAGCAGATTGCATTGAGGTTCGAAGCTAGGAAATCTGGTTGGGATCATTGCCAGTAATATAGACATCATCAACATAAAGAAGCAAAAGGGTAATTTTGTCATGATTTATATGGTAATAGAGGTTGTAGTCTGCAGCTGACTTGCACAAACTTTGACTGAGGAGGAATGTATCAAACTTGGTATACCAGGCACGGGGAGCTTGCTTTAAGCCATAGAGTGCCTTCTTGAGTTTGCACGCATAGTTTCCTTGGGGGAGAAGGTCAAAACCTGGAGGTGCACTCACAAATATGTCTTCTTGAATGTCGCCATTAAGGAAAGCGGTTTTCACATCCATGTGAAAAATGGGCCACCCGTGATGTCCTGCTAACGCTGCTATGCCGCGTAGGGTGTTCCATTTAACAACGGGAGCGAAAGTCTCTGTGTAATCCTGACCGGCTTTCTGTTGAAATCCCCGAGCAACTAATCGGGCTTTTAGTTTGGCAACAGTACCGTCTGCGTTAGTTTTAACCCTATAAACCCATTTGGTGGAGATAGGTTTTCTATGGGGGGGTAAAGGCACCACGTCCCAAGTGTCATTGCGATAGATGGATTGCATCTCGCTCTGCATAGCTGCTAGCTATCCTGGATGTGCAAGTGCAGCTTCCGTACTACTAGGCAGAGGAATGGACACAGAGTGTTCAGTGAGGTCAAGATAAAAATCCTGAAACTTGGGTGGGGGGTTTCGAGTCCGGTCACTTCGTGGCAAGGCAGGGTCAGAGTTAGTGGACTGGATGGGAGAGGGATCAGGTGGAGTAGCAGGGTTGGTTAAGGGAATATTTCGCCTCTGGTAAGTAAACAAAGGAGTGGCAGCACGATGGGAGACATCGGGAGCTAGAGGGAGACTTACTGAGAAATCAGTGACTGGTAAGGAATGAGGGAGATTTCTGGCTTGAGGAGAAGTGACTGGGTTTGGGTTAATGGAGGCGTCTGGAGGGTCAGAGGAGAAGATTCTGGGACTTGTGGGTGAGGAAGCATGAGCTGAGTCAATCGGTGGTGAGGCAGGGGATAGAGCATTAGAATGAGATGTTGGAGTGAGAGGACTAAATGAAAAATCAGTGAGGGGTGAGAAAGGATCATTGACTGGAGGTAAAGTGTCAGGGTTAGAGTTACTGGAATTGAACGAGCTAGATTGGTAAGGAAAAAAGGTCTCGTCAAAACGAACATCCTTTGAGATAAGAACTTGTTTAGAGATGGGGTGGTAGTTTCTAAAGCCTGTAGAATTAGTATCGTAACCTAAGAAAATGCATTCTAGAGCTCGGGGGTCCCATTTTTTTTTTAGAGGGACTTGTGTCTAGGACAAAAGTTCGACAGCCAAAAATGCGCAAATGACCAAGAGAAGGTAAGGTGCCAAAGAAACTTTCATGTGGTGAAATACCTCCAATTGCGCGGCTGGGAAGGCGATTCGCGAGATAGTTGGCTGTGGCGATTGCTTCGGTCCAGAGAAACGCTGGAGTATTGCTTTCGATGGTCATGCATCGAGCTTTGTCTAGCAAGCTCCGATTCTTTCGCTCAGCTACTCCGTTTTGGTGCGGTGTTCTTGCTTGGGAGAATTGTCGGACAATGCCAGCTTCGTCGCAGAAATGTTGGAACTCTTTGGACACGTACTCACCACCGCGATCTGATCTTATCGCTTTAATCTGGAATTTTGTGTGAAGCTCAACCATCGCTTTGAAGGTTTTAAACCTTGATAGAGTTTCGCTTTTTGCACGGAGGAAGAACACCCATATGAATCTGCTGTGATCATCTGTAATGGTGAGCAGATAGCGGGATCCTGAAAGTGACTTCGTAGGCATAGGACCACAAAGGTCAGTATGCAGTAACATCAGGGGGTCACTGGCTCGGGATGAAACAGCTCCGAGTAAGCTTGGACGCCGTTGAGCAAGCTCCTTGCTTTTCCTGCATTGTTTGCCAAGGCAGCAGATATGGCAAGTGGATGGTGCAGACTGAGATGGAAGTCGGGTGGAAAGACCAGTGGCTCGTGATTTCTGGATCATGAGGGTAATGACAGGCCAGCTTGCATGACCTAGTCGACTATGCAGAGTTTGACAAAAATTGTTCTGGACTTCTAGACTGTTGGCTGAGTCTTGCCTGGGGGGTCTAAATTTATAAAGGCCATTCTTCCTATCCCTTACTCCTGTAGTGACTACGTATTGAGAGTCAGGTGAGGGAAAATTTTGTAATAGCCAAACTTTTCCTGAGTCAAACAAAAGTTTGAGTTGGCCTTTTCCGTCAGTTATAGAGCCAACTGACAGAAGATTTTTTGTAATACCAGGGACATAGAGAACATTGTCAAATTTTATTTCACCAAAACTAGTGGGAATTTCAACCACTCCTTTTCCTGCTACACTGAACTTTTCACCTCCTGCAGTGCTAACCTTGGAACTTCCTCCCATGTCTAAATTTTTGAGAAGGTTTTTGGACCCAGTGACGTGCTTGGTAGCACCACTGTCAATAAACCATTCACTATCATGGTCTGTAAAATTTAGTTCACTAAGGTTTGCGACAATTTCACCTTCAGGTTCGAACTGGTCCTCCTCCCCTGATTCGTCATCTTCAAAATTATCCACTGCGTTGATGCTTACGTGTTCCTTGCGGCTCTCCTTCCTTCTCTTGATGTCCATCGCAAGCTCCTTACAGTTTCTGATGAAATGATCTCGCCCGCCGCAGTAGTGACACTCGCCGTGCAGCGCTGGTTTCTTGCTCTTTTGCCTGTTCTCATCGCTGCTGGATGGCTTGCGTGAGTTGAAGTGCGGCCGACCTCCTCCTTTCGCAAGCAGCACTTCGTTGTCTCCACGTCTGCTTGTTCTGATCTCTCGACGGATCTCCTCTTGCATGAGAATACTGGTCAGCTCCGTGATGGATGGCAGCTCTGGTCGGTACATCAGAGAGTTTACAAGGCTCTCGAAGCTCTCCGGAAGAGCCATGAGGGCGTGTTCAACAACTTCGTCATCGGTAAGCGCCTCACCGATACAGGCAAACTCGTTAATGAGGGTCTTCAAGCCCTGGAGAAAAACACTGAGGGAGCCGCCTTCCTCCAGTTTGAGGTTCGTGAGTCGCCTCCTAAGCAGTAGTTTTCTGGAGTTGGTATTATTGGCGTAAAGGTTTCTAAGAACGTTCCAGCATTCTGCAGGATCGGTAATGTCTGAAATGTAGGGAATGACGTTGTCCTTCACGGAAAGAGCTATCATAGACAGTGCCTTACTCTTCTAGACTTGTAAAGTTGCTAACTCATCAGGATCAGTGGGTGCTACAGTACCTTCTAGAGGATCAATGAGTTTCCACACGTCCTCTCTATTCATCATGTTTCTAAGTTTGAAGCTCCAAACACTGTAGTTTGGATTCCCTTCAAGTTTGGAGGCCTCTCCTATAGCAAGCTCTCTCAATGTCATTGTCTTCTTTGGTCTGATCAAACTGGTCTATAGCTCTATCTTCTAAAGTGAGCCACAACTCTCTCCAAGATAGACTAGCTATTCTTCCAAACCTGCTCTGATACCATGTAGAATATCACTTTTGGAAGCCTAAGACAGACGGAGAATAAAACTGAAGTATGGGACTAAATACTGTAACAAGATTACTGAGCACTAATTGCAATCAGATAGATTAAGCTACAATCACTAAATGCTAATAAGGCCATGCTGGGTGAACTGATACGCTGTGGATTCTCAAGCCGGCGTATGAGTTCTGATACTCTTCTGATACGTATCTTTTTGGGTGAGCTGCTCCTGCAGCTGTCAGTTGACTGTTCCTCGACTGCCGTGCCATGAGAAGCTGCATGGCACCTGGCCATCTTCAACAGTACTTAGCAGTTCAAACCCAATTCATGCCAAGAGTCCAAAGTCTTGGGGTGTGAAAATATATAGTAAACCATACAAATTGAAGATTTTGATTATTTTATTAAACAAAATTGATGGCCTCTCATAGGAGAATTGGGTTCCCATTCTCTGTCAACCCACTTTTCTCTTGAGAGTCTATTGCATTGTCACCAAAATTCACAAAAAGTGTTGCTATGTATACATTTTGGATGGCAACAGCTTTTGGACTTTGACTAATGTGAATTCTGAAAGGCCAATTTTTAGTTTTCTTGCAATCTAATTCGTGGAATTCGACAAAATCTCGACCTCCAGCCATAGTGTGAACTACCCCTAATTCAATCTAGACTTTCCACATGTATTTTCAGCATATTGTTCTTCAGTAAATTGTCATTTGTGGGATGGATTTGATTCTTCTAGGATGTGCAAGAGTTTATCTCTGATCTTGGGTAACTAGTAGCATACCTGTCATTTATCATTCCCGCGGAAGGGAAATTAGTGGCTGAATATGCATCTTGTGACCAAAACCACTCACCAACGCTGACACAACCTTTAATCAGTACATGCCTGACATGGTTTCATTCCTTTTTCAATTATAGTAAGTGAAAAACGACATGTTTCCTACTAGAGTGGGTTTCTTATGTGTATAGGCAGGGATGCTACATTCTTCATTCCATAGAGAGCCATCGAAGGCAAACTGAAGCTTCTATATGGAAGAGACAGTAGTTCTAGTGTCACTGATTCTAAAAGCATCTGGAGAAAGAAATTAACATACAAGTTAGTATTCAAAAATAAGATTGGACTCGTGTGCCATGCAAGAAGGAAATTATAGGTCCAAACATGTGTACAGTACAGTTCCTCAGTAGTTAAGATATGGACACAAGTGCAACTTCAAATTGGTGCTAGAGGCTCAAGAATTCATGAAATCGAGAACCTTAACCCTAAGGACCAAGGATTCATGGTTTTAAGAAGACAAATTAAATTGATCACATTATGGAAAGTAGAGTTCAGATGGAACCAAATTTTATGTCACCATAATCAGTGAAGAACATTATAAGTGTTGGTCAAGAAACAAAAAAACTTGGAAAGAAGCGAAAGTCCATAAAAGATTTACTCAAAACTGCTAAAAAAGAAGAAGAAGCATGAGGCCCAATCTGGGCTTCTAGGGGTTGAAGTGCATGCAATAGAAAGCTCATACAGTCTAAATTTCAGTCATGAAGCAGTAGCGCATTGAAAAGGTACGAAAATATACAAAAGCTTCAGCTAAAGGAAGTCAACAGACCGGTGGGAAAAATGCCCTGTGCTATACACAACATCAAATATTCCATATAGATATGAGAACTGTGATAAAAGATCCAAGAGTTCAGACAACAGAGTATTGGCTCTCCATGAACTTTAATTTCGTGTGGAAAGGAAGGCCGGGATGATCGTTTACGAAGGAGGTGGGATAATGAGAGCATTGCTTCGAGACGTCTTTCCCTTGTACTTGGCCGCCACTCGTTCCGCTTTTTTCCGGTACGTCACAACATCGTTCCCAACGAGAATCTTCTTCTGTTGCAAACACACGGTGTAGATCTTGATTTCAAAGCTCCAGTCCAGTCGTCCATGCAGGGCTTTCACTACGTCGGAGGGCACTTCCCAAGTGGCCTCGTTCACATCCTCCAGATCCTTGAAGCGGACCACTTCCGGGTTCCTGATCAATGTTAAGACAATAGTTAATCGGACTATGTAGTCAATGTCAACTAGTTAGTCAATCTAGTTACTTAATTACACCTAATGTCAACTAGTTACTTAATCTAGTTACTTAATTACACCTGTTAGATAAAAGGTTTGACGCTTGAGAGTCCCAGAGGTCATAAACTTTCAGATGTTTTTAAGACACTAGAGTTATCCTTAAAGTCACCTTGTGTTTGAATAAGATATCGTGAATTTTGTTTTAATGTGCTATTATTTTTTCACCCCAAATAGTTAAGAGGTATGGAAGAGCTTGAAGGTTTCTCAGTATTAGGTGTTGTGTAAGAGCTTGGTGGTCTCTAAACTCAAGGGAAACTAGTTTAGCTGTCAAGAAAGATGATTAAACTAGTTTTTCATGAGTTTGAAGACCACCAAGCTCTTCCATATCTTTTAACTATTTGGGGTGAACAAATAATAGTACATTAAAGCAAAATTCACATTATCTTATTCAAACACAAGGTGACTTAAATAAGGATAACTCTACTCTCTCTTCATCTTCCCTCATTATTAATAATATGTACACCAATATATATATTCTACTACAGATCTGTTGCACTGCAACATTGAACGTAGAAACATTGAACGTAGGAGAATATGAAACGAATAGCTAGTAGAATTCTTACAAAACCGAATGAAAAACATTCAGGATGGCAGTCCGATGAAACATTTGGGATGGAAGCTTGACCATTTTCATGACAATGGGGTCCTCACAGATCGCGTGACAACGTGCATTTGATATAATAGATGTTATGCATTGTGTGTGCATTAATTCATACCTGAAGGGGAGCTCCGGAATGACATCCGAGGAGCAAGAGGGGTTGTCTTCGTCGAACGGCTGGCCGTCACCCCAAGTGGTCATCTTCCACGTCCACTCCACGGCCTTCTGCGAGCTTTTGGGATCATACGCAGCCGGGAACCATCTGTGCTGCACCACCGTCGACTGAGCCTGTGGCGGTGACGGGTCATTCTCCTCCTCAGGCAATGCAAGCTTGGAGAGAAGACGCTCTGTGACTCCGAGAGTGGCGTGTCGCTGCAAGTTGTACGTGTCGGAGGGCTTGGCGGACGTTTGCGTGCAATGGTGAGCCCACTTCTCAGACGGAGACGCCTTGATTTCGATGCCGTACACGAAGTGCCCTCGTGTGTTTGGGTTGTTGAAGCTCTGGCTCACTCCGAATTGCACTTCTTCCACCATCATGTGAAGCTCCAGGAGAGGAGACCCTGCTACCCTGTGACGAAACAAACCAACCGACATTAGTCTACGAAATTTCAATCACCCCAAGAATTTGCATTTATCCTTGGAGAATTTTGATTTTGCACTATGACAGATGTAGTTGGTCACTCTAAATCTCGATAAGTGCACGCCTTTTGATACATGGATGGTCAACTACTTGGGAATTAAATGGAACCAAATCTGTAAATTCCTCTTCTAATGATATCTTCTTAACCCTTAAAGGACATATGCTTTTCCGATTCCACACCCAAAATCTCTTTTAAACTCCATTTTAAGCATGATTCTCTTTCTAATTTACATTGGTTCTATTCTAAAGAAGTATAGATCCCTCAAAGGTGTCGGTTTGGCATTAAAATAAACCCCATTTGGTGCAACAGAGTAGAAGGTATGAGCAAGATTCTCCCAAAATACTATCATGCATTGTCCTTTAAGGGTTAAGCATGAAGCTAGCCACAAGTCCCTAATGCCAAAGGATATTCATATTTACTAAGGGCCCTTTCATATGGATGTGTTGGAATAGTGCAAGTTTAACTAACTTTGGCCATGGACAAAAGTGGTCTACGACATGGTCGATTTTTCTGTAAATGACATGAGGTGGATCTCTTTTTGTGAAGTTTGACTTCTAGCCAGGAGTGCCCGGAAGCAAGGTCGATGTGCACAGAGAACCAATCAAATGGGAGCTCAATGATTACAATGTAGTTGTGTTTAGGGTTGTCAAAGGAAGCTAATCCTACGTAGAGATTCTCCTAAGAGCCTAGCCTTTGCCAACCCGTGTCATCTGTGTCACAGAGCACCGTGTGAAACGGCCCTAAACTGACGCTGGAATTGTGATGTTCAAGTACCTAGAGCTCTAAAAACTAGGACAGGTATAGATCTGAGGTTTCAATCAAACAACTGAAACTGCTCCAGTTGCACTGATATCCTCCATTTTAAGGAGTATGAGGTTTTAGTTTATGGTGAAACTGGCTCATAACATAGCAAGGGGCAACACGATTCCAAGCAGTCATTTCGAAAGCCTTGTTCTGGGAACTTATGTTGTGCATTCAAATGAACCCAAAATACGACAGGTTTCGTTCAAGTTTTCCTGTTAGACAGTTTCTCGGCAAACAAGAACGGAATTCACCAAGCTGAGAGGGTTGACCTACTCAGTAATCAGTCAACATGATCTTCAAAAACTTAAATTTTAAAAAAAAAAACATGTACAATGAAATGTTCAGTGCATGAGAATCTTGTAGTACCTCGTGTATGCCGCCCGGAAACGAACATCGGCATAAACCTCCTGTTCAGCAGTTTCGTGAGTAACTAAATCCTTAGTAGTCCTCAAGAATTCAGGCTCAGAAGGACTCTGCATTATGATTTGCTGTGGACCAGAGACCCGAGCTGCATGCATATCCACATACCACTTAAATCAGAATTAGCCCAAAACAGTGAGCCAGTTCTTAACATCAAAGATTGAAGTTATACTTAGACAATTTTATTATCTTTGACGTCACACTTTGATTTGAGAATGTGCAATTACAGAGTGTGTCATCAAAGATAATAAAGCACTGTAGTAATTATATTATTTTCCTGAAGCCACTACACTTTAAACCCACACACTCTGTAATTGCACATTCTCAAAATCTGCCATATTGTGCACACAAAATTTGATTAGACAACTACCACATACAGTCAAATTGTGAATGTAGGCTAATAGAAGCCCAATGTCATAAGAGAGGGTTGAGTGTACATTGCAATACACGCCATTGTGAGAATTAGTAGAATAGTACTCCCTCCGTCCCAAAGTTATTGTCCAACTTGTTTGCTTGGTATTTCTTTGAGCCAATTTCATTGATCATATTGTAAGAAACATGATTAAAAAAGGTTCCAAATTATGTCACTAGAATGATTGAAGAACATTGCATGTGTTCATTGCAACCTGAATAAAATTAGCCACAAGGAAGTATTTTTTTGACCTACTTAAAAAAGCACTTTCAAACATGACAGTAACTTTGGGACGGAGATAGTACCATGTTTCACAAGGTCTTGTGCAAAGGGATGGGGCCGTAACGATGCCTTGGGACTATACGGAGCATATGCATCCACCACCAGGCTTTGCAGTCTCTTCAAGTCGCTCTCTGGAGGCTCACATTCGGTTTTGTGAAGAACAATATGGTTGTTGCCTGGCTCTTTCCCGTCATGGCCCATAGTCACCATAAACCCCTGTTTTGTGAGCTCATTTGCAAGCCTGGGATTGTCCACCACCAACACCCCGCAATCCGTGACAAGCGCCACCAGCTCTTCTACAGTCACTTGTTGCAGGCCCTGAAAACACATAATCACACACCGCTCCATTCAGTCCTCGGTCTGGTTAATTCCGGCATTTATAGAGAAAAAAAAAAATGTAACTAAAATAGAAAAAATAGATATACCTAAAATGTCTTTAATGAAACAAAAAAATAAGAAAAATATTCCACATTTTATCAAGATCTAAATTGGATAAAGATTCTTTTTTTCTTTTTTTTATTAAGAATATATAGCAGACCCCAGTTACCTAAACTCAGTATCGAACTCCCGGGGGGTGCACTATGTTAAATTTGTGAAAGTACACGTGAATGCACGCAAAAGGAGCATTAATTTGAACATTGCCGTACAAAGTATACATACAATAGGTCAACATTGACGTATACTATTGACGTATACTTACATTAAACATATATTTAGGACTGATCAGGTATGTATACAAAGGTTTTTAGACATGCAATCCCTCGTATACATGGTTTTTAGAGGCAGGGGGTCATGAAGGCAGATGATGCACAGGGGTCTCATGTGGTTTCATATTGATTCCCCTGTGAGTGTCCCTTTCCCCTCTGAGCTTTAGAACTCAACACTTGTTAAAACTTTTCTTCAACAAGTAGGTGACTAAGCTCAAGCAGCTGATTTTGTACACACGTCAAAACTCGAAATCACAGGGAAAAAGTGACACCCAATACAGGGGAACTATATGAGCTCCCTGTGATTCTCAAACAAAACGTAGAGTGCACCTTAGGATGGACATTTTTAGTCAATCACCAAATGCTCAAAAAGCATTACATTATTTAGTCTGTGCAACCAAGCATTGACATTCAAACTGACGGAACAGACAACAGACTTCAAAATGAGAGAAGAAAATACAGACGGAACTAATAATTTCCATGAGAGAAGAATGTGATGTACCTCGTTAGGTTTTCCAGAAGTATGATCGTCCACCGTCGTCATTTTGGATCTGCTTGGAAAGGATATCCTTAAGCACTAGTACAGAATACTACCCTTGCAGAAATGATTGAGAGGCAAGCATAGAACATTCAGACCCAAGTGAAAGCAAGATGGAGGCTAACTTAGATCAGGGAAGAGTGATGGTTGTGACTAATGCAGGAGGTGAGGAAAATGGGGTGCCTGGAGTAGCTGATCAAAATCTAAGTAAGCTGAGAGCAAAGTGAGGGCGTGATGACAATGGGTTTGAATTGGTGGTGGGCACGCGGCAGAAGGAGCAGGAAGAGAGGAGGCCGAGCTGGAGTTTTATTGCTGCCAGCTGAGTCTGGAACTCTGGATTTAGGGACTCCGTTTGCAGGCTTGTGCCAAGTGTCCGAACACGTCGGTGGATATCCGGGTTGTGATATCCGGATTGTAATATCCGTTGTCGAAGTTCGGGTAGCATGGTACCCAGGTGGGGCCTCTTTGGAAGTACGTACCACTACCCAAAAAAAAAAAACGGTGTTGTTTTCGACATTGTTTGTCGAAAACAATTTTTTATTTTTTTTTGGTAGTGTTGGCTCAACCCTATATAATTTCACACTTTGTAATTGTATTGTTTCTATAGTATTTATTTTGAGAATTTTGTTGTGTTGTTTACAAATTTGATTTACCAAGTTTCATATATCATATTGTCTGAGTACGTTTAGAAGTCCATTTTTTTTTTGGGCAATGCTATTAGAGAAGGTTGGGTATAAATTATCTTTCTTTATCTTTGTATATCCCGAGCTGTAAATTAAATCCACACTATTTGTGCATATATATATATATATATATATATATATATATATATATATATATATATATTTGTACATATATAAGAATGAAAATATTTGTACTAACAATAATTTAAAGTAATGAAAACTCAAAAAAAAAAAAAAAAAAAAAAAAACCGTAAGACGCATAAATTTATAAAGGAATGTTCATTGTGTTGAAATGAAAAAGAACCCAGCAATATAATTATTTGACACATTAGTATGTGTTGAATTAGCTATTAACCTACAATGTTCATTTTGGGTCTATGTTGCCTGGTTTCTGACATAGCCTTGACAACAAACAAAAAGAGGTTGCCCAAGTATTAATCTCATAAAGGACCAAGAAGTCCAAATTAGACCTCATGTTTTTTAGTAACATTTTTTAATAGGTTGCACAAGCAAACTTAGTAGCGGTGGCCAAGTTGGGAGCACTTCCCCCAAAAGACTCTTCATTCACCTTGGCCTTTCGGGCCATAGTTATTCTCCCTCTTTTGAGTAGATCCTACATGGATTTTCTTTTGTTTTGATTTTTGATCAACACATACAATACTCTTTGTTGATTTTTGTGATGTAAAATTTGGCCCATATATATTATATTTTTCACAATATGAAAAGATCTCTCCCAACAATATGCATTGTATTTATAATAAGTGCAAAAACATCCAAATTGCAATAAAACTTTGACAATCAATTTGAACCTAAATATCTTCAACCCATGAAAACGAAACTTCTAAGTTCGAAACAGATTTCCATTAGGGTTTGAAACCATTACGTTTATTTGCTTGGACCAATCACAAATTGAAATTGTGATTCGAGAATTGTGAGTTGTTTAGGGTTCGATGATGCACCTAAATCCATTAAAACTGAAACGAACTTACAAAAATTTGTTCATCCAATGGCAATTGTAAGTGTGCAATGGTCAAGCAAAAGCTCCGGTTTAACTGGAAGCGAATCTCCACAGCCAAATGTTACTCCATCAGACATCAGAAACTGATGGATGCTGTATTGGAATTGTGAGACAATGAAATTTTGTAAGAAAATAGGGTAAAAAGGAATGAAGCGGCCAGGGCGAGCTTTTTCTTGTGATGATGCATCCTCTTCACTACAGGTGAGTAGAGCTTAAATTGTTGATTTCATATATAACATGTGGTACTGATACAATTTATGCAATGCACTATGTGTATCATGTGATATCAATGCAATTGTGGCTCATCAAGCGAAGCTACATCCACTATAAGAAAACTTGGTAAAAAATTGCAGCCGAAATTGGTTAAATGACTATGTTAAATGACTACAAATCTTTCTTTCTCAATTTGTAGCCGCAATTTTGAGAATTTCAAAACGTATAACATACCGTTGAAAAGGTATTTTCAAAACCTTTCCATGGGTATATTACACACCCGGAAATTCTCAAAACAACGGCCGCAAATCGAGAAAGAAAGTTCTGCAATTGATTAGCAGCTGCAGCACATAGTGATCAAACAAATCGCAGCCAATTTTAGCTGCGGTTTTGTTTTTTACCAAGTTTCCTTATAGTGATCTGGTAAACCAAAAAAATAAAACTTGCACCTAAAAATAGATATTTGAAAATATTTTTAAAAGGCTTGTATGACTAAAAGGTTTCAGGTGGGTGGGGTTTGGCAGCCAGATACATTAGACTCGCCTCCCTGGCATCAGGTTTCAAGGAGGATCTGGACAAAAGGATTGGCAAAATTCTCCATCACGCTCTGTGTTACAATTGCCCTGTATTACATATGGGTCAAGGGGCCAACATTATTCTCTGTCTCCACCCCCGCGCTACAATCTTTCGAGTTCAAAATCTACGAGAGAGTTTTTGATCCGGCCCATTCACTCAGATGGAACGCGACACTGCGTAGACCCATGGCTATGAATCTGCAACGGGATGACGAACCACTTGCACATATGTCTTGGACTCTCCATGCCGCTGAAGGTGATAGTGTCAGGTATTCAATTTCTAGAATCTCTGCTATTCTGAAGTTGTGCAAACAATGGAAATTGCTGATAAATATTCCTAAGGTAAGTGACCTAAAATTGTCCAAATAAGTATGCTTTCCGTTCTTAACCCCTAAACGTCTGAAAGTGCCTTTGCGGCCAGTAGAATACGGTGTATTTTTCTAGTATATAGAATGAATCCAGACCTTTTATAGGTTTGAGTTCAACACATAAGCTGAAATTTACATCAATGCGGTTCTAGTGAGCTTTTGAGATCCCAATTTGGAGCTTCTTGTTGGTAGCAAATACCAATTATACGGCCACGTATCTACTATCCCCATGGGACGTTTAGGGGTTAACCCCTAAATGTCTCAACGTTCAAAAATTGGATCACGAACAGATTCAAAGCCTTGTAACTTTCTCATACAATCTCGGGTGACTTTCATCCAAGTCATCTTTGCAAGCCCATTAGGTTCTCTATCAATTGAAGTAAATCTCTTGTGATGGGGAGATGTTGATAATATTGGAGAGGTCTCCAAATGCAAGTATGTCAAACTTGTTGGGTAGATTCTGTGTTTGCAATGGACCTCTCATGTACACCTCATGTGCATTTGAACCACGCTAATATCTATTTTTTAGGCTAGCATCTACTTTTGTTCAAAAGATTGGTACATTTAGGGGTTGAATTGTTTTAGTCTCTGTTGGAGGATTCCATATCGTCTTAATATGCATTTTTTGTACACCATATAGATAAACTATAAATTTTCAAACTGATGATTACAAGTGTATCCAAAATCACTTGTAGATTCTCATGTTCATGAGTTGTACATCATGTGCAAGAACCTATAGAGGTGAGTTTTGGATAAGGGTCACAATTAGATCATTCAGAGTATTGTAGCTCGCTTTCTGGTTCGGCAGAAAAATAATTTAAATATTCAAGAATTCTACTATTTAAATATTACATTTCAGCACTCAAAGTCAGTACCGTATATGACAACCAGAACCTCGATGGAGCTCATTCAGTAAACATGACTTGCAACCAAGCAGTGATTGTGGAGGGCATGGTTATAGTTCATAAATCTGGTGTTTTTTTTTTATTACAATGATCTTTCTAGAAACCCTTAATTGAGATGATTGAACGAGATCCAACAATTCAAGTTATGTCCAATCTTGTGAAAATAGAGCTATGTCATCTTTATTACAGAACACCATATTCGTTTGATTGGGAACTTCTGCCATATTGGGACTCTTTGAAATCCACAGAATGTATAGATTTTCCCAGTGAATCTATGCCACTTATATCAAAGAGTCCCAATATGACGGAAATTCCCAATTAAACGAATATAGCAATACGAGGCTCTACTTTCATGCCAATCATAGTCAGCCAGCAGTTGAGAAATCAATGTCTGTGATATGCTGATCATTGCTGCCATGGCCACAGCGTGTTTTACATAATATTGGAGGTTGGAAGCGACCACAAACCATTTTTCTTGGATATTGATACGGGCAGCTCCTTGAGTTGGATTCATTGTCGACTCAACCATGAAATGAAGAGCTCTAAACAGGTTCACTCATACAAATTTCTTTTCCAAGCATGCAATTGCCCAGGGAGTGCACTCTTCAAGTATTGTAATTATACACGTGCGTGCACAACAAGGGTATTATTTAGAACAAGCATGTACAAAATGTATGTATGGGAGACATATTTCAATCGAATGGAAAGTAAATATACATAGGGTTTGGAGTTCAATTCCTCGGCTTTAGCCCCTCTGTACATATGGAAATGTATTTGGAGGCTGTGAGATTTGTACATATATTGCTTGATTGTAGCCAAAAAAAAAATGTATACAGGGGTGTTTTAATAAGGGGATGCACGCACGTGATTCCTGACTTTATTGAATAGTGCACTCCCTGAGTGCAATTGCAATTTCATACACGAGAATACTACAGGGATCACTCTTTTGTATAATAATTTAACGTAAACCGAGGTGATTAGTAAGGCCTGAAATAACACTGACATTCAGACTACCAGGGTCCAAATGGGTTGTACGAAGCAGCCCATTCAGTTACGGGTCATCCCATTCTCTGCGGCGAAGAGATGTGTACCCTCGCGGATGACTACCATGATAGTAACCGATGCGATAAATTAGCTCCAAACTTCTGTGCATATGAACTCAACTATGCTGATCACCTCGCAACAAGAGGTGTGCTAGTGAAAGATACCATCGGCATGCTGCTCCATGGTACACACCATGTTGATGTTGAATTGGCATTTGGGTAAGGTAATTTCATACTTTTGTCTTGAATAAGTTTTACTCTATGAAAAATCTCGCATGTTCTCTTTCATTTTGCTTGAGAGCGTAGAGTGTCACTAGTAGGAAATGTGTCGTTTTTCGCTTACTGTAATTGAAAAAGGAATGAAACTGCGCCAAGCAGGTATGCAATGAACTTAACCCTTAAACGTACCACTCCTTTGTAGGAAAGTCAAACCACCCAAATTTCCAGAATTTAGCCTTCAAGATTTATCAAAGTATATTTTGTAATATTTTTCATGCATGGAATTGAATGTTTCCTATCAGTCTTGAAATTTTCAGATTTTTTTATATAATACGGCATTTTTAACAAATTTTTAAGTCAAATACTTCAGAAAATAATTTTTATTTCAAAAAAGCTTTAAAAAATTAATATTTTTTTGGGAGCAGGTACAAATTACAATGGAGAATCACATGATATGTTTTCCATAGAAATTTTTTATTTCAATTTTGAAATATGAAAGCTGAACATCCTATCATTCCTATGTAGTGTAATTCAAACCTTGACCTACAAAGCATGCACAAGCAATAAAATACTCAATAATTGGAATTTTTAAGATTTGAAAAATGGAGTACAAACTAGACTTAACCCCTAAAAGCCCGAGGGGTATTGGACAAAACATAGATGTGTTATAATATGTGCCTTCCATATGTTTGATGAAGGTTGGTTCAATAGACAAAATGTAGAGTATCATCTTTACAAATTATCCGTACGGTCAAACTTCCTAAATAATCTTTAGATCATTTTTTAATGAATTTAAAAGCATTAACCTTCGAAAATTTGTATAAATTATAATTTTCAATTTTAGAGTTCAAAATTTAGTACGATTGGTTAAAGTTGGGCTATCTATTGTAAACTTCAAAAAAGCAAGAGAAACGATGGAGGAATTATCATTACTTTCCCCAAATAGCAAATTTGTAACACTAAGACAATGTTGAGGTGATCTACTTTGAAAAATTCTCCCAGGTGGAGTTTAACTCGGATTGCCATAATTCAAATTGGGTTGGAAAGTAGACTTGATGTAGTATTTTAAAATATTTTTTATTTTTTCAAAAAAAGATTTTTTTGTTCCGGGCAGCCCGTTTTTTCCGGGCAGCGACCAGAAAATGGTCGCTCGGGAGCTTAGGGGTTAATAAACTTCATTTTCTTAGTTGGGTGTGTTAGCAACAAAAGTCATCTTCAAGATCAAAATTGGGTTTGACCAACAAACATCCAGAAACTGGATGCGTGGACATTTAGGGGTTAAAGGTTCACTCACGGGGGTCACTCTATGTATTTTTTTAGATACCATCTAAGATAACAGGGTATTTAAAAGTACCCTAAAAATTAAAAGTAATTTTTACAATGATTATTAGAATTCTCATTTTTATTCTTGTAATCATTTTTTAGCACCCTATATTAATGTAATTTTAATTGTAATTATTACCTTCAAAGATTTATTCAAAGATTTAGTTGGACCCTATTATTTGTTCGCACATCATTGTGGAATATTTGGAAGTGACCCCCTAGGGTTCACTACTTGGACATTAGCAGGTGTGGTTATGAGCAGAGTGGGTGCGAATATGAAGTTGGAGGTGCTAGACTTCCGTCGGACGGTATTATTGGATTAAGCCGAAAACGAGCCTCAATTCCTTCACAATTGCATGCCAAAGGAATTATCCGATATGTCATTGGTCATTGTTTTCTACCATTCTACAAAAGACATGATGGTATTACGGGGGTTTTATTTCTCGGTGAAAGTACAACGACACTTAAAGGCATAAGATGGGCAAAACTGATCGTCCGTGCACATTCAATGTAAGTGATAAAATTTGCAAGACATCAACAATAACATGTTATTCTTGGATTTTGCAAGTTGAAATATTGTAATTCTGTTACTTAACAATGAAGTCTTATGTTGGGAATTTAAGAGATATTGAAATTGATTACCAATTTGGTTTACATTTATTAATAAGAGGATATTTGTTAGAAGTTTTTAAAATGAAACCCAATGGATAAGTTAATAAGTTACGTTCTTTGTGTTGATTTTTACAATATGATATGATGTGGTATTTGGCTATGACCTATTAGTTGCAAAGGCTACAAGGTGAGTCACATAACATGATACGATCATCAAATATAAGATTGAAGCTTAAATAAATAATAAAGAAAAATAATCAAATATGTTGACAGCATACAATCAACATATGAAGGTGAGATTTATGAAGTCAAATACGGAAAGAAGTTGATAATCACTTTTGAGAAAAACGACCCTGGTAATATTGTTCTATTTGATTCTGGCACCTCCTTGACTTGGTTGACAAAATCGCTATACCTCGCTATCCATCATCACGTAAGCATCAAAAACCCAACAACTCAATAGTTATTGATTTGCAAAAGAAAACTTGTATCGATATATATATGGAGGACCGGCAAGGTAGACAATGAATGAAATCTTATCTTAATGTTTATTATTTCATGATTATGATGAAAACTATTTTTTGTTTTTTTTAGATTTTATGAGTTTAAAGTTGAGTTTTCCATCAATTTTTTGCAAAGTAATGTTGTGTAGTGGGTAGAAATTAGAGAACACACTAAGTATGTAAAATGTCTGCACAATGACACCTATATTATTTAGATGTAAGGTATCATAGAATCTACTTTTGAAAGAAGGCACCATGGGTAGACTTAGCTATCCATGTCCTCAAGACATAAACAAATTACTCCAATAGAGCGATGTTTGGAAAATATTGGTTGTTAGTGTCAAATGATTCGGTTGATTTTCTAAGACTTAGACCAATTACCAAGAAGAGTCGACAAAAAAAATTCTAATTGTAGTATGAAATAGCTGCAATAGCCAAAATAGATCCAAGAGGAACAAGTTGATTTTTTAAAGACAAGATCGTGGCTACTTTTGATGGTCTTGTGGACCATCATCATTATTATGATCATCATCATCATCGTGATTATTAGATGTAAGGTATGGCAATTGACAATGATGGAGTCATGTAGGTGAAAACAGAAGCAAAAAGATTCAATTACCATCCAATGCCTCGCGATATGAAAGGAGCAGTGGATGAAATTGGGGGCACACGTTGCTGGAAGGTCTCAGCTTCGTATGTTACCAAATACTCAATCATTCTTATGTTGTCAATGAGGTAATACTTATGTGGCAAGGTCTGGCAAAGGCTCCTCTATAAACTCAATATCGTATACGGCCATCACGATCAACATTTCATGCTGAATAATTCATTTTTTGTCAAAATAAATGTCAAAGTTTGTAAGTGTTCTTTTAGGTTCTCTTTTTTATCATTAAAATTTTAAAAAATTATTTTAAAATTACTATTTCCTAAAGATATGGGCTTCTTTTCTTATAATTTGCAATCCTCACGGCCGTGTACAGTATCACCTTTTAATCTATAGCCTTAGAGCACCCAGATCTTGAACCCTGATGCAAAGAAGTAATGCATAAGGTAAGGTATCGATAAGTGTTTGAATAAGCATTTGAGAACGATTCCTATAATTATTAAATAGTCTTAGTGTTTGTTGAATCTTGTTGATAAATTGAAAAAAGATTTAAGATTCTTTTAGTGTGTATTTTTTGAATACAAGATGAAAAAACTGAGAATTTTGGAAATGTTAATCATGAGTAAACCCAAAATCAATCCTAGATTTCTACATTGATAATGTGTATAATATACGCAAGGATCTCTAACGTTTGGTTTTGGGTAAGGATCAAAATTAAGACCTTTACTTCAAATGAATGTTCAAAAACGTTGCTAGTATCATGTTATTGCACAATACACACTAGTGGCAAGGTGATCTTAGGACACCAAGTTATATTGTCAAAGCATGATGCCAAAAATAGGCTTGTGTATCAAATTGGTGCCCAAATGGGCCATTGACACTAAACTAAAATTTGGTGCCCCAAAAATCACCTTTTCACTAATGTTAATAATTTAAGGCGTACTTTGAGTTTAGAAATACCATCACTAATTGAAATACAACCTGCATAGATTTTTTTAAATGCCCAAAAAAATCTCATAACTAGTGTAGTCCATCATGTGAGGTTATCTCGTGAATTTTTTCAATAATTTACGTGGGTAGTGTTTCTACTTGTACATCAATCAATTGAAAATGTACAATATGTGGTCTAGGTTGTGAATTTTCCCCTTTGTTGCAGTTGAAATGAAAGAGTGTTTTTTTGCTTGTGGGTTAGATAGCTCAATTGATCAACCTTTTCGACATTTCAAGGATATCTCATTTGGCTTCACGAGATATGAAAAGCAGTGCAAAACTTGTATACCTCTAATCAAATGGGGTAATCCAAATCCAAAATTTGTGATGCCACCTGGCAATTACCTCAGTTTGAAAGTAAGTTTGTGCTCTTCTCGAGGCGTGTTTAAAATAAATAAATAAATAAATAAGTGGATGATATAAAACATTTCAAATTGGTTTTAATAATCAAGTACAACTTATGGGGGTGGCACTAGTAGAAAAGGTGGCATTCCCCATGGAGATGTCCAAGCAAAATCACTATGCATGTATGGAATGGAGCATCACTTGCTTGGGCATCTCCCTCGGCAGCGCCACCTTTTCTACTAGTGTAGGTACATGGTCGTTGTATTTCTCCACAATGCACAATATGACAATTTAGAATCTAAATTATTTCTAATTGTACTGCAGGGAGTCAATGCAAACATAATATGTTTAGCAATTCACCCCGAAGAAAATTCCTCATTTCAAACAATTGGAGGTAACAATTTCAGACATGATTCAATACATACCTAGTACACTCTTCTTTTTATTTAGTGTCATCTTTTATTTAACCCCTAAATGTCCAACCGTTCAAAAAGTGGACGATGTACATAATCAAAGTAAGTTTTCTCATTTTTCATTAACTACTTGTAGTGTGGATTTTTTACTATATATTTTATGGGAAGTTAGCTTCATGCATGTGTGCTTCAATTAGAAAGGGGATGATTTGTGAATTTTTTATGCCTAATTTCATGTTGTCGTGATTCACTCAAAATTTCAAATATTTTGATGTAAAAGTGCTCTTAAAAAAATCAACTCATAGAATTAAGCAACCAAAACATCTCCAAAAATCAGAGCACTTAGAATATTACATTTCAACCAATAACAAAAAATTACATGTACAAATTGTCAATATGTTATAGCTAATCAAATTAGAAAAGGATTTTCAATTCAAGTTTCAAATTATATAAATACTTGTTGGTGATAGCAAATGCAAATCTAACACTAGCTATGAATAGAATCTAAAATTGATAATGTTCAACTTTTATTCATACATCAAGTTCAAAATATCCCTCGTAGTTACATTATGTAAGACATCTTTGAAAGTCTCCCATTTTGGAGAGGGATAAGCGGACGTTTAGGGGTTAATGCAATGTCAATTTAGTGTATGATATAGTAAATGAAATGTTTAGATGAATTGGTAGATTTTAGTGATAATGATGAATAGGTGAGTTGAAATAGAATAAAGAGTGTAGTATCAACACTATCAATGATTACATTCCCTCATTGATATATTGAATATAATATTTTTTAGGTAAATTTTATGTTCAACACCCACTATCGTTTCCTACCACATTTATAGTTGTTGTCAAATTCAACTAATTGAGCGTTCATTTCTCTTCAATCATGATCCCGAAAAAATCCAATTTCTTTAGTACATGAGCTATCAAAAGAATAACATCCAACCAATGCTCATTAGTTGTTTTGTTCTTTTGGATGACAGCACATGCTTTGCAGGGTCTCATGTTAGTTATGGATAATGAATTGCATAGAATTGGATGGCGCAACAGTGCAGATTGTAAATAAATGATGTAAGAATTATTTTTTAAACTCAATACAAATTTTGAAACTCACATGATTATAGATGTAATGAAGTGATTGAAATCTAAATATGATATAATATTTTGCAGGTTTAATGCTAATTTAAGAGTCATAGATTAGTATACCTATTAACAAACACCATTTACTTGCTTTGATTTTGCGTTGACAACTTGTGAATTACTATTTGCTAATTATCATGATCATGATGGTGGTCTTAATGTACTGTACAAACTCAACAATAGATTTCATTTAATATAATTATCATATACTAGTTTGATATTACATTAAACCAAAGACAATACTAAATAGAATTAAGAATGTTATCATGCATTAAAACAAGTGATCAATAAATTTTCAAATAAACATTTAAAGATGCCTTTCATTATTAAATTATCTCAGTCTTTTTTAGAGTTTGTTGACAATTGAAAAAATTACTTTTTGTGTAATTTTTGGACACCGTAAGAATAAACTCTGAATTTTCTAATTATAATTGTATCCAAAATCAATCTTGGGTTCTCATAATCATAAGGTATACATTATATGCAAGAATCTATAGGGGTCAGTTTTGGATAGCGATCTCAATTAGATCATTCACCTTACTACACTCTTCATTCTATTTAGTATATGATACACTATTTTCTAATCCTATCATCACTATTACAGTACGGCATTATGAATTAGTGTGCTTATTAATAAATACCATTTACTTGCTTTGGAGAAAAGGTTGGCCATTTGTGAGCCACTATTCATTAAAAAGCTTCACAATGGTGCGTAGATGAGAGTTTGTTCTATGGTGGACTTGCTAATGTGGTCCATGAAGGAAAAGAGAGCTTTTGTAGATATAACACCCCCTATGATGTAGGTTCTACATAGAAAACAAGAAAGAAAATGGTGACCCTAGAGGATAATGGCAAGTTGGTTGTTCCCATGAATTGTTTTGTGCAAATATTACAATATACTCTCTTCATCTTATGTTACTCGATCACTTTGGTTTTTTTTGTCCTAGATTACATGAAGATGGTCTTTAAATGCTTATAGCACATAAACCACTTGGAATTAGACAATGAACTTAGGCTTTTTGAAATCCTTTCAAGATACACTGCAAGATAAAGTATTATTTTGTTTCATTTGGGAAAATTTGCGAGAAAAAATGTTCAAGACATTGAGGGTCAAAATCTATCTCTATGAGTTTAGAACAATGAAACTTGCTTAATTTTTTACTTGCAATATCTTGCACACTTTTTCACCAAATGAAACAAACACTCTTTTAATTCCATTTGAAAGTTTATTCTTAGTGAACAATGTGTTGATTGGATGGTCCGGCAAGCAATTGAAAACCCATTGAAGTCTCTAGGAACGTTCACTTGGTCCAAAAATGTGCACAAAGAACAAATTGGATACCATAACTCTTTATAATTGCATACTAGTAAAATCTCGTAATAGACAAAATATTTCACTCCAACCCAAATTGTTGGGTACTATGGAAAAGAGGGAGTATTTACATTGGATCAAAATTGACATTTACATCATAATTGTTCTCAACTTAGAACATTGTCATCAAACAAATCAATAAATTTAAAAAGTGTGAAGGCAATCACCTAAAAACATCTAAATAAGAATTTGAACATGGTTCCTAATATTAAACATGATTCCTAGCCTTAACGATTCTCTTAGATTGTATTTTTTTGGACATTGTGTAAATAAAGTATATATTTTCATAGTATTGATGATAGGCATATTCAAAATTTATACTAAGTTCAAGAATTTAAATGTCAATGCCGGATTTATTTGGAAATTATGAGCCTAGAATGCCAAAATTCAAAGAAATCGTCGATTAACCCTTAAACGCCCAAAATGAGTGTTTTCTTGTCGATGCCTGCATCCAATGGGCTACCTAGAACAAAAGAAAATATGCTTTTGAAATATTAAAAAATAAAAACTATTAAAAATTTAAAATTTAAAATTTAAAATTCTACGTCAAGTGTACTTTTCAATCCAATTTGAATTATGTCAATCTGAGTTAAACTCCACTCGGGAGAATTTTTCAAAGTGGATCACCTCAACATTGTTTTAGTGTTATATGAATTTTTTTATCTGGGGAAAATAATGATGTCGCCTCCATCATTTCTTTTTCTTTTTTTGCTTTGGCAATAATGAAACCAATTGTATCCAATTATGCTAAATTTTAGACTCTAAAAATGAAAAATTATAATTTATACAAATTTTCAAAGATTAATGCTTTTAATTCATTAAAAAGAGTTCTAAAATTATTTTTGGAAGTTTGACCATATGAATAATTTGTAGAGATGATGCCCTACATTTTGTCTATTGAAAGGATTTCATCAAACATATCGAAGGCATTCGCTGGGGGGTTTCCCTCAGGCTTTTAGGGGTTAAACAAATTTAACCAAATGTGAACATGAAAGGCCGCAATCTTGAACTGCAGCCATCGGGTACATGTGACTGTGTTACTAAGCTTAGTAGCATTGTGAAGGCAAACAAGTGATGAAGGTGCGCTACCTGGCTATGGTATACTGAAAAAATGAAAAATACATATATAAAATATCCAAAAATGAGAATTTTTTATTTTTGAAAAGTGAAATCTGACATGATTGACTGAAATTGCATAAGAATGCAATGTTACTTGTACATCACAAAGAATGACTATTGTGAAAGGAACAAATATGCATTACTATGTATATTTCTTTGAAGGTACCATACTACCATACAATACTAATCAGTCACCAAGTTAACATCAATAAATAACATCCTTTCTGGGCCTGCACAAACATTTTGTGGTAGCCACCTTTAAATTCCATGGGTACCATATAACAAGTGGTGTCAAAGTGCAAGCTTGTGAGGGGAGACTCTATGCCGCGATTCAGACATGTTGGCATCCCATAATCCACGCCCACAATTGTGAGACTCTCACCAAATTTGTTGCCTTTTACACGCAAATGAAACCAGAGTTATGCAACCGGCCTTCAAGGAGACACGGGCCACGACCTCACTCCAAAGCTCATTGCAAAAGTTTGCACTCTGACGCCCTAATACCAATCCAGATCCAAGAAAAATACAAACCATGTCAACTATCTGAAGCTCCCAAAAAATTGCATTACATAAGTGCAAATCATTTAATCGCAGCAAGTGCATTCCATGAGCTATGGAGTCATCTCAAAAGAAAGAGAAAAAAACTTTAAGCTGCAATGTACATTAAAGAGAACCTCAAACTACAATCTGACTAATACGTTACAAGACACTCAAGTTATTGATGTTCAGAGCAACATCTTCACTCAAACCTCCGTGTCACCTCACAAAAGGCATTAATTAATAGCAGTTTTGCTTTCGGTGTATTCTCCTTGCCATCAGAAATCAAAGCTTGGCGTTCTGCTTGTCCTCTTGGCCATCAATACTCGTCGTTTTCTCCCAACCCAAGTGCTCATCCACATAGGATCCAGGGCAATGACTCTGTAACCCCCTCTGGCATACAAGGTGCGTGCAGCCGTATCATCGTCATACGCGTGTAGGACGAGGTAATCGAAGCCCCACTTCATGGCCAGCAATTCACAGGCTCTCAGAAGCAATGTCGCCACGTTTTTCCTCCTGCAGCACGTATGAATCCATGGATTTATAAATAGTGAACAGTTGGAACACATATATGAGCTCTAACCAGATTGGCTAGCGCGAGTATAATATCACTCTACTTGTTCCAAAATTACTTTGATTATGTCAGCAATGTTAAAAAATGATTTTCACGTCGAGAACTACATTTATGAAACAAAGAGCCTGGTCCTGTTTCTGGTCCTGTTGATGCAGCAACAAATCCTAAAACCCAGCGACAAAACCAAGAACTAACGTTAAATCTTCATCCGCTAAAATAACTGATGTGACTTTTATGAAACCATCGAACCCAATCAAAGTTATAAACCTTGACCACAGTTTTAACATTGTTAAGACAAATGGTGCCATGACTGTAGTTTGCACTATCATTGGTGAAATGTGCATTCCCGTATACCCCAGAAATTAATTTCACTGAGGTCTTCAAGAATACACTCAAAACTCTTTTATATCACCAATGTAAGTGAGTAAAAAGATTAATGAGGAAAGTGTCTAATAACATGTGTACACAATAGTAAAGATTCTCTACAGATACTGGAATGTGATATTGGAAAGTGTGATAATAACGAGTTCAGAGTGGAATCAAGAGCTGTGAAATGCAATACTCCCTCCGTCCCAAAGTTATTGTCCAACTTGTTTGCTTGGTATTTCTTTGAGCCAATTTCATTGATCACATTGTAAGAAACATGATTAAAAAAGGTTCCAAATTATGTCACTAGAATGATTGAAGAACATTGCATGTGTTCATTGCAACCTAAATAAAATTAGCCACAAGGGAGTATTTTTTTGACCTCCTTAAAAAAGCACTTTCAAACATGACTTTCAAACATGACAATAACTTTGGGACGGAGGGAGTATCTGACAAGAGCCCACCTGTAGTTCATATCCACAGCCATCCCACTCACATACAAGTACTCGCTGGCACTGTGGAGATGGCGTAACACATCATTGTCGACGGAAGCTGCCAAATTCACAGCACCTACGACCGTCGGAGGAGGTTCATCGCCTGATTCTCCCTCATCCATCAATATTGCTGGTTCAGCCAGTAAGCATGCATACCTGCACTGTTATAAGACAATTGTCACGAAACCATCATATATAAGACCCTCATCATCCCATCCAAAATTGACATAGTGACAGATATCTATCTCACGGTCTCCTCCCTTGCTCCAAAACTCCATAGGGATTGCATCTTGAAAAAACTCAAACCGTCGAGTAATGCAATTCTTTTTCAATGCTATTGCTATCTTTATCCAATGAAGGCAGTCCAGAACAAAAAAAATGACACGTGGTAGAGGATACTACAATCTGTTCCTATTGACCAGTGATCTCAAAACTGGCTAAAATTAGCTGGATTTCTACCCCAAAAAATGAGGCTGCTAAACATACAAAGAAAGAAAATGAAAAATAATAATTGAAATGTAGCAAGAATGCTCATCATGATATAAATATCATGAGGTGATATCCGCGGATATCATCATGGTATCACCTTAATATATCAAGGGTATTGCCGGATATTATAGAGGTATCGTGAGTATTGTGTGCACTGGGTAGCAAAAGTAGATACCATTTATGTGGGAGATCGCATAATGTTCTAAATGTCATAAAGTGGTTCTGAGATCACTGACCCCTGCTACTAACAGCACACTCCTACATAGTATCCTCTACCTTTTAAGATTCCTGACAATAGAGTATTTCAACAACCAAAACGCAAGGAGAAGAGAAGTGATTGAACCTGTCAGAAGGAGAATGGCGGCCTTTGTAGAGGAGAGCACTCAATATCTCTGCCTGTTTCGATAGAACACAAATTAGTTCCAAAAAAAAAAAAAAAACAGCACAAACAACATTGAATACGACAATATTTCAGGCCACGAGAAATTAGATTATCAAACATGGTCAGAATTCCTATAACCGACCTAAAGGCAGTGGAAACTGGCGAAACTATCTCTATGCAATGAAGGCAGTCCAGAAAAGGAAAGGAAAAAAGTGACACGATGTAGAGGAAACTACAACCATTGAGGACCTGATCCTGTTTCCTACTAACAGCAACTCGTCTATTCATACACTCAATTAGCATACAGTCTCCCACTTTGAAATTGCATGCATAGTGATTTTAAAAATAAAAATAAAACAGCAGAAAGGACATTAGATTTGCAAATATTTCAGGCCACGAGAAATTAGATTATCAAACATCATCAGAATTCCTATAACCGACCTAAAGGCAGTGGAAACTGGCGAAACTATCTCTATGCAATGAAGGCAGTCCAGAAAAGGAAAGAAAAACAGCAACTCATCTATTCATACACTCAATTAGCATACAGTCGCCCACTTTGAAATTGCATACATAGTGATTTTTAAAAAAAAACAGCACAAATAACATTAGATTTGCAAATATTTCAGGCCACGAGAAATTAGATTATCAAACATGGTCAGAATTCCTAGGGAAAGAAAGTGGCGAGGAAACTAACTGACCTTGAAAAGCTTGAAGAAAAGCTCATCGAAAACGGCGGTCTGGAGATGGAACGAGGAAGCTTGGACGTGCGCCACAGCGCGAAGTTCCTCGGTATCGAATCGGCTGGCTTCTCGAACCTTCCATCCATACCCTAACGCGACCACATGGTCATCCTCGTCGTCTTCGGCAGCTTCCACGAAGCCCGTCGAGCTTCGAATCGATTCTTCCGCCGTCACTAAGCTCACGTCCCCCGGCACTTGCGCCCTGGGACTCCTCACAGTCGACAAATCACTTCCGCTCTGGTTATAATACACACTACTACTGGGCTTGGAAATCCTCCATATCCTGTAGTAGTGAGGCTGCTGCAACTTCCGCGTATCCCTAACGACCTGGAGCGAATTGGGCTGAGAAACCCTAAACCTGATTTCCTTCTTCTCGCCCCCCCTGCATGTCCTACTACTACTCCTATTACTACTCCAATAAGGTACTCTGTACGCGTCCACCACGCCCGTTTGCGCCACCGAGTACATTGCGAAACCCCAACGCTTCCAAAACCCTCGTCAACAACTCCTCTTACAAAATCAACCACGGCAAGTATCCATCCAGAAACGCCATTCAATAATTGTTCGCCTGCTTTTGGAAGCCAAAAAAAGAGAAAGATAGAGCGAGAGAGACGGGCTCCAGGCCTACCCAGAAGACGAAAAGAGGAAAGCGCAGTGTCACATTGCTCTGTACAATTTTTTTTCTCTCGTCCAAAGTACTCGCTGAAAACTGAGCTACATTTTGCGAATTTGATGGAGTGCTCTGCTCGTCTGTGTGAGATGGTGATTCTGGATTCGAGGAGTGTGAGGCCAAAAGTTGAATGGGAATTTTGTTGTGGAGAGACGAGATGAAAAATTGGTGATGCGAGTGAGCCTGCGGTTGACTGATTGATGGATTGATGGATTGCGTGTTGGCGGTGATTGACGAAAGGGCGATGGCGTGAGCAAATGGGCAACAAATGGCGAAGGGGATAAGGAGGTGACGATGCGAGCGAGCAAGTGAGCTCCGAGTGTGAAACGGGAAAACAGTGCCCATGCAAAAGTAATAGAAACTCACTGCGGGCTGGTTTCCACGTTTCCTCTTCTCCACCACCACTCACACATGCAACATGCAACATAAGGAAGCGGACCACATTCCCGACTGAATTTCAGTTGTGGCTAGTTGGGAGTGTGAACCAATTTTTTTATAAATTTTGAGTGCTCCGCAAAGCCGGTGCCAAAGCAACCCCAAAAAGAACAAAAAAATTTAGCATGTCTGTGATTTCTTACAATTTTTTAAAGCGAACCTCTTAGAGTGACCAGTCCTCGACCATAGAGTACGTGTTATGTCTACAGGTTGGATTTCTAAATCTGCATACTGGGTAGTCTAAAACCGAGCACATTTATCCTCTGTCAACAAATGAGGTTTCCCAAAAAAAAACACGCGCAGTAAACAATAAAGCCCCTTCCTGGGCGCTTTTATAAATTATGTTGTCCACATATTTGGACCCAGCCCCCAGCCCTAGGGGTCGCAATTCGGACCCTGACAGAAATTGGGTCTGCTACCTTACACAATTGTGGACTCCTAAGGTAGAAATCACCTTACTCCCGTTCCCAACCCCAACAATTCCATTCCTTTTCAAACCGTCCTTTCAAGCTCCTTTCCAAATTCAAATGCATTGACCAATCATATTCTTACTTTTGGATCATGCTAATGGCAGGTTTCCATGTGGGGATCGGTGTGGGTGGCCAGTTCTCAAAAGAAGGAAGGTTTACCGAAATGGGTGAAAACAGGAGAAGACAAGAGTATATGTTTCATTTGTACCAAAATGGGTGGAGGGTTCTCGAGACCTCAATTCTTGTCTTCTAGTGCCTTTCACCCAACCAATCCCCACATGGAAGGAGGCCCTAAGTTGCTTCACAAGCTCAATTGCAAAAGGTCGATTATAGGTACCATTAGTAAGAAAGGTGTATGTGCCAAGGTAGATGCCCACTTAAATGGGCAGCACTTTGCTTAAAACTAAGGAACATTACTTCAATATCTACTTTGGCATAGGCACTTTTCTCTATTGGTATATTGAAATGGTGAGAATGTTCCTTGGTCACCAACTCATGCTAAATGTTTCATTTTTTTGTCGAAATGGTGAGAATGTTCTTTAAGACTGTCTTTTTCACTATAGAAAATAGATTTTTTCTGAAAAAATAACTTCGTTAAAATTTGGACTTCTCTTTTCATAATTATTTTTGGCCGACCCTAACGGTCGTCACTATGGTATCAACTTAGTTTGTTGCTTCTTTTTTTTTTTAAAACATGTAGAATAGTTGTTCATGTTATTCTTCATAGTATTCCTATTTCATATTCAATTTTTTTTTTTAAATTAAAAAAAATTAAAAAATTAAAAAAATTAAAAAATCATTCCAATCTCAAATTAAAGGTTATCTTTTATGTTTATTCAATGGAATATTTCTATGACAAATGTATATAATGTGAAATTGTCGCCTTTTGCACATAGGTCCAAAAGGGTGAATATTTGTGTTATTGCTTACAATTCAATTTGGCAAGTAGTTGGAAGAACATGGAGTTTCGTTGTTGATTATTCTTATTATAGCTACAAATTGATTTAAGTGTCGTAGTCATAGGAACATGGGTGCATAATCACTACATAGTGCATGATCAAACATAAGGACACTCACTTTATATTTCATTTTCTTAAATTTATTTTTAAAAAAAACAATCATTTCTAACTTCCTTTGTTGCCTAAAATTTATGGATTAATTACATCAATTTCTACGGTCAAGAATCCTTGAATGTCTTAAACTTATTTTGGAATAGTTCAAAATAAAACAAATATATTTGTAAAACATCACAGTTTTACAAATATCACAGAGTTATCCGTAAATTCACCTTGGATTTGAAGAATCAACAAAGAATTTTGCTTTATTATACTCTTATTTCTTCACTCTAAATAGTTAAAAGGTGTGGAAGATTTTGGTGGTCTATCATTATTAGGTGTGTAAGAGGTGTGTAAGAGCTTGGTGGTCTTCAAAAGTTTTCAAAATTTTTTAGCTTCTTTCTTGGTGCTAAAAAACTTTTGAAAACTTTTGAAGACCACCAAGCTCTTACACACCTCTTACACACCTAATAATGATAAACCACGAAGATCTTCCACACCTTCTAACTATTTGGAGCGAAGAAATAAGAGTATAATAAAGCAAAATTCATAGTATTTTCTTCAAAATTTGATGAACTTTACGGATAACTCAAACATGTCTAAATAAAAAAACGAATTGATCTTATAAATAATGATATTTTTTTGAAAATGAAAATATGTATTGTGACTAAATATGTAATTTAAAACTAGAACAAGTTTTTATTGTGATATTTTAGTTATAGCATAAAGTGGTTTACTTTTACAAATCATTACTAAGGTCTTCAATTAAATTCCTCAAATCTTGAAAATAACGAGTTTGCACTTGTGCTTTGACAAGATTTAAACTTGTAAATTTATATATATTAAATTAATATATTAATAAACATCGTTAAAAATTACTACAAATGTGTCAAAGTAATCTTAATACTTGAAAGCTAATAAAGAATAAATAATAATGCACTAGAAGCTCTTCAACGAGCCAAAACTAGCTCTTCTAGGAGTTAGTTCCTAATATGTACAAGCTTTTCTAGGAGCTAGTTTTTAATATGTACAAGCTCTTCTAAGAGCCAAAACTAACTCTTCTAAGAGTTAGTTTAAGTCTAGGCTAATTTGGAGCTCTATCAGAGGCTCTTCTAGTATAATCTTTAGCCTAGGAGTCCAGCCTTTACGCCTCATCATCCTCCTCATCCTTTTTGATGTCTGGATACTCAACTTCCTCATCTTTCGCTTCTTTTCCTTTGCCGCCTTCTCGGACATATCTTGCGTCATTTCCATCTTTGCAAAATTGGAAATGCGGAAGACAAGTGTGGCTTGAAGGGACCATCTATTTATAGATTAGAACTAATAGTTCAAGGTCAAGTGTGACTTGAAGGGACCATCTATTTATATATTAGAACTGATAGTTCAAGGTCAAGTGTGGCTTGAAGGGACCATCTATTTATATATTAGAACTGATAGTTCAAGGTCAAGCATGAACTTCGATTAACTGAAAGTCTTACTTACTATCTCAAGCCGTCAATTCAATTAACTAGAATATATTATTTAATTACTATCTCGGAATTTCTTAAATTTCTTGATTGATATTGTATATACAATAACCTGTTCTATTTGTTTCTATCTAAATGTATTATCATAATAAATACTTGTAACAATGAGTTTTTATTTAGATTTTTAACTCATGTTTATAATTTTATTATAATTTTTATACCATATCAAAAGTTCAAATATCATGTATTTGCATCACTTCCAAAGATTAAATTATAAATAAATTGTAGTTTTTACACTAAGTATTTTTACACTAATAGTTTTTACACTAGTTTCAAAAACATTAAAAAAAATCATTGTATGAATATGTATCAATATGTAATGTATATTTTACATTATAAAATATTAACTTATTACTAAAATCTAATAATGTAAATAAATTTATAATTTTTTTGAAACTTCATTGATTAATTCAATTATTTTGAAAAACGCAACATCTAACAAACATTCTAACATGAACAAAGTGCTCACATTTGAACCATATCAATAGCAATTTACAATTATATGTAAACTCTTCTCCCTTAGTTCATTTGCAATTTCACCTTCTTATTCCATTAAATTGCACATAAGCTTAGTGCATTTATTTTAGAATGACGAGGGTCGATTTACTTTTTCCAATCTACATAGAATTTATAATCAATATACACTTTCAATAAGTGAAGAGACTAATTCTATAACCTTGAATAAAAATATAGGTAATTATACATATATAATTCTTATTGTTTTCTATCAATTATATATAACGCATTACATGTCTTTCACTCTTGGACGAATTTATGAACCCATTATTGCTATTGGAATGGTATGAATTTTATATACTAACATGATTTTATATAAGAATGTATGTAGCTGGTAATTTTCATGCATGCCGCAAATTCCATAGAAAAAAAATCATGTAGCAAAATCAAGATAGGGGGTGATGAAGTTGGAAAAGCTTGGAGAATTGTTGTGACTTCATCATTGCAAGGAAGTGTTTTAATCCGAAAGAATCTTCTATAGTGCAAAAAGAAGGTAATGTGGTACTAATGACAAATAGTATCCAAGAATATTTGCGCAAATATTGAATGGACCAGGGTCTGTCATATGATGCTACATCAATACATTTTGACAATGAAATTAAAAGGCTTTCTTTGTGATATTTCGTCGCACCCACTATCAAATAAAAGACTATGTTTTGGCGAGAAAGAATTGAATGCCTTCGACATGTTGAATCATTAAACCCACAAATTCAAGATCGCAATGTTCTTCAACCATGACTTTGTAAGACACTACAGGTTATTATTTCACGATAGATTATATTCATAGATAATTTAAGGACAATCTCATTGTAACATATATTGATTGGGAATTTTTTTCATCATTTTATTTTCATCAATATCATTTGCTTCCATGATAATAGAAGTTTGATATAATCAAATAATACCAATATTGTATATGAAATCTTATATACGTATAATTATTTTGTTGTGTTTCTAAATAACAAAATGCAATGACGCAACATTAGTTGAGTTATCACAATTATTTTCAATATGTCTCTTACATTTTTAGCCAAAGTTCTTTAGAAAAAATGATGACTGACAAGTTCACTTGATTTTGCACAAATTTGTGGAACAATCCATTTTAAAAACAACCGATATTAGTATGTTGTCGTTGCGATGGAGATGACCGATTTGAAGGTTTGGAATCATTTGGTTTAATTGAGAGCCTTTAGTTAATATCTACTACGACACAATTATTTTCAATATGTCTCTTACATTTTAGCCAAAGTTCTTTAGAAAAAATGATGGCTGACAAGTTCACTTGATTTTGCACAAATTTGTGGAACAATCCATTTTAAAAACAACCGATATTAATATGTTATTGTTGCGATGGAGATGACCGATTTGAAGGTTTGGAATCATTTGGTTTAATTGAGAGCCTTTAGTTAATATCTACCACGACTTTAAGTTCACTACACCACATGTTGCTGCCATGACTTGAGAACACTGGAGGCAACACCGCATAAAGTTCAAATTTATATTCTCAGAGGATTCAAATTGGCACAACACTTGCAAGAGGATGGAATTTACGAGACAAAAAATGGTAATGGCCACAATCCTTATCATGGAATAGCGTTAATGAGAAAAATTTATGCAACATACAAAGATATAGGTGAATACAAAGTTAGTACTACTACCATCTTCCGATATCCATGGGCGTGGAAGTGGTATTGCAACACCTTATGGGCCATGTGCATGGAAGTGGTATTGCAACACATTATATATGTGGACAACCTACTAGTTGCGAAGTCTTGTTGTGGGTTGCTTGCTACTTGCTCCCCTTCGCTCGTTCGCACTCTCCCTATCTGTAAGTTTTGTCCCTTTGCTTTTTTCTTGCTTGTTTGCTAATTGTATGTTTTTGTTTGCGAATTGTATGTTTTTGTTTGCGATTGAAAGTGGTGCACTTGTCTACGAATTGGACACGAATCATACATGCATGAGGAATGCTAGCTAAAGAATGTTTGTGACACGTTCCTTGATTTTGAAGAGGTTGACAGTTGGCGAGGGACTGTCTTGAAAACTATCTTCTAAAATATAACTCCACATGTCTTTGTACCAACCACGCTCCATTGCCACTTCTTGATACAAAGTATACATATTGCGGGTAAAATTAAATTTTATAATATCGGAATACACCTCGGAGGTAAATGTTATTTTCTAAAAAGAAAGTTGTCCACTTCTAAAGTCCTTTAAATTTGTGTCATTCAAACACTTCAAGGTTGTCATTTCTATCGCAAAGAGAAAATATAAAAACAACTTGATTTTTTATCAATTTCAACCGTAAGAACGTATTTGGAAAACAACTACATCGTATGGGACATCGTACATCAAAAATTGCTTTATAAAGCTTTATCTGACGCTCATTCAAGTATTTTGGCCAATGTGACTATGGGATAAAGAATGGTTCTTTATGCCATAACAAGTCCTAGGTGGAATTGATATGCATTCACAAGTCTTGTGGTGCTCATAACCAAACTCTTTGCATGACAATGCAATGACATTTAATGATATGATTTAACCAACCCTTCTAAATAAACGGTCTCTTTATGGTTTTTTTAATTTTTGTTTTGCAATATGACAATATATAATTTAAAACTAGTGCGTATTTGAATTTTACTATTTTAGTTTTGAAATCAACATCTTTTACTTTTCCAAATTATAATTAAGGTCTCAAATTATATTTTTCAAATATTAAAAAAAACAAGTTCACACTTGTGCTTTTACAAGATTTAGATTTATAATAAATGTATGTATTTTAAATTAAATACTAGATCCATCGTCTACATGACCTCATTCACCCTTGTCAATTCTCTCTGCAACACCAAGTCTCCATCCGCCTTAAGCGTATACCTACCAGTCTTCATTCTAAATATTCCCAAATTTTGTAGCACCGTGTCCTTATCTACTTTCAACATCAACCTACGGTTTTTGTCTTCAATGTTTCCTGAAATGTACTGCTCATTATTCTAAAATTTTATGCCAAAAAACCACACAATATGATAGGTTAAACCTACTCCTAGAGTTTGTTTTGTTGTGTTTGAACCTACAGTGTGAAGATATAGAGTGATGTAGGCTCCATCACAACATTCTATTTGTATGAATTTTTTTATGTTTAAAAATAAATAAATGGATGGAATTTTTTTTAAATATGTTTGAGAATGAAATTTTAGAGGTGGATTTTTTTAAAAATAAATACATAATCAAATATGAACTATATTTCCATTCAAAGTTTGATAATAAATTACTCAAAGTTATATTAGAATGAGAGTTTTAATACTCAAAAATTTCAAGATAAATAATTTTAACAAACTAGAATTGTATTTTTTAGTTGATAAGTACAAAAATTTAGAAGTGATTTACTTCATTTTTCATTGAGTTATTGTTACATATTTTTAAATTGGTTTGAAAGTTAGTCATTTAGACAAAATGCACAATGTTCACAAGTGTGCATCAAAACATTTGAAAAGAGAAGGTAGTTTGTACCATGCAAATGTCCTAATTGATTTGTTTTATTTTAGTATTTTTCCTATTGACAAGTTACTTCTAGTTGGTTTGTTGTTTATTTTTTAGTATTAAAGTAAACTTTGCATCTTGTGCCCGATCTTGTGTTGGAAATACAAAAAAAATTGTGCTAAAATTGTAATCTTAGTAAATTTTCAAAGTTTTTTTTTTTTTTGTAAATTCATTTGAAAAACATTTAGGCATTTTATTTCAATTTCAACTGTATGGATGTCTTACATATGCTCTTTAGAGTCCATGGTCAAAAAAAGTTAAAAAAAACCTCATTTGATAATATATTTAGGTCTTGCCCAAAACTTCTATACTAAATAGTGCAATTAGGTTACCTCAAAATTTAAATTGTTTTACTTCAAGAAAGTTACTTCACAAGCCATCAAAGTCAACAAATATTTCTATTTGTACATAAGGAGGTTCACGAGTCTCTAATTACAATTGTATTTACTTCAAATGTAGTGCATTCTTCTACAATAACAATAAACATTTATATAGAGTGTCAAATTAGTGAGAGGAGTCCTGATTGCACTATTTTGTATAGGCATTTAGGAGTTAACTCTTAAGTGTTCACACTACATTTATTTGATCAACCCTCATCAATTTATCACGTTTTAAAACGTATTATTATTTTTGGTGTTTTTCTCATATGATATATCCTTAAACCAATTTACACTAAATTTTTCATAATTATTTAAATGAAAATGAAATTTAATAATAAAGTTATATTTCCTTCTTTTGTAATAGCTATAGTAATTACAAAATGCTTGAAATACTCTGATTTTTTTTAGAAAAAATGTAAATAATAGTGATGAGCATAAAAAAGAAATTTGATTGAAAAACTTTTTCTATATTGTATAATGGAATTTTAGGGATGTGAACTTTAAAGTGCTGTAAAAAAAAGTTTTAACAATCTTCGAGAGCTGTACATTGGACTAGAAAGTAGAAAACAACTCCTACACATTCTTAGTTGAGACCAATTTCATTTGGAATTGGGAACTAGGCGAAAATCAACATGTGACTGAAAAACGATCAAACAAGGCTCCATAAGGCTCCTTGCACAAGGATTAAAGGAACAAAAGACATGAACTGGAACTCATATTTTATTTTTATTTTTCTTTATTTTTTTCTTTATTTTTTTCATTTTTGTGTCGGTCCTATGTAGAGTTCTTTTTTAATTGGAAATGAGTTTTTATTTGACCAACTCATGCAATGTCCATCATTGATTCCAATGCTATAAAATTTTGGTTTAAATTGATTTGATCTAAATCATTTATTTGGTAATATGATCACTTTGAATTTTTCATTTCATAACCATTAATCATTGGTCCTTTAGGGGTTAAGATGTGACCAAATTTTATATATCACCTAAATTAATGAAAAACATTATTGTGGTACTTGTGATGGTCAAACAACAAATAATTTTTTTAGAAGGAAGTTCACATTGAACCTACCGTAGTACACGATTGGATTCAAGAATAGGGTGCCAAATATTTAATTAATTTTAAAAAAACATATTCGACACTTGTACTTTTTGAAAAAAAAATTCTTTAACCCCTAAAGGCCCTTAAAAGCCAAAATGGCTTTTTGTTGTTTCGGGCAGCCTAAATGACGGGTTTAACTTTAGTATTTTGGGTTAAACTTTGGTGTGGGTGTGGTAATACATACATACTATATGTGGTAAAATTTGGGCAGCCAAATTCAAGTTTTAGAATTTTATTATGCAAAATTTTGTTTTCAAGCCCAATTGGGGCAGCAAAAAAAAATTAGTGTTTTTTTTAATTTTTTTTTGGAAATATGTTTATAATAATACTACTACACACATTTAAAAAAAAATCCAAGTTGAAAGTTTTAACAATTTTACATGGGCAGCCTTCAAAATTTACAAGAGCAAGCTTCAAAGTTTTTTGTAATTTTACATTTTTTTCTTTCAAAAATTGTCAAAATTTGAGATTTAGGAATTTTTCGATTTTTTTTTTCTTCTAAAATTCACAAACTCATAGATGTAACTTTTCACCGTTCACTTTTTTACTAAACCAAAAACCTTTAACGTTATTCAAGTTTTACCATATTGTGGTTTTTGAACCTTCTTCTGGAAAATAATTTGCATGAAGGCCAAAAAAGCATAATGAGTCTCTAAAATTTTGCATGGAGGTGCCTAACTTAGTTACCTACGTGGAAAAAAATATGAGCAAAATGTTTGGGGTAATAATCATCAAGTCCCCCTTTGCACCATTTAGACTATGCCTTTTGGGTAAAGCCCAAAAAAGCTTTTGAATCAACTTTGAATGTTATAAACTCACAAATGGTAAAGATCCAACGGTTGAAATTTAACATGGTGTTAGTGCAAGTAGTTGGGTTGAAGATCTTACGGTTGGAAGTACAAAAAAATTTAAAACATATTGAAACATACATCAACTTCCACAAGGTGCTCAAAAATCACAGTTTTTGGTTTTGGAGGTCCCAAAACACCTTCGGCCTTTAGGGGTTAAATTTGAAAAAAAAAATTAAAAAAAGTTCCTAAAATTTCGGCCCTTATTCAAATAATGATTATTGCCAAAGCCAATCATGTACTACGGTATTTACAATTTCCTAACAATAATTATGACACCAAATTCATAATTCCATAACATTCAGTTCTAGAACTTGGCTTTGCCTTGGGTTCCAAGCAAATCTCAAGCATATTCTGCATTTTTGAACATATTAAATTAGCAGCTACTTCCGTTTGCATAGAGTTGCAAGTAAGTTATTGGGAATCTATAGTTGTGAGTGATTATTGTAGCATATTTGTCCATCTTTCATTTGTAGGCATAGAAGTAAAGAAATTTGGTCCTTATCTTGAAAAATGCTCATGTATCATATGTTTGCTATGTGTCCACCCTCTCACTGTCTCCCCATTTCATGTTCTACTACTTTTTTTTACGGTATCTTGTTGAATGAAGTGAAAGACATATTTAACATATGCTAGGTACTCGGCTAGGTACCAAATGTTATGTCTTGGCCAAGAATTGAAGTATGCTAGTGCATACATAGGTGTCAAATTAATTTTCTATAAATAAATTAGTGTGGGTCACACTAAAGAACCCCTACTCTAAATCCCCCCCCTCGACGTTAATGCAAGAGGACAACAACTACCCCCAATTTTGTACACGTAGGAGCTCACCTTAAAAAATAACCACCTCTTCCAAAAGTTTAAAATTTCCGAGGGGTCTTTTAGGCTAGTTTGGGGCCAAAGATCTTAAGATGCTCAAAATGGAAATTTCAGAAAATGGGCCCGTGGATAAATAGTGTTTGCATTAACACCGGGAGGATTTAGAGTTGGGAACTAAAGGCCTCCTTCCATGCTTGGATCGGTCCGACAGTAAACAGTGACTTCACCACCACCGAAATTTGCAAAGCACTTCTATGTGCACCGGTAGAGAGGGCCCCTACCAATTTGTACACTTGAATATACCTGACATGCACCTAAAGTTAAACGCAACAAAGAAAGGAGCCAATGAAAGGTGCTACCGATGAGTAGTGAAACTCAATGTCCTGCTTCTACACTCACCCTCTTCTAGTGAAGTTTGAGACCTCAATCCTTGTCGTTTTCTTGATTCCACCGGAACGGATCATAACTTAGGGCTTTCTTCCATGTGAAGATCGGTTGGGTGGAAGGCACTAGAAGACAAGAATTGAGGTCTTAAGAACCACCCATGTTCCACCCATTTTGATACAAATGAAATATAAGTTATAAGGTGGAGGTGCAAAAAACCGTGCGGGTCAGAAAACCGTGCAGTAGGCTTCAGGATTAGGTTCCATAAATTTACCCAGCCTGGTTCCAGAAAGTGTCCAAGAGTGCATTAATTCCGTCCATGCTTGGAAAAATTGAGTGCTTCTGATTGGTGCAGAAGCGCTCTATTTTGAGAATCGAACCTGTCATGAAAACCAGGACCCTATGAACGGTTTATGGCCACTCTATGAGCCCACACTCAAAAATTCACAAGAAATTATAGACTTACTCGAAAAATGTGTTTTTTTGGGGGATGGATTTGCACTGACTTTGCAAACCATCAAAAAATTCTAAACTTTTTCCACCACTGTCCTAAGTAAGCAAACCTGAAATTTGCACGGGTTCTGGCACCTCTACCTTACTCTTGAATCCTCTTGTTTCCACCCATTTCGGTAGAGCTTCCTCCTTTTGAGGACCGGCCACCCACACCCCCACATGGAAGCTTGCCCTTAACGTACATGGAAGCCCGCCCTAAAAAGAAGGCCAAGAAATGGAAAAGCGAGGAAGTGGAAAAGTCACATGAAGGCACGTACGGGCAGCATGTCCTGCGGCCATCCGATCCAGGCAGGGTCATCGGAGCCGTCGATGGCGATCGACGGATGGGATTGGCGCTCAGTGCTGGCACGTTTGCTCTGCTCGCTGCCTGGCCTGTCTTCGATCCCCTCGCCCTGCCACCATTGCTCTACTCTGCCCGGCGAATTGAAGCTGCGTGTTTTGCCGATTCCCAGAGGTATCACTTCACTTCTTCTTGCGCTTCTTTGCATTGGAATCTGGCAGCCGGATCCATGTTGAATCCCTGGCTCGCACTTTTGCGGCGATCTAAACTTACTGTTGGTGATTTCGAAGTTCTAGCAATCTCTGTTTTGTTAGGGTCTTTTTCTCTCTCTCTCTTTAGTAAGTTCCTGCGCAGTTGTTTTGCTCGGGCAAATGCCTGTGGTCAGTTTTGCTTCCATTAGACGAGGAGCTTCTGCAATTGTGGCGTTGGCGTTGATGATCTCGTTACCAGATCAGCGAGACTATGATTGCGTATGCCGCGACTACTGTGATTACTGTACGTCTTCTCTGCGTCGCAGCCTGCATCGTGACACAGCTGACACTGTAGCAATGAACGGGGAGAACCGGCAGCTAGTGTAAGATGAGCCGGTTGATTTTCTAAAAAACCGATTGGACTTTAGAAGGAGCGGCTAAAAACCGGGTGAAAAAGCTAAAAATATATATTTTATATATTAAATAGAGAAAATAACCGGACTCCACACTTGAAAAACTGGTTCAATCTAGGAATGAAAGGAAAGTAACCGGTAAAGCTCAAAAAACTTCCCGGACTGTGCACTGTAGCACACTGTGACGAGAGCCGGGCTATGGGTGGATTTTAGGGTTTCCGGGGAGTTTTGCATCGATTGATTCGGGTGCCTTTAGGTTCAGAGATTGATTGGTGTTGGGGTGTGATTCGAACGCGCTGAATCGAACAGTAGAGTTCAATAGATCCAGAATGCACTCTTGTCTCCCCTGTTAGCGGTAGATCTGTTTTTCGGGTTCTAGGATTTAAGGTCACTGTTAAATAGTACTCCCTCCGTCCCCAAGTTATTGTCATGTTTGAAAGTCATGTTTGAAAGTGCTTTTTAAAGTAGGTCAAAAAAATATTTCCTTGTGGCTGATTTTATTTAGGTTGCAATGAACACATGCAATGTTCTTCAATCATTCTAGTGACATAATTTGGAACCTTTTTTAATCATGTTTCTTACAATATGATCAATGAAATAGGCTCAACGAAATACCAAGCAAACAAGTTGGACAATAACTTTGGGACGGAGGGAGTATACAGCGTGTTCTGTTTCAAAAGGACATTTTCTTTCGTCTTCTGTTCGTAGATTGAGCAAGTGGTTGCCCTTTTTGCAGCAGCATCATGACAATGGACAAGGACGCGAAAGTGTTTGTGGCAGGGCACCGAGGGCTCGTGGGAGCTGCCATTGTGCGTGCGCTGAAGAAGGATGGGTACAACAACTTGGTGACGAAAACGCACAAGGAGCTGGATCTCACGCGCCAAGCCGCTGTGGAAGAGTTTTTCCACAGCGAGAAACCGGATTACGTGATTCTGGCAGCTGCCAAAGTGGGTGGCATCCATGCGAACAGCACGTACCCTGCGGAGTTCATCGGCGTGAACCTGCAGATTCAAACGAACGTCATTGATGCGGCTCACAAGTCCGGTGTGAAGAAGCTCTTGTTCCTGGGGTCGTCCTGCATTTACCCCAAGTTTGCCCAAATCCCCATTGTGGAGGAGTCGCTTCTTACCGGTGCTCTGGAGCCTACTAACGAGTGGTACGCCGTGGCCAAGATTGCTGGAATCAAAATGTGCCAGGTACTCTCTCTCTCTTTGTCAGGCTTATGTTCATTGTCAGCCAGTGATGTGATTTTTGGAAACATACTCAACATGCCATTACTGCACACCGCAAGCTTTTATCGAAATTGTGTTAAACGATTTGAAACTTCTTAAAGATCGAATTCCTCGATAAAAACAAGTGCTTTCTCATCACTGCTCATCTACTACACACAGTTATTTTCACTTGCCCAGAGAATAACGCTTTTCGAGACTCTACAATCAATGACAATGTGGAGAAACTCTTAAGAGTAAGAGTCGATCATACAATAAATTTTCGTGGACAAATTGCACAAGAAGGGAATCTATAGAGTAAATAGTGATCATGCAACAAAGTTTCGTGCAATCCTAAAATCGATAAAAGAGAACCAATTTTCTTACAACATAAAGAAACAACGTACTTACAATATGAAGGTTGTCATGGTTTCTCGATGTAATTGCAGGCGTACAGATTACAGTACAAGTTTGATGCGATCTCTGGAATGCCGACGAATTTGTATGGCCCTCACGACAACTTCCACCCTGACAACTCGCATGTGCTGCCAGCACTGATCCGGCGCTTTCACGAGGCCAAGGTGAACGGGTCCAAGGAAGTGGTGGTGTGGGGAACAGGCTCCCCATTCCGAGAGTTTCTTCATGTCGATGACTTGGCCGAGGCAGCCGTGTTCCTGATCCAGAACTACTCTGCCCATGAGCACGTCAACATGGGAAGCGGCTCTGAGGTGACCATCAAGGAGCTCGCGGAAATGGTGAAGGAGGTGGTTGGATTCCAGGGGCAGCTGACATGGGACACTTCCAAACCTGACGGAACTCCCCGCAAGCTCATCGACAGCACCAAGCTTGCAAACCTCGGATGGCAGCCCAGAATTCCTCTCAAGGAAGGCCTTGTAGAGACTTACAAATGGTACTGTGAAAACTACAACGTTTAGGTTAGCACATTCTAATATTCTTTTTCTTATTACTCTTTGATGCATACGACGGACTTGAGTGTTCACAATAGTAGTCTAGAGACTGAGGTGGCCATTTGACGATTTCTTGTAAGTGATTTTCATTTGATAATTCATTGTAGGTTTGTGAATGTGATGTTTTACTTTTGCTAACCAAATGGCTATTTAGTGTTTCTCATTAAGCACTTTGTCAACGGCCCGACTCTATCTAAATCCCCTCTCAACGGAAATGCAAGCACTATTCACCCATGGTCTTCATTTTCTGAAATTCTCATTTTGGGCACCCTAGGGTCCTCAAATTAGTCTTGGAGGACCTCCTCGGGAATCTTAAACCTTGGAAAGAGGGGGTTATTTTTTAAGGTGACCCCTACATGCACAAAATATGGGGCAGGTTTTGTCCTCTTGCATTAACGTCAAGGGGATACTTAGAGTCCGTATTGACAGTGTTTAGATTAGGACTTTCTATTCTTATCTTATATGTGTCACACTCATAAGACTATTAATTGGAAATTATTACTTTTATAACTTAACCCTTGAAGGATTTAGGGAATAGTAGATACGTTGCCGTATATTTAACATTTGTTATGAGTAGAAAGTTCCAAATTGAGATCCCAATAGCTTTTAAGACCATGTAGACATGAATTTTAATTTTACTTTTGATGCAATACTCATAGGAGGTGTAGAACCATTCCAAATACAATGAAATACGGTCGTGTACATTGGCTGAAATGGCCAATCTAGACCTTTAAGGGTTAATCTCTTTTTTCCAGCCTGAAGCAAAATTCATGCTTATTGACTTATTGTAGAGGCAAGTCTTTGATAATGTATTTTTATTACGGCAGTTAAATGGTTAAAGCTTTTGTGGAGTGTATGACATCATAGTCCAAAAGATACCCATGAGCTTGAAGTTTAGGTTGATTGTCCTAAGAGCATCTGCACCATTGCGTGCTATACCCGGCCGCAACAGGGTTTGGTGGGCCCGGGCATCAACGCGTTCCCCACTGTGGCTCGCGGCCTCGTCAAAATCTGTCGTAGACTCGCCATTTTGCAGAGTGCTCGTCTTTCCTGAGCGTGCCCAAAACACGGACAAATCTTTGTCAATCTTGCTGGCCGCAGTCTCCCAGCAGCAGCTCGCACTGAAGATGGATTTCAGACTGCTTGCAGTGAAGATGGATTACTCCATCCAACGCCACTGTGGCATGTGAGTACGTGGCGTGAGAGAAGTCCGCGGAGTCGTCGTGATGAAATCGGGGGATGCCGTGTCAGGTCCTCGAATCCCGGTTGACGAGCGACCTTCATGGGCCGTTTATAGAGCCATGGTGAGGGGTTCAAAATTTCGTGAGTCATAGTTGCCATGAACACCTCCTATGGGGACTGGTGGATAGCGCGGAACGGTGCGGATACTCTAAAACCACAAACTTAACCCCTAAATGACGGAGGGGGTAAGGGCAAAACATAAATGTGTTATAAAAAATTACTTCTTCAACTTTGATGAAGTTTGGTCCAAAAGAGAAAATGAGGAGCTTGATGTTTAGTAATTATCCATACGGTCAAATTTCAAAAAATAGCTTTTTATCTTCTCATAATGAATTTAGAAGCATTTAACTTCAAATATTCATCAGAATTACAAATTTTATTTTTAGAATTTGAAATTATGTATGATTTGTTAAAACTAGACATTCTATTCTAAAATCAAAAATTGCAAATTTTTCAACGGAGAGAACATCATTACTTTCCCCAAATAGTAAGTTTTCTAACACTAGCCAATGTAGAAGTGTTTTTCTTTGAAAATTTCTCCCAGGTGGAGTTTAACTTGGATTGACATGATTCTTAGTGGGTCGGAAAGTAGACTTGATTTCCTATTTAAAAATCTTTTTTATTTTCTATAAAAATAGTTTTTTCTATTTTCGGCAGCCTGTAAAAAAAGGGCAGAGACCATAAAATGGTTGATCCGTCACTTAGGGGTTAAGCAATCTGGTCTATTTTTGGAAGTGCTAAATTTGAGAAAAAAAATCAGATCGCATTTGAAATAGGTTTTGATGAAGATTGCAAACATTTGCTACATCTAATTCGCATTTGTCAAATTTATACAAAATTCCAAAATGAAAAGTAACCTTTGACCCATACGTTACATACCAATTTCCTAAGTTCACATTTTGTTGTTCCTAGATTCCGTTCATGAGCTAATCCAAAACCACTAACTATTTCTTCGCAATGCTTGGCATGCCATTGGTTTACTTGAATAGTGAAATTGGTCGTTTTGAGTCTCAATTGTGGTGGCCCCAAGAAAGCTCTACATGTCATAATTAAGGGATGTGGTGGTTTTAGGACATCCTACCTTAGTCATGAGGTATGGCCCGTGAAACAAATGGAACATTCAATTTCGACATTTTTTTATTGCATCTTCCCTACCTAGGTAGAGACTACGGAAACGCATCGTTTTCAAGGGGTTACATGGTTGAACCCTTTGACGCGCCAATGTTCATATTCTGGGCATTGGATGATTTATGACGTGTTCCTTCATCAGATATTGTGATGTTTTTCATCCATCCAAGATTCTCTTGATTCTTGTGCCGGTTGAATACCATTTGTACGGTATGGATCTTCAAAATAAAATAATGTGAATTTTTGAATAATAAAAAAAGTAATTTATGTCAAGTTTCATTCTTAGTTCAAAAAGTGAGACTTTAAACATGATTTTCCATAATAAGTAGAATCAAACAATGGGAAGCTATACCATCTTGTAGTACATGTTATTCCCATTTCATTACAATATTTTTCAAATTTTTTGTGTTAATTTTGGATTTTTTAATGAATTTCAAGATAAAAATTGGCAAATTTAATTAATAATTATTATTAATGAATATGATGAGTCCAACCGTATCAATATTACCTTCACATGGACATTTACAAATTTGCTTTGTACATCAACTCCATTGTTATTTTTCATCACAAATTTCATAAGGAATCATTGAAAACAGTGTTAGATCAGGACGTTAACCCTTAGACGCGCCTGCGTCCAGAATCTGGACGATGGATGATTCTGGACGCGTCCCTTCACCACGCAATTGGATGTTTTTCATCCATTCATTTTTCTTAAAATTCTTGTGCTAGTTGATTACCATTTGTACGGTATGGATCTTCAAGATAAGATATTGAGAGTTTTTGAAAAATAGCAAAAGTGGTTTATGTCAAGTTTCATTCCTAGTTCAAAAAGTGAGACTTGAAACATGATTTTCCATAATAAGAAGAATCAAATAGTGAAAACCATACCCTCTTGTAGTGCATGTTATTCCAATTTCATTACAATATTTTTTAAATTTTTAATGTTAATTTTGGATTTTTAATTGAATTTCAAGAGAAAACCTTGCAAAATTAATTAAAAAGTATTAATAATAAATATGATGAATCCAACCGTATAGATATTATCTTCACATTGACATTTATAACTTTGCTTTGTACATCAACTCTATTTTAATTTTTCATCAAACATTTTATAACGAATCTTTGAAAACAGTGTTGAATCGGGACCTTAAAGGGTTAAAGGGCTAAACAAGCCATAAAATTAAACCTAAGGTAAATATAAAGCAGAAACTATGCGACTAGCCGCTTGATTCTTTTGTGAAGCCATCAAATTTTTATTGGAAATTGATTTGATTTCGTTATGACCATTTCCGTTTGCTATATAATTATAAATGTATTTTTATACATTAAATAAATACAATTACCTATATATGCAGTGGAATTTGAAAATCATGGTTAACGTGGTTGATTGTTATAATAAATAGAGTAAGTAATAAAAAATTTCAATAATGTGAGGTAATTGATCATAGTAATAAGTATAAACAATAAATTGTTATGATTTTTTTTAATGAGATGCATCTAAGTATTTGCAAAGAGAGATCACTGCTACTCTAATATAATTTCCACATTTATTTGGAGGAGGAATTATATGGGGATCACTGAATCCTATGTTTCCATGGACATGCTGTGGGTTGTTCAATGCACATACCAAAACATTGCTTTTGATAGTTGTTGAACGATTAAGCGTAGAATGAACGTTGAAAGGACGGCCAAACCATCAAATAGTCGGCCTACCCGTTGCCAAAAAAAATCCAGCCATCGAGAGGACGGACCAGCTGTTGTCAAGGGACGGATTCCCCATTTATTGAACGGATTGGTTGACTATCGAATAGATTGGTCGTTGCCAAGAGATTGACTATTGACTAAACAACATGGTTGTTGCCAAGGGACGGATCAGTAGCCGAGCACGCGGAGTAGGTGTTGTAAAAGAACAAATTGGCCGTTGAGTGAATAAATGAATTGTTGCCAAGAGACGTATTGGGTGTCAGTAAGAGACATGTTAGCCGTCGAGGAGACAAACTAGCCGTTGCCAAGAGACGTATTCGTTGTCAGTAAGAGACCGATTAGCCGTCTAGGAGACAAACTAGCCGTTGCCAAGAGACGTATTGGTTGTCAGTAAGAGACCGATTAGCCGTCTAGGAGACAAACTAGTCGTTGCCAAGAGACGTATTGGTTGTCAGTAAGAGACTGATTAGCCGTCTAGGAGACAAACTAGTCGTTGCCACAAACAAGTTGTTAAGTAGATGGACCGCGGTTACCGAGGGACGATGGCCTCAACGAACTTCATTTATAGTTTTACTGTTAGGTAAATTGTAAATAGTCATTTTTTTTTTGTATTTATTTGAATTTTTACTAGTGTCAAGATCTTGATGTGATCTTGACGCGTCAGTTCTGGTCATGACGGATGTGTCATGATATTTTGATGCAAAAGCCAACGTCACGTCAAAATGCACAACTCTGCTTTCTTTTCAGAGTGTGGATTTTTTACTACATTTTTTGTAGGAAGTTAGCTTCATGCACATGTGAACCGATTAGAAAAGAGATGATAAATTTGTAAGATTTTTATGCCTCACTTCATGTTACATGATTTACCAGAAAATTCTAAGAACTTAATTCAAAAGTGCTTTTGAAAAAACCAAGTCATAAAATTAACCCCTAAGTGTCCCTAGTATTTTTGGGCTTAAAACCAATATTGCTTTTGATGTGTTATAGTTCTAAATGTAAGCGAGGTGTAGAAATCTCAACTGTACAATCTTGTAATATACTTTGTTGTAGATGATGTTAATCAAATTTGGAGTAATTTGGCTATAAAGATTGCAAGAACATAGTGTTTTAGTGTTAAAAAAGAATGCTGAAATTTTTTTAGCAACATAGTTAGAGGTGAAATTCATTTTCAAAATTACTTAAATGAAAAAACTTTGAACTATAAAGTAGTTCAAAATCATCATATAAACACATTGGTACCACAAAAAATCATGAAAGGATTTAATGTGCCCTAAAATGGAAATGTCAAAAAGATGCCCAGAAATAAGTGGTCCATTTGGCCCAAAAAGCAAAAAGTACGGTATATATTTTTAGAATAGTCTATGTTGTGTAACACATGCTTTGACAATATTTACATACCAATTTCTAAATATATGTACAAAGGAATCCATTTGTTCCCTTGTGACAATGTCATTAAAGAGAATATAATAGGTGGTGTTAGAGTACAATACATTAAAAAAATACGATGAAGTGTGATTTTGTTTCATTAGCTATTTGTCAACTCGTGACATACTCTCACATTTGTTTGTGCTCTATCAAAAATTTAAGAGAATTGCAATCCAAAATAAAACATGATCGATTGTAAAAAAACACGATCATAAAAACACGATCATTTGAACACCAATTTTCTTTTGGGTACCTTTGAGCACGAATTGCTGCAATAGACGCTATAAAATGTCATTTTTTAATACCAAAGACAATAATCGGAAGACGAAACCGCGAACCTCAAACCTCAAATTCTAATGCCCTCTTTTTGAAAGTCTTCCATGACAATGACACTGCCGGCTTACAAATGCCCAAAAAGAACCACATTCTAACTGACAGTCTTCCACCGAGTCTCCAAAACCTTTGGCATAACCGGCTTGCACAATGAAATCCAAAGAGGAAAGGGGATGAAGGGACAGGCTACCGAGGAAAAGGAATTCGTAAATGAAGTGAGATTCCTCCAGCCCTGTTGTGAACTGACAGGTAGGGGAGCCTGGAGGTACGGGGAACGCGGTTGGGGCACGTGAGAACGTGAATGAGGCACGTGGGAACGAGGATGGGGCACGTGCGAACGTCTGAGGTGACCGGCTGAGGTGACCGGGCCACCGGCAGTGTCGGGTGGCGTCTGTTGCGCGGCCTTTCTTCACGGCAGCGTCGTCGCAGCGAGGGAGGTGCAAGCCCACCATAGCCCATTTCTACCCCTCGTCGCCTCCATTTCCTTCACTCTCTCGCTCCCTTCTCCCCGTGCTCGCATCGCCGTTGCCTTGGCCGTCTCGTCGACGTCGTGGGTTTTTTTTTTGGTGCATTTTCGGTCTCGTTTTGGCGCGGTTTGCTTCCGGAGCCTCGGGGTACTAGGTTGGAGCCTCGCTCTTCGTTGCATTGGCGTGAGGAGGTCCTTTCAACGAGCTCTTGGAAGCGTGGTTTTATGGCCGCGGCATTCTTTCCCGTGCCGGAGTTTTCGTACCGACGTGCTGCTGGCCTCGGGGGTTTGTTATTTTTGTAGGTGTATTTATACGCTAGGTGTTTCGTGGTGTTCCGGACGGCGTTTTGTTTTCGCCGGTGTGGTTAGCCGTGTGCTCGGTATAGGTTGCTCTTCATTTTGGATTTTGGAGCAGAACGGTTCCAGACGGTTGCGTGGCCGTTGTGAACGCCGGACAGGGTTTCGGAGTGATGTTGTTTTCTTGCGAAACTCGAAAGTAGAATTTTTTGGGCCAGTTATTGACTCTACGAAATTCCGGAGATAGTTGCGATTGTAACGAACATGGTCAGGAAAAGGTTGGAGAAATTTAGGGACGGTTTTTTCCATGCACTGAACAGGTTCGGATCAGCCAGTAGTATATAGGTTCTATGCAGCGCACGTTGGTGCGTTAGTTTTTCCATCTCCGACGTTATGGCGAGGTTACTCTGCATGAGCGGAGCGTAGGGTTTACTCTGGAGGTGGAAGTGCGGGCATTGTGTAATCGCGGAGGAAGGGACCAGGAAGGCAACACTGCTCTTCTTACTTGGAGAAAATGAAGAAGAAACTGGATACACGCTTTCCGGCTGTAAGTGCACAAACCCTAGCTCTTTGACTGAAAATATCGCTTTTTTTTTAATGGCTTTGAGATGACGGAAAAATATCCTGACAAGCGAATCTTCGGCGGCAGATGGATAAGGGTGGCAGAGTCAAATATATCAGTCCTAAGAACCTCGTGGTGAGGGTCATGGGAACCTGCGTTAGACTTTGGTTTAGACAGTTATCGTAAGAGTGCATGTAAGTAAACGTCGGGAAAGTACATACAGGAAATGGTACTACGATATTTCATAGAAGCAACGAGTCGAGAAGATGGACTCTTTTCCCAACTGCTCTTGTGTGAACGTATGCAAAAGTCTTTATTGCAGTGGGTGTATTGATGGTCTTGTCTTTGCAGCCTTTCGAGGGAGGGGTGAACCGATAGAATGACATCGCTTGAATAGTTTGAAATTTTATTGGTAGAGCTTGACGAAAGAAACTGTGAGGAGGCAGTCTTGATTGCATGGAGAGAACGTAGAGAAGGTTTTCTAAGAATTTTGAGCATGTGCTGGGGCGTGATAGACGTTTTCTGGCATGTGCTGGGACGAGCTTTGGGAACAGGAGGCCGATGTTTTATATTTTTGGCAAAATGTGATGAAGGGTAGAGCAGGGTATATAGAAGAAATGATTGTGTGTTTTATGAAATAATGAGTTCACGAGCTTCACATTCTTTCTTGTTACCATATTACTCTACACATGATGCATATTTCTTACATCACAGTATTTGATCTATCTGTCTTTGGGAGGAGAGATGCCATGCGAGGTATGCGATTGTTTGAGTAGCTAACCTCCTTTTCTGTGTCTCAGGCGCGAATAAAAAAGATTATGCAAGCCGATGAAGAAGTGGGGAAGATCGCCATGGCAACACCGGTGTTGATCTGTAGGTTCCTCCAAGCCTTCTCTGTCTTTGTGAACTCTCCTTGTTTTCTAAACGGGGGTTGATCTGGAAAGAAGGTTGGGCTTTGAGCACGAGGGTCGAAGTTAGTGGATCATGCCACATCCATTTTGCTTCTATTGAGGTGTTGTAGAAACTGAGGAGCATTTTGTCCGTTTTGTTTTGTGTATCCACAAGGGGGAGCTGCTGATGAAGTCAGTGGGCAGTGGTGGCAGGTTGTCACTGCTGTACATTATATTTCCAGCCGTCATGCACGGTCCAAGACTTTGTGACTGACAAGTCATGAGGTCGAGACTGCACTCAAAGTCCTTGTGCTAGTAATAGCTGTACGTAGGTGATGAGACCATTGTTTAGCTTGTACATGAGTGAGTCTTGACGTCGTTCATGGTATTCCGGAGTTGATGCGAAATTTGGCTTGTTTGGTGCAGCTAAAGCTTTGGAGCTTTTTCTTCAGAACCTATGCGACAAAACGTACGAGATCACTCTTCGGAGGGGTGCGAAGACCATGAGTTCGATCCACTTGTAAGTGACGGCACTTGTCTCTTTGGTTGTGAGGGGTTTCTTGAACGATGTTTCAACCTCGTGGAAGACGATTCTTTTGTTTTGTTTGCATGGAGTGATTTGGAAAGTGGTACCTGAACTCTTGTACGTTAATTTTATGTTCGTACTCATCACTAGAACAACACTGTTTCCCTAGAAACATCACTAGTAATTGAGTTTGTTGACATATTAGAATAGTGCACTGTTTCCTGATTTGATTCCTTGTGCACTGCAGGAAACAGTGTGTACAGACGAACAGCGTGTTTGACTTTCTTCAAGAGATTGTTTCAAAGGTTCCAGACATCGGGCCAGAATCTTACCATGATGAAAGGAATCCTGGAAGGAGAAGGTATGAGCTTTTGAAGCTCCATCTCTTTGAACCAGGACCTCAAATTTGAATCTTGTGGTATTTGATCCTTTTAATTTGTATGTGCACAAAACGTACGAGCGCAATTGGTGTGTCTGTCGAGTTATTTGACTTTTCAAAGGGATAATCTTGGTGTCTCTGGTTGGGCTTTGACTTTCTGCAGAAAGCAGTCAGATGGGGATGACAGCGAGGACGAGGAGGTGGTGAAACGACCGAAAGCGGTGCGTGGTTTCTTCACTGTTCATGTTTTCCCAGTGTTTGTGCGGACACCTGTACATCAATTTTGTTTGTGAACTCGCCTTGCGCTTATGAGGAACTGTAGTTTTGGGGATGGTATCACTTATGTGCGTTGAGTTGTTGTGCTCCGGCTTCACGATAGTACTCAACACTGCCAGGAATCCGGTGGAGTTGGCATAGTGGAAAGCTGTGCATGTTGGGGAGATGTTAAACGGGTGGACTTGTGTGTGTGCAGGAGGTTCAATCAACTTCAGGGAGAGGTCGAGGCCGAGGACGTGGTAGAGGCAGAGGCCGAGGAAGAGGGTCAAACGGGGCTGCAAGTACACGCACCAACGGGGTTGAGAAAGCGGAAGACTCGGAGGACGTAGAAATGGACACAGGGTCACCATCCTCGGACCAAGCAGATGTAATTTTAGATCCCATAGTGCACAAAGCTAAACCGAAACTGGAGGAAGCGGTCAGCCGAGATGCCACTCCCACATCGTCTGGCCCCTCATCCAGGTCCCCAAAAGTTCTGGGATTTGATTTAAATATGGATTTAGACGAGAACGGCGAAATCCCTCCAGGAACGGACGAAGCCACTGCCAAAGAGGAGGAAGAGCAAGAGTTGGACGGACCTCCCAACGCCAAGGAACCGACAAAGGATTCGGATGTAGATAGTGAGAATGTCTTAGGGGGCACATTGCATTTACAAGGGAGCGAAGTCCGCCCCTCTGTACATCCCGATGAGGACGATTATGACTGTGAAGACGAAGATGGTTAGTTAGTTAGTTAGTTAGTTAGAGCCTCCCCGCACTCACATGGCTGTGAAGAAGGACCTGGAGCTGTTAGCAAACAGTTGTCGACAAACGCGGTGGCTTGCTTGCAAAAGTTACTAGTTAGCCTGAACTTCTGTAATTTGTGTCCTAACTACTGTAACTTTTGGCAGCACGTCTGGAAAATTCTCATGAAAGTGTAGATTTCTTCATCCTTGACTCTTCCGGTAAGCATCATGTCAGGCCCAGTGCCGGACAAGCTTCCAAGCTTCCGCACCTTGTAATTGTAAATCTACGAGAGGAAAGGAATGCGAGGATGCTCGCTCTCCTGCTTCCTTTGAGGTGGTCCCTGTCAGAAGTATGTTGCGATAGAAATAACCCATCTCATCACGTTGTGAGGCATGGCTTTTGCTTTATAGACTACACTGACCGCTTGTATCGAAACTCTTGGGGTTGATTCATACCCTGCAACTACATTTACAATTGTAAACACTACAAGGAGAAGGCGTCGCTTTTCACACGGCACTTCACACTCACCAATTTTTTCACCAATTTTTTGGTTAAATTTGGTGAGTGCGATTCGCCCATGTAGGACAAGCGTGTAGAGTGAAAAGCGACAATGAACAGGATCCTCCAGAGTGAGAAACGGCGCCGTTGCTTGTAGTGACACAAGGAGATAAATACAAGATTCCCATATGCGAAACGCGGGCAAATTTCCCACAATTGTAACTTTCCCAGATCAAAAATTCCCTACAATCATCCCAAGACAGTTACAATTGTGGGAATATTGTCCCTTTTCCCATATGCATTCCCATGTGGGAATGTCTTAATCACTCCCTGTGTCCTTGTTCACAGCACTGGGGTTTTATCCTACTTATGCTTTACTGGTTGGAGGAATCGCCCGCGTTAGTTTGGGTACCGCTTGTCTGAGCTGTGAGACTGCTCAGATGATGCAGACAAATTGCTGTGAATTCCATGGGTTCACTGCTCATTTTCCGGAGCTACAACACAAGTGGTGATGAAAATGTACGCTTTGAATGGACAACTACCATCTCTGCCAGCTTCATATGCTCCGGATAAATGCCTCGGGGGTGCACTTTACATTATGTTTGAGAATCACGTGCATTCATGACCCCTTCTAAAAACCCCCTTGTATACGAGAAGTTATATGTCTGAATACCTTTGTATACAAATGTATTCCGTTTTAAATATATGTTTAGTGTAAGTATACGTGAATATTTTCAATTCTAAATGTGTTTATTGTATGTATATGTAATACGGCAGTGTTCAAATCAATACCCCTCTTGTGCACTCACGTATACTCGTACATGTTTAGTACAGTGCATCCCCGAGATAAATGCAAACAGAAGCTGAATCAAGAGCTCACCATAACCGTGTTAACAAATTAACGTCAAAGGGCGCTTCCATTTTTACCTTGTGTGATTATTGATCATCGCCAATTTGAAGTAACCCGGTTGCGCATCTAACTTCAACGGATCCAAAAGCGCAGGAATTGGCGTAAGCTTAATTATCAAGATCTTCTGCTCACCATACCACGTCTTTAGCACTCCCAAATGCTTCTGGAAATTCTCCTCCACGTTTGGTGATGCCCAGCACTGCAGATAAACAATGCTATGTGCATCAAAGACGTCATGGTATGGGAAATGACAGTTTAATTCCCCAATCAATTGAAATGCCGCAGCTGCAAAGAAAATCACAAATGGTTGTATGATGAACAAACTTGCACAGGTTTATGCTAATCAGACCATGTATGTAAGAGATGCTTGCATTTGTCAGAACTTACTGATTTCACATGTGCTACAATCTCTCTAAGTTAAATGCACTCCGATTCTAGAAAAGGTGGCAGAAAAGGTGGCAGTGCAAAGGGAGATGCCCAAGCAAGTGGTGCCCAATTCCACGCATGTACAGTGATTTTGCCTCGGCAACTTCTGGGAGCACCATCTTTTCTACAAGTGGTGGTTGTCACTCATAGCCTGCCCAAAACTGTTCAGTGCCACAAACAATTTAATCCTTAAAGGGCTGATGGGGATAGTAGATACGTTGGCGTATATTTGACATTTGTTGAAAATAGAAAGCTCCAAATTGAAACCCAATAGCTCATTAAAATCATGTTGACGTGAATTTGAACTTCAATTTTGATCTTAAACTCATAGGAGGTGTGGAACTATGCTAAATACAATGGAATATTGGTGTATAGTACTGGTCGGAAAGGGCTCTCTGGACCTTTTAAGGGTTAAGCAAGCTGCATGTCCTCTGAGAAATTCAAGTCTGCAACCCACTTGGTGTGAATGGATTTGTGAAAGAAATCCAATAGCCCCGAAAAACCCCAGAACTCATCCTTCGAAAATGCAGTATCGCAATTGACATACAATGTGTTTAATTGGCTCTCACAAAACCAGTAAGGCTGCGACAAAGTGGCAAATAAAAATGTCACTCTGCTGGGCAAAAACACAGTGGTCAGCAAAAGTGTTCAGATAGCGGCGGTAATTTTGAATTTGCGGTGACGGTGGTTGACCAGAGGTAAGTTTATTAGTGCTGATTTTTCCGACCAACAATAGTATGCATGACATCCAGAGTACCAAATGCAGCAATACACTCCCAAACTTGTTCACTTCTCGGTGATACAGATTGGATTGTGTGGTGTACAATTCAATATGCACAAAAGTTGTGCATACCACAATCTTCACAATGCAAGTGTATTTATGAGGGCTTATTATTATCTAGAATTTCAAAGAGGCTTTTAAAGGTTGCAAGTGATTACCTATGGCTTCCATGAGGTGAGAATCAGCATAGAGCAGTTCTTGAGATGTACGAGAGAGGTAGTTTAAATGGCGAGATTTCACAAGTTTTGGGCATTCCCCGCAGCACATGTAGTGATCCTAGTGTGAAGGTTTAGTGAGATGGGATCTGAGAGATAGAACTTCATGTGGAAGAGCTAGAATTCTTGATGAGCACGACAATTGTGAGGTTGTAAAGACGTTATTTAAATGAACCATCTAGCGGTACATCTATGTTCTTTTTTACATCATGGATCAAAGAGTTGTGATCAAGGAAAATGGATTTCTTCCATGGTCACCGCTCTTAGTCCGACTTCCATGGTCACACTTCACAAAAATGCAATTTTTAATACCCTTGGGCCCCTCGCTGGGTGTAAACCAAACTCGAATTGGGCGTAGTGACCATGCACCAAAAAGAGGGTGGGTTGATTTTTTTAAAGAAAAAACCTTAATTTTTTAAAAATGTGGTGTTTCAGAAATTTTGAGCGCCTATATCTCCCAAACTCCAACTCCAAATACAAAACTTTCAACACATTTGAGATTAGAATGGCCACATTATACTACTCTGAAAATTTTAGATCAATATAACACTTTTGATTTTTTTACTTTTAAATTTTTATTTTGTTTTACTACCATGGTCCCCGGGTTTTTTGGCAAGAGAACCTCTTTTGCCTCTCTCGCTGCAATACCCAAGGATCCTGAAAGGAAATAATGTTGCTGCTACATGGGCTTTTGGGGGATCTTTAGTCCCATGGTCATTTTTCTTGGGGGTTTGATGTAAACTAAGATCGTCCTAGGACAACTTCAAGGGCCAATCATATATTTTAAACGTGCATGAGACGACTTCTTGGTGTAAACATGCTCTAAGTGATGAAGGCAACCCCATTTTCATTCAAACAAAGACATTTTCATTCAAACCGGTACTCCTGCCTCACAATAAAGCTCTGCATTGGAATTGCAAGTTTCTGTGTTGCGGAGGAAATGCTTGGCCACTCAAATTTAACTTAATTGAAGTAGTTTTCTTTCTATTGAATTCGCCTCTACTTTGCATGAAATAGTTACACATGCATGCATGCATCATCGATAAGCTCTTAAAAATGTAAGCATCACTAAGTCTTTGACGCGCCTGCGTCCATATAATGGACGACAAACAAATTGCAACCTTTCTCAACATTACATTCTGTACAATTTTTATCCATTCAAATTTCTCTTGGTTCTTGTGCTAGTTGACTGTCATTTGTATGGTATGGATTTTCAAAACAAGATATTGTGATATATTGAAAAACAACACAATTGGTTTATGTCAAGGTTCATTCTTAGTTCAAAAAGTGAGATCTTAAACATGAGTTTCCAAAATAAGTAGAATCAAACAATGGAAACTATACCATCTTGTAGTGCATGTTATTTCAATTTCATAATAATATTTATTAAATTTTTGGTGTTGATTTGGGATTATTAATAGGATTTCAAGAGAAAACCTTGCAAAATTAAATAAAAAACAGTTAATAAAAAATATGATGAATCCAACCGTATAGATGTGATCTATACATTGACAATTTCAACTTTGCTGTGAACATCAACTCCATTTTTGTTTTTCATCAAACATTTTATAATGAATCTTTCAAAACAGTGTGGCGGATTTAGGTGCCTCCACCTTATTCCAATTTCTGTAGCTAGGATTTTGCAAGATAGATTTACAGCGCGCTTCAAATGTGTAGCGACGGATTCAACGTGAATTGACGTTCTACTCTGAATTTTAATTAAGGTAGGAGCACCTAATTCCGACATAGTACCTAATGCCGATAATTTCTACACATGGCTTTCATTTTAGAACGCAAATCTAAATATGTCATAAAGCCTTTATTGTTTGTTGACCAAAACGATAAGCCATCTATGGTCTACCTAGATGTGCGTTCTAAAATGAAAGCCATGTGTAGAAATTATCGGCTTTGGGTACTATGTCGGAATTGGGTGCTCCTACCTTAGCATGAGTCACAACCTTGAATCCTAGAATTTAATTGTGTTTTTATTGGTCAACTCTGTTCATTTGTTAGGACGAGTTTTTCAGGAGGAAAAATAGCTGAGGAGAGTCATGGCTGAACCTAAATCTACATAGAACTGACATAGAACCATGTTTTGCCGCTGTTAGGATTAAAATTGAAGATCTCCCATCGTTGCTTGAGATTAGATTTGTAATGTAGCAACGCAGTCACGGCGCTACAGAGGAATATTGATGTTTGATGATTTCTCAAAGCTCACTCCAGAAGTGGCATGCATTTAGGGTTCAGGGTTTTAGGGTTTAGGGTTCACTGGCTATCAGCTAATTATGCATCTTGAGAGAAGAAACAGCAGTGGTGTCCAGGATGCGTAAAATGAAGCTCAACAAAGTTCTCACAACTTTCCACTGGTAATGAATTGATCGATAGCTGGGAGTGTTTGGAATGACCTCAATGGGCAGAGGATACTATTTGCATCACTTTAACCCCTAAAGGCCCTTAAAAGCCAAAATGGCTTTTTGCTATTTCGGGCAGCTTAGATGGAAGGTTTAAATTAAGAATTTTAGACTATAATTTGGCGTGGGCGTGGTCATACATACAAGGTGTGTGTGGTAAAAATTACAAAGTCAAATTCGGATTTTATAAATTTTTTATTGAAATTTTTGGTTTCAAGCCCAACTGGGGCAGAAAAAAACTTTTTATTATAATCATTTTTTCAATTTTTTTTTTTGGAGACATGCTCTTCACCACATTTAGGCTCAGAATTTGAAGTGACCCATGTTGATTATATTCTTGGCTTGACAAGGGCAGCCTCCAAAATAAAGAACAACAACCTCCAAGGTTTTTTGTAATTTCACATTATTTTCTTTCGAAATTTGTCAAAATTTGAGATTTTGAAATTTTTTAAAAATAATTTCGCCTAAAATTTATAAAATCATAGAGGTACCTAATCACCGTTCATTTCTTCCAAAAATCAAATACAATTAATGTGATGCATGTTTCACCAAATTGCCATTTTTATACCTACTTCCGGAAATTAATTTGGATGAAGGTTTGAAACGCGTAATGAGTCTCTAAAATTTTGCATGAGCGTACCCAACTTAGTTATCTACATGGAAAAAAATATGAGCAAAATGTTTGGAGTAACAATCTTCAAGTCCCCCTTTGCACTATGGAGACAATGCCTCCCAAGCAATGCCCCGAAAAACTTTTGCACAAACTTTGGATGTTATGATCTTGCAAATGATAAACATCCAACGGTCAATTTTTGAAACAGTAGCTATGAATAGGCTTAGGTACAAGATCTTACGGTTGGAATTCTAAAAGAAGTAAAAAAACTTGGTTCACATCCCCGGGAGTACGTAGAGGTAGAAAATCGTAGTTTTGAGGTTTCAAGCTCCCAAAAACACAAGGAAATTTAGGGGTTAAGCATTTTAACGTACGTAGGAGTGCAATTTTTTTGAGATGTATAGAGCTCTGGAGCGATCTTTGCGTTCAGAGTCAACTCTGCTTTGCGTCAACTCTGCTTTGCGTACAAGAGTCAACTCTGCTTAGTTCAAAATTTTATCATTACGTATGTGAACTTGTGGGACCCGTGTTGTTGAGCACATTGAGCTTGAATATCTCCTCAATGGATTCCAACGCGAAACGGTCGAGTGAGACAAACCGAGCTCTATTGTATAATAGATGTTTTACGCAATTTCAGTATGGAACGTTTTAGACCATTAGAGTTAACCGAAAAGTCAGCTCAAAGAGGAAAGTTTTAGGAAACTCGAGTTGAATTCCTCTTGAACTCATATTGAAATATAAATAGATCAAAAACTAGTTCATGATGAGTTGGGAGACAATTTAAAGCAAGCCACTGTCATTTTTCTCCACATCTTGCAATGACTCTCACATCTTCTACCAAAGCTCCAAGCCCATGGTCCACAAGGGGACAATCTATGACACGACACTATTCAACCCAAGTATAGTTCAAAAAAGAGGTTAAAAGTAGAGAAAAAAGGGAGGTTAGATGGGCTTCTTTTTGGTTAACTCAATTATAAGTGATAGTAGACAATCCCATTGCTATAGGCATTAAACCCAGGGTCTCCATATGAAAGGTGAAACCCTAAAATGGCATCATTCTTTTTTTTCACAACTAGTGAGCTCCTTTTTTTTTTTTTTTTTCTCTTTGGCAACAAGTCTATGGGGAGCTCTCTTGTGTGATGTCAACTTTGATGGTTACCACCAAACCCTGGGTTTAAACCAAATCATATTTATACCACTTGATAAGAAGTCCAACCAAGCATATGTATAGACGATTTGTTGATGGTAACATTGGTTGATGTAGGAGCCGGAATCAGGTCCTTGATGTATCAATTCCGCAATAACTTTACATGTTTATTTATTATGAAAAAGAAGGATTCTAGAGCATTATGCTTGCCAATTGCTCAGCTTTTACATAAGCTATGCAAATTGTGTGAGAAAGGAAACTGATGTGGACTAACACTATCATAAATAGGGTTTTGTTTTGACACTCTTTTAGACAATGATTTTGACACTGTTTGTGTTCAAAAATAAAAATAAAAATTCAATGCTTAAGTATTGAAAATAATGTTGAAAAGAGTGTCAAAAACAACACCCTTTTATGGTAGTGAAAGAGGTGAGACTTCAGTTATGCAGGTTTCACTCGACTAACTCTGCCAATTGGCTTGTAAAGAACACCAACATCAGGGTTTTTTTGGTAAAAATATTCTAATTTGTACATGAATTGATTACCTCTCAGTAGCAGCATGTGTTGATATTGTTGTTGCTCACTGAATTCTCTTAGAGCATCCCCACTCCTACACGCCAGAGATGACTCGCTCAAATTATTCATTTACATTTGGAGGGCCCTTGCACTCAAACTCCCCCACCGTTGGAGGGCCCTCACACATCAAAAGTGCACATTAAATATTCAATGGACCAATCACAAGTAGAATGTGGGGATTTAGTCAACTAAATAGTGATTTGGAGGGTCATTTCTTGACACGTTAGGATTCAGAGTCAAGAGCCATTTTGGGAGGGTCTTGAGCACTTTTCATTTACTTTTGCAGTTGGGAGGGCCCTGGGAGGGCTGCAGTAGAGCTGCTCTTAACCCTTAAGTGTCCACTCTACAATTATCTGGTCTAACCTCCTCAATTCATCACATTTTAAAATATATTATATTATTTCGGAAATTTTCTCATATAAGTTATTATTAAACCAATTTATCCTAATTTTTTTCATATTTATTTAAATTTAAATTAAATTTATAAGATTTTCAAAGTTTTTTCCTTGTAAAAATCATAGTAATCACAATAATGCTTTAAATAGTATGATTATTTTAGGGAAAAATAATGATGTTCTCTCCATCATTTCTTTTGCTTTTGTGGAGTTTACAATAATAAAAAAAACCAACTTTAACGAATTATGCTAAATTTTAAAATTTAAAAGTGAAAATTGTAATTTAGACAATTTTCAAAGGTTAATCCCTAAGTGACGGATCAACCATTTTATGGTCTCTGCCCTTTTTTATGGGCTGCCCGAAATAGAAAAAACATTTTTATAGAAAATAAAAATATTTTAAAATAGGTAATCAAGTCTACTTTCCAACCCAATTTGAATCATGTCAATCCGAGTTAAACTCCACCGGGGAGAAATTTTCAAAGAAAAACACTTCTACATTGTCTAGTGTTAGAAAACTTACTATTTGGGGAAAGTAATGATGTTCTCTCCGTTGAAAATTTTGCAATTTTAGATTTTAGAATAGAATGTCTAGTTTTAACAAATCATACAAAATTTCAAATTCTAAAAATAAAATTTGAAATATTTGAAGTTATAAATATTACAAATATTTGAAGTTAAATGCTTCTAAATTCATTATGAGATGATAAAAAGCTATTTTTTGATATTTGACCGTATGGAAAATTACTAAACATCAAGCTCCTGATTTTCTCTTTTGGACCAAACTTCATCAAAGTTGAAGAAGTAATTTTTTATAACACATTTATGTTTTGCCCTTACCCCCTCCGTCATTTAGGGGTTAATGCTTTTAAATTCATTAAAAATTATCTAAAGTTATTTTTGGAAGTTTGAGTATACAAATAATTTGTAGAGATGATTCCCTACATTTTCTTTACCAAATCAAGCTTCATTAAACATGTGCAAGGCATAACACATCTACATTTTGTGCGATACCCCTCTGACTTTTAGGAATTAAGGATTAATCCATATTTTTTGAGGATTAATGTAAATGAGCTTGGTTACAAGAAAACCTTCTCTCCACTTGAACGCACAAGTGCCTCCCAACAAAATTCTTACTTTCTTGAATTATAATTTATATAATATTTGGCAAAAGATGCCAATCAATTTTAGAAAATTTTAAAACCTATCTTAAAAATTGTTAAAAAGTATTTTTAAATTGTTTTCTTCTGAAGGTGCTATCGAGATACGGTACATGTGATTGAACTACTGCCACATGTCAATTTTTGAACACATGTGATAAGAATTTTTTGGGTCTTGAGCCGGTGACATAAAAGAGGTACCCTGAATACCATATACCTGAATGGCATGCACTGGACAGAAAAAGCCTGTGCAAAAGGATGCCCAAGAGAATGTAACTTACCCCCGTCTCTAAATCCCCGGTGGTCTTGAATGCGGGCCACTGTTCATGGCCCCCCCCTTTCTCTGAAATTTCCATTTTGGGCACCTTCGGTGCTTTTTTTGGCAAATGTTTTTACAATCTTGGGGCCAACGGCCCCAAATTGCCCTTGAGGGACTTATTTGGGAATAAAAACCCATTGGAGGAGGGGGTTGTTTTTTAAGGTGAGCCCGTGAACCGACTAAAATAGGGGGCACTTTTGTCCCCATTCATTGAAGACCACTGAGGGATTTAGAGAAATCCGAGAATATACAGGCATGAATAAAAGTCTTTTGGGATCATAAGGGAGGGAGAATAGTAAGGAGCAGGCAAGCAAACTAAATGGAAAATTTCTCTAAATCACCCCGGACGTTAATGCAAGAGGACAAAAATTGTCCCCTATTTTGAACATGTAGGGGCTCACCTTTAAAAAAGTAACCCCTTCTTCCAAGGGTTTAAAATTCCCGAGGTCCCCTAAACCAAATTTGGACCGTAGGCCCCAAATTTGCAAAACAATTTGCCAAAAAAAGACCATGGTGCTAAAAATAGAAATTTCATAAATGGGGGCCTATGGGTGAATAATGATTGCATTAACGTCCAGGGGATATAGGGTTGGGGCTAAATGGCTCTGTAATTTATTCTCTATTCTTAGAACATCCGCACCTATGCACATTAAAGGTGGCTCGGTAAAATTATTCTTCTACATTTGAAGAATCTTTGAACTTACATTTGCCATCCTTGAACGCCCCTCAAACACCAAAAGTGCACATCAAATAGTCAATGGACCAATCGCAAGTAGAATGTGGGGATAGAGTCAATTAAACTTAGATTTGAAGGGCCATTTCTTGACTACCGTACTAAAATCCCAAGGGGTATTGGATAAAACATAGATGTGTTATAATATGTACCTTCTGTATATTTGATGAAGTTTGGTTCAATAGACAAAATGTAGGGCATCATCTCTACAAATTATCTGTACGGTCAAACTTCCAAAAATAACTTTAGATTTTTTAATTGAATTTACAAGCATCAACCTTTGAAAACTTGTATAAATTATAGTTTTTACTTTTAAATTTTAAAATTTAGCATGATTGGTTAGAGTTGGTTTATCTATTGTAAAATGTAAAAAAGAAAAAATATATATGGAAGGAACATCATTACTTTCCTCAAATAGCAGATTTTGTAACATCAAGACAATATTGAGGTGATTCACTTTGAAAAATTATCATGGGTGGAGTTTAACTCGGATTGATATAATTCAAGTTGCGTTGAAAAGTAGACTTGAGGTAGTGTTTTAATTTTTTAATTTTTTTTCAATTATTTTTTATCCAGATAGCTTGTTACATTTAGGTAGCAATCAAAAGATGGTCGTTTGAGCGTTTAGGGGTTAATACGCTAAGATTGAAGTCAAGAGGCATTTTTGAAGGGCCCTTGGTTATTTTCATTTAGTTATTGAGTATGTCAAACTTTGGGAGGACATGGGTGTGCATGCTCTTAGGTCATCTCTACTAGCACTCTGGATTACATTCTAAAGGTTATTCAAAAGTCAGTGAGACTTCACCATAGAATTCCCCGTTAACATCGCTCAATTAGTCTCATATAAATAGTAAGTGGGCCACTCACAAAGTCACTGCGCATGGATTGTGCAATTTTGAAGTGCAATTTTGAAAATAAGATACACTTGCTTGAGTGACTTTTGAAGGCTCTAGACTTGATTACATTTTTCCAGGGTCATAATCCAAATGAATTGTTCATTGACCTATACTCATCCATTTTTCAACAACTAAAGAGCTATCTTGAATGCTAGTGTAGATACTCTTAGAGCATCTCCTACTATCTTATATGTAAACCACCCCGGCAAAAGAGGTATGAAGGGGAAATTGAAGGGGTCAAGGAAAATTTACACAGATGGCAAAAAACTCTGTAGTCCTAAAATCTGGTCCCAATAGACGGTCTTCATCTAGGTTGGTTTCACATGGTCAAGCGGATATATAGTGGTTGAGGGAGTCACTATAACATCATACCAGTCAAAAAGAGCACCCGAAGAACTCACAAAGGCCGTCGAATAGCTCATGTACAAATTCAATCTTTGTTGGACCATAGAACAATTATACAGACCCCGAGCCACTACATTGTGTTCTCTAGTGTCATTGGAGACCCCGTTGTAGCACGGTTAGAAATTCATTAGCACGTGTCAAGGCATATGAGATGCTCTTAGAATGCAAAGTAGTAATCCAACATGCCCTAACTCAAAACTTAAGTTCACTTTACATTAGGGCCAAATTATTGGCTCAATCCAAACTTTACAAATTTCAACTAAGAGCATCTCCATTTTTATGGGAAATTTTCATTACTTAAAAAAATTCATCAGTAGTGGGGGCACTTGTTTAGAAGGTAGGTCACTTGATTATCCCACTCAAGCAACTCACTAAATTAACTTTCAACCAATCACTTGTCTCCTAGTATGCAAAGCAAAAAGAACCTTTGTCATTTATTATTTGACTATTAATTTTAGAATAAAAAGTAGTATTTGTTGAGGTTGCACAACCATGGCTACAATTAACTATTTACCAGGGCAAATCAATATTTTAGCGGGTTCAAGTATTAATTGCTTGTTTTCATTCAAAAAATGTCATTCTCATGTGTTTTGCGAGGTGTTTTGAAGGACATGTGGTACTTTGACAAAGTTTTTACTTAACAACTTGTAGGCGGCGTAGCCATAGTTGCCGTCATAGTCATCATAGCCATTATGGCGGTAATAGCCGTTTTGGTGGTAATAACCGTAGTCTTGTAGGTAATTGACTACGTGTGTTCGCACTTGGTGTGAATGGTCTAAGTGACTTAAACCATTGTGTAAAAGCTTGGCGTGAGGTTTTTGATCATATCTTGATCATACTTCTGTGGTTGGGTGGAGAGCTCCAATTTCATTTGCATTAGTAAAACTCCTATCTTCGTAAACACCTCTTGTTTTTCTACATGGTATCAAAGTTTGGTGTTCAAGTTTGCCCTTTGTGGGCTGAGTAGATTTCTTTTGAGGTTGTTTTGTAGGATTTGATCAATTGATCAACTTGAGAGAGTTATTTTGTATGAGTTTACTTGTGAGAACTTGAATCCAAAATTTAGAATCCTCGGTAGCTCTTGAATAAGCAACGTGAGATTTTTTATAGTGGCAGTAGCAAGAAGAGTAGCCATTTACAGCTGCACATACCAGTTGCAATGGCGTAGCAGATGTAGCAGCTAGGCCATACACACTGTGAAGGAGCAGTAGTTGTAGTCGGGCAGCAGTAGCTGCAGTTAAACAACAGACATTGTTGGGCAGTCCCCTTGGGAACGCATATTGGGAACACGACACTACGGAAACGCGGCAGTTTGCAACTCCAACAACTATAGGGAGTAGGGGTGAAGAGAAATCAAGAACGTGAGTTTTGTCAAATTTATTGGACATGCCTTGATTCAAATTGCTTTAACTTCTAGAATATTGGGAGTTTGAATTTGAAATTTTTTGAGGGCTCTGGTGGCACAATCCTATACATACCCAAACCATATTATGGTATTTTGAAAATATTTTAGCATTTCTATAAATATCCAAAGTTACCTATAGTTTCTCCTATAGTTTGGAGTTTATTTTTATCTAGATACCATTTCTACCCATCTTCTACTTCTTTCTATATTTTTCTATTTTGGGTAATTTTATTAAAAATAGCTACGAAATATCGCATGATAGAGAAATTTGACAAAAAATTGACACATTTGGAAACTTAAAATTAAGTTCTTCTTTATAAACAAGGATTTTTGGAAGATCGTTTCCGGAAGAACGGAGAGACCTTTTGGACGAGAAGTAACGCCAAAAGACATAGAAAAGTGAATGGATCTAGACGAAAGAGCATTGTCATGTATTTGCTTACACATGAAGGATTCACAACTCCTTAATGTTAGCAAGGCAGAAAGTTCTGCTGAAGCTTGGGGGTCTTTAGAGACTCTGTATGAGAAAAAATATGTGGCCCGTCTTTTATTTCTTTTGCAATTTTTTTCACCATTAAGATGAGTGAAGGAGATAGCATTGCGGTCCACATCAATAAAATTCTCGAACTTGCCGAGCAACTTGCATCAATTGGAGAGAAGGTTTCAGATCTTAGGATAATTATGACGTTGTTGGGGAGTCTTCTGGAATCATACCAAATACTAGTAGTGACATTGGGAACGGAAGAGCCCTGTGTTTTGATAATGGAGATGGTACCTGTAAAATTACAACAAAAAGAATTGCGACATCAAGGGAGAGGTTCACTGTCGGAGGCGGCACTTCTGGTGACAACAAAAGATAAGTCGTACAACCATAGCCATAGTGAAAGTAAATCTTCTTATAATCACAAAAAGAATGCCAAATGTGTGTATTGTGGTAAGAGAGGACATTACAAAAAGGAGTGTCGGGCCAAAAAGAGAGTCTTTAAGTCAAGAAAATTGAATTATTTTTTCAAAAGAACCAAGCTAATACTGTTAAAATCGAAGAAGATGACACGACTTTTGTAGTTTCTTTATTTACGTTAGTGTCAAGTGACACGTGGTACCTTGACTTGGGTGCTTCTCAGTAAACAACCGGATGCAAAGCAAAGTTTTTTAAGTGCAAAAACCTATGAACAACAAGGGTTTCGTTAAAAGTGCAATTCAATATGTAAAAGTGCACATGAACAATTTTTTGGAAATTTATAAATTTCATTGAAAATATGATCATTTTATAATTATCCTAGTAAGAAAAATATCATCATGAGGGGTGTGGCATGTGCCTCACCCCTTAAGATAGGCAAACTATTGTTATAAGGGGTGTGGCATGTGCCTCACCCCTTAAGATTTATCAAAATATATCGAAAAAGACTCTAGCCAAAGTACAATATTATTGCTTATACATACCAAAATTTGTGATTAAAATATTCAAAAATAATCCCAAAAAATAGTGCACATTTCAATAGGCACTTTTAACAAAACCTTTGTTTTATCGCTAAGCTGGACTGTAACTTTAGGAGATGATAGAGACTTGGTTATCAAAGGGAAGGGTTTGATTCCCTTTCAATTTCTACATGGTGATTGTATGGATGTGCAAGACATCCTATGTGTTAAAGGTTTCCATAGAGACCTTATTTCTTTGAGCAAGTTGTGGGATCAAAAATACCCCATTATATTTGTTGATGTAGCACATATCTTCATGTTCACAAAAGATGGCATTTCATTCTCAGCAGTTCGTTTGGGGACTTTGTGCTTGTTGCAAGGATCAGTGCAGAAATCACTGGAGGCATATCTATCGTTGGCAAAACATGGCTTAAGAAAGGCTGACTTTTGGCATCAATGATATGGACATTTGTGCATCACGAACTTGGAAGAAAATCAAGGAAGACAACCTTGTGCGTGAAATTGACATAGGTAAGAATTCAGCAATTGAATTTTGTGAAGGGTGTGTTTATGGCAAACAACATCAAGACAAATTTCCAAAAGATGGCGGTACGAGGGCTACGCGGATCTTTGAATTGGTACATAGCAATGTCAATGGACCAATGAAAACACCTACGCATGGAGGAGCTAGGTACTTTGTCCTTTTTATTGATGATTTCACCATAAAAACCTTTGTGTATTTTCTAATACAAAAGTCACAAGTCCTTGAGAAATTCAAGGAATTCAACCCATTTGCAAATAACAAGATGGGGTGTCAAATCCAAACACTTCGGTTGTGTATATGGAGTTGTTAGCTTGTCGTATACAAAAATTCAGATGCATAGCTCATTGTGTGCAAATTTTTAGTAGTTGCCCACACTTAATTTTTTCACCTTTGGATGATTGTATCTTTATATATATATATATATATATATATATATATATATATATACATATATATATATATGTATAGCACCTACATATGCAAATTACAATCCCATCTTTGTTTCAAGAGTAGAATCACCACAAAAAAACCTCAAAAATTCAAGATCAATACTCATTCCACACTGAGCTGACCTAACTTAGAAGATCAACTTTGGTCTTTTAGGATTAAAGGCATAAAAAAAGGGACAACAATATACATGGGTATGGAAAAACTCATTTGACTAAAAACATGTATGACTAAAGGGTTAAAGGAATTCAAGAAATCAATTTCTTAGTTTGAAGGTTTGAGGGTTTGAATGTTTGAGCGTTTGAGGTTTGGGGGTTTGAGGGTGTGAGAGAGAGTAAGGTTGGTTGACCTATAACCACCAACTTGAGCTTGGTGACCTATTTATAGCACTTCTATACATGGTAAGAATTTTTTTGCGGATTCAAAATAGGATTTCATGAATATTGCAATTGTCACCACCATTTATTTCTTCATTTTGAAATTGCTACAAATTTTCAAAGTGAAAGTAAGCCTTAACCCATTCCTTAACATATAAAACTCCCTACTTCCACACTAAGATGTGCTAATGACCACTTGTGAAAGTACCCATTTTTACGAGCACAATAGACTAAAAACCGAGAGCTGTGAAAATTGAAAACTACTTTACTCATAACCAAAAGTCGAGTTGGCTGCAACCTAAAACCACTACAACAAGCTAGAGATATGTTCACGACGTTTACATATCGAATTTTGCCTTCTACATAACTTGACCTGCTGGAGATATGTTCACAATGTCAACCCATACCGGCGGCTTGACTCACCAAAATCCGCTCGTTCCCTTCTCCAATTATAAACTGACTTCCCCAAAATTACAGAAATGGGGTGGGCGGCTGGCGGTTTTGGGACACATAAGGCAACCGGTTCTGGGGTCGGTGGTGGTAAGGTGGTTACCCCATTCCCAACTGGCGCCTTAAACCAACAGCTAGGGGCATTTTCCACAATCAATGCTGCAATGATGTTGGTTGTAGCATGAGTTACAGTTGGTAATGGTTCTCTCTTGTTGGTTTTAGTATACGTAAGTGTGGTTATGGATTCATTGTTGTTGGTTTAAAGCGTCTTTAGTGTGTGCAATACAAATCTTCTTTAGACAGAAAGAGCACTACCTATATGACGTGAATAGGATGTGTGATGCTTCAACTTTGAAAATTTATAACTAATTCATTCTTCATCCAAAAATTATGTTTCAACTTGTGTTGAAATCCGTTTTTTCTTGCCTAACTCTAAAAAATATATATTACTAAATAATATCAATGTCTCATATCCGTATATCTTGTTCAGTTGGGAATGGGGTAACCACCTTAATAGGTTATCCAACCTTACTGTGACTCCTCTGGGGTCATTGTCGCGGATTGTGACCGGAAGAAAGAAGGTCCAAGCAACGGAATAGTTGTGAGTTGTGACTAACTGTAGATGTACTCTCCTGTCCTGAATGCACTGTATGTGGAGCTCACTGCATCTTCGTGTATTGCTAACTTATCCATCGCACGGCAAACACATCCAACCAAACTGCAAGAACTGCTTTGTCGTTTGGGACACTTGGTGCAACCACATTGATCGATGTGATGTGTATGATAGCCAACCGCGAAAACTAAAATTAGGTGCAGTTGTTTTCCTGGAATTATGAGCATCTCCACTTGTATGGGAAAATTTCATCACATCCCTATACTAGGGTCATGTATTTAGAGCATCTCCACTCATACTCCAAATTTCTGGCTTGCCAAAAGAGGTTTGGAGGGCCCCAAACATGAACAGTGACTTGCCAAGATTGATGAGCCTCACCGGGTCACGCGATTGTCAATTGCGGTTTAGGGTCAGCTGCGGAATCGGGGGAATCGGCGTTTGACCAGGGCTTTTTTTGCAATCAATCTCGGGGGAATCGGGGGAATCGCTGGGCGAGCAGGGGCTCCAACTGGGCGAGCGGGGCGAAGCTCTAGCTCATGTCGCCCACGTTGGCACGGCTATGGAGCTGGGGTGTAGCTAGGGTGAGCTGGAGAGCCGACAAAAATCCGAAACCAAAAAATAGACAAAATCTTCCAAATAATTCCCGCAGAAGGGACGCGCTCATGAACACCCAAGACCCTAAACAATGGAGAGTGGAGTTTGTGAATATGGCAAGGCCGCACACCCACCGACTGCATGACGAATCTCGGTGAGGGACGTTGAGGAGCCCGGGCCCGTCATCTCGGATCGCGGCCCCATTTGGCGAGTCCTAGTGGAGATGCTCTTAGAAGGTGTGTCATTTGATTACACGAGCCTTTTTTTAATTGACAAAATTGTCAAGAAAAGAACCACTCATATCCCTTTATGTTGGAGGGAATGCCCACATTGGTTCTCCTTTAGGTTATTTTGACAATAAAAGAAACGTTGATTATCTCACCCGTGCAATTTGCTTTATTAACCCCTAATGCTTTGAGTGACCACATTCTAGGTCATTGTCCTTTTAACCCCTAAAGGACCTTACTCATTCCTAAAATTTTATCACTTTCTCGTGATGCTTTCAAAAAGGCAATTGTATCTTTTGATTGGTATTTATGTAGAAAACTTCACCGTTGAAGCTCAAAGAGGACTTAGTAATGTGACTGTATGTCAATTTTTAGAACAATCTACCGCATATATTATATGATTATAAGGTTTGATCATAAGTTGATCTTTGAAATTTTTGAACAAAACCAACAGGTCATTCATTGCAAACTTTTTCATAAAATTAGGAACAATGATTAGCGTTTGAAATTTTAGGAGCATACAAAGATGTACTATATCTAGGTGCTCACAAAAAATGGTGTTCTAAAACTAAATACAACAACTGACAATGATTGATTCTCAAAGATTTATGTTTGGGTAAAGTGCCTTGTTAGTAACTCGTTAGTGACTCGTTGAGCCGCTGTTTGTGATTGTTGTTGATTTTTACATTGCATAAAATGTTTTAAAGAATTCAAATATATATTTGGAATATTCTAAAATATTCAACAATAATATAAAATATGCTAAAAAGATTCCAATTATTTTGAAAAGATTCCATTTTAAATATATTTAAACATTTTCCGTAATTATTATATAGTGTTAATGATGCAATAATGGCAAATATTTTACATATTGTATACTCTTTTTTTTTTAACAAATGTGACGTCCAAGTGTGAAAACGCCTTTCAAGTCATCAACCGCCTTAACTACCATGTCCCAAGTTCACCTACGTTGATGTTTTAGTTTTTTCCCAATAAATCAACCAACATAATTGCAAATCTTTAAAGATTTTTGTGTTCTTGTGACGGACATTTTCAATTCTCTAATTAACATTGAGTCAAAATTATGAAATCCAAACAAGTTATTAAAGTAATGAAATTATTTTTGGACACAATGTGTCCACCTGGTCCTTTAGGGGTTAAGGGCCTACCCGAGGTCTATTTCTTTTTTATTTCTTTTGAATAAATTACAAATCATTTTTTAATAGGAAATCAAATCTATTTTCCAACCCAATTCAAATCATTCCAATCCAAGTTAAACTCCACCTAAAAGAATTTTTCTAAAGTTACAAACACCCCTACATTGTCTGGTGTTACAAAATTTACTATTAAATAGATAAAGTAATGATGCTATTTTCACCAATTCTTTTGCTTTTTCTTTTCCATTCTAGAATGAAAAATATAATTCTAGTTGATAATAGCAAATTTTGAATTCTAAAGATCATATAAAATGTAATTTTGGTGTAATTTTTAAATTAATTGCTTCCAAATTCATTAAACAAATATCTAAAAATATTTTTGGAAATTCAACCATATGAATAATTTTCAAACATCATGGAAGTCACTGTTTATAATACATCTTAGTTTTGTTCTATACCCCTCAAGCCTTTAGGGATTAACTTCCAACCAATTACTTATATCCAAGTGTGCAAAAGCAAAAAGAATCCTCATCATTTATTATCCAACCTACTAATTGTAGCAGAAAAAGTAGTATTTGTCGGGATTATACCATCATGATAAAAATTGGCTATTTTTTTGGGGCAAAGAGAATATTTCGGCAGGTCCAATTATTAATTGTTTACTTTTACATCCAAAAAATGTTGTCCTCAACTATTTTGAAGGATTAGTGCCAATGCCTTAATGTAGGGGCACCCTGAACGAACGGCCCACCCTCCATCCTAGTCCTGTAGAGACTCCAATTACCACCACCAAAGGAACCCAAATCTGATCACTTATTATCTCCAAGTAACCTAAATCAAACCACTTATCATTCAATCAAAAAGTTTCTACAAGTGAACTGAATTTGCAATTCATGATACTTTTTGAGTTGGGAAAATCACCACCCATATGCCACCAATAAGGGTATGACTAATTTTTCACTTTCAAAGTTCTTTAAAACCACATTTTAATTGAGAAATTTTATTTTATTTTCATTTTAAACTTTTATGCATGAATCTTATCTATCGATGAGCCAAAAAAATAGTCCTAATTTAATTTTCAAAAATTAAAAGATTAGTACATAAATTGGCGGTTTTAGGTGCCTCCACCTTATCCATGAAAAGGGAGGCCAGAGCAAGTTCACAGACTGATTTTGTGTTAGTATGTATCTAGACAAGGTTTTGAAATTGTAGACTGATTGACTCTTCATTGACTTAGCTTGAATTGAACTGCTCAAAGTTCTTGTCTTTGGACGTACACCAGAACTCTTCTCTCTGTTCACATTGAAGTGCACATCACATTGAAGTGCAAATCACATCAACAATTGAAGTTCATTTCCACTTACCCTACTCAAGCACAACGCTGTCTTATTCTGTGGTTAATTGGTTAGATCTCAGCTCACAGAAAATTCGTAATTAGTGCTTTTCCTGTGGTTTTTTCTTGAAGCCTATCTGGTAACGCAAAAAGATTTGGGAAAGAATATTTGGCAAAATCTTAAGCTTACAATCATATTTTGATATAATTTCATAATATCTTGGTAAATTTTTTCACAAAAAAAATATAGAGAAGAATTTGGCAAAAAAAATCAATTTTTTTTCATTTTTTTCCTCAACAAAAGAGAAATGTCATATTTTGTAAAGAAATCTGGTTAAAAATTTATAAAAAAAATTAAAAATTAAAAAAATTAAAAAATTAAAAACTCTATTTGTAATATCATTATATCAATGAAGAAATGTAACATACATGAGAGAGTGAACAACGTAAGGTTCTTTAGCCCTTGCAAGGGTTCACCCTTTTGCTCTCATTGCATAAAAGACAATAGATAGATATGAACTCCGGTCCTCTTTCGAGGCCGGCGTGAATAAAGTGTCTGTTCATCTTAACAATGAGCCAGTGCCCACCGGACAGAGGTCCATTGGTACAAGACTACTCACCTCTTTCGAGAATAGACACTTTAGTGATCAGAGATAAATACTAGTAGCACTAGTAAAATTCATTAGTTAGAACTAGCGCGGGTATAAATTGGTGTTTGTTTTGCTGTTGGTCGCCAAGTCATGGTTCCAAGGTTGGTTGGAGAAGGGCGTTTATGTTACAATTGTACGGTCCGGGTTCGATTCCCGTTGAGTCCGTCTGAGCGTTTATTGTGATATACGTCACTTGGTCCTGCTAGTGATTTAATCATAGGCAGGAAAGTTTGTACCAACCAACCGGCCCCGTCCCATCTACCTGAGACAAGTGTGTACTTTGAGGCTAAAAGACAACATATTTAAAACATGTGATTCATGAGGCAAGGCTAATGTGGACTTTCAACTCTCCACCATTATTTTTTAACTAAAGAATTACGTCGCATGTCCAATATTTCAAAATCAGCTACAATTATTCTTGGGCAATAATTCCTATTCCTAGGTATAGCTTACAAGGTCTAAAGAACCTTATGAATATGTGAAGATTGGGTGCTTTATTTTGTGCAATCATTGGGGAAGGACCATTGGGGTTGGGTTTGAAAATTTAAGTGTTTTTTTGGTTGAAAATGGTTTAGGTCCCAAATACCCACAACCCTCTCTAGGTTGGGCAATTTTGCAAAGGTGCATTATAAAAATGCAACTAAGAGGAGTATTTTGAATTTGATGTGTGAACGAAAGTTGTACATTGTGAATTTTAAATTTATCCATGCAATTAGATCTATGATTGTTATTACCAAAAAAATTGTATAAATTTTGAAACTTAAAATTCAAAATTATTTTGTAATGCGATTACAAACAAGATATTGTCAATTTGTAAATGAAATTTGTTATGATGGATTGAAATGTAATACTCTAAGTGTTGTGATTTTTGGTGATTTTTTGGTTGCTTAAGTTTATAAACTGACTTCTTCAAGAGCACTTTTGAACTAATTTGAACTAAGATTTTTTTTGGTGAATCAATGCAACATGAAACGAAGCATAAAAGTTTCACAAATCGTCCTTATTCTAATTGGCTCACACATGCATAAAGCTAAATTCTCATAAAATCTATAGTAAAAAATCCACACTACAAAAGTTTCACAATCAATAAAAAAAAAGTGAAACGTGGAATTTTTTTAAAATTTTGAATTAATGTGTGCCATAAGTGCTATAAACCTACAATATATCATACTTGGCTGTCTTATTTATGTATGCTTCAAAAATAGACTTTGGCATGGACTATGACAATGAAATTTTAGCAACATTTCTTCAATGAAGGTCTATAGATTGAAGAAATGTTTGGCACGATCAAAAACCTTTAGAGTTTGATTGTCGTAGGTGAAGAGCAATGTCGGCACTTCTATGTCAAATGATTATTATATTTTGATGAACAAGGTTAGAGAAATAAAGTATTTTTAAATGTTCTCTTTTTGATGATAATGTTTTTTGAAAAGTAATTTCCCAATAAAATTGACATTTATCTTTTGTAGATTTTTTTTTTGACCTTGCCCTCCACTTGTATAATAAAGTAGATTAGGGAGAGGAGTTAATAGTATGAACAAAAATGTTTTTAATTTGTCATAGATGATATTTTGTTAGCACTACTTGTTGAATTCATTTTGTGACTAAAAAGTTCATTTGGTAGTCTAGGAATTATGAGCACTTTGACTGCACGGGAGGTCAACGCGTCATACTAAGTGGATCAAGGGGAGGGGGGAGTTATAATTTATTAACCCTAAGTGCCTTAAAGTAATGAACTCTTGACTATTTATGAGATAATGAGACAATTAGGGGAATGTTGTGGCAAAAAAGAATGTTCATTTAGGCCAATTGAATGGACAAAGGGGCCAATTTGGACCTTTACAAAAAATAACAACAAACTTAAACAACCCTAAGCACCTTGAATAACATAAAATACTAAAATAATTCACGCACAAATGGTTCAAACAACTTTGGTGCCTAAAACAATGTCAAAATAGGTAAATTAGTTGCACAAAAGAATCAATTTGTACCCTTGCTTAAAATGACAGCACAAGTGTGAGGTGTAAAGTTGGTGCTTATGCATTTAAAATACACCCAACAAGGCACCAAAACACTACACAATGTTACTAAATGACTCACACAAAATACAACTAGAAGAGTAGGATGTGAGTAAATTATTTTTTTGAGGGGATTTTGGCGACGCTTCTACATCGTGCCCAAAAACCCTAATTTTTCATGCACATATAACAACAAAGCACAACTAAACCTAAATCACACAAAATTGTGCAAATCCCATTTAAAATTCAACACACTTTTGCGCTATACCGCTCACGAGAATTTTTACACAAAAGTCCAACCAATCAATAGAAAATGCTACCCGAAATTCACAAGTAATTGCAATCCACACAAATGCAATACAAGGTGATAGCAAAACTTAACAAGAGTCTCCTAATTCCCACAAAATGCAATAAAAGTCATAACTTGAGCTTCAAGTGTACAACAAGGTTCAACAATGCAAGAGTGAAGTGTATACACCTCAAGATAAGTCAACAAAAGGGAAAAGAGTTACTCTATGATTTCACCCAGTCTCCCTCCGTAATATCACATGTCAAAGTTTGAGAGCCTTAACTATCAATGGAAAAATCACTGCCTACCACGCCGTTGCAATATCTCACGGCACCTTGGTCACTGTTAAACTTTAACGCCGCATACCATCACAAACTTGGCAAGTCATGTTTTTGCAATGTTTTACGTATGTTGTTGAGATGAACAAGCATGACTACATTTGACATACGTTTTACGTATGTTTATTGTATAAAGAAACGTATGAACAAAATATTACAAACATGAAAAAACACATCATGATAAAATTTACATGTTTTTAATATATCCTTCGTACGTTTTTTCTACAATAAACATATGTAAATCATATGTCGAACGTAATCACCCATGTTGAATAAATTATAATTCACTTTTAGAGTTTCAAATTTAGCTTAATTAGTTAAAATTTGTTTACCTATTTTAAACTTCAAAAAAGCAAAAGAAATAATGGTAAGAACATCATTACTTTCTCAAAATAGAAAATTTTATATCACTAACTTGGAGTGTTTCACAAAAGGTCAACATATTGGATGAAAAAGATAAGATGTATGAAAAAATAGAGATCTGTTGCCAGGTTTTTCAAATAAAAATATGAGAAAAAATAAGGGATCAAAAAGCCTCCTCATTCACTCCCATGCGAGCTTTATAGCCTAGAGTTAGATGACCCAAAAACAAAAAAACAAAAAAAACCTCTTGCTACAAACAAGAAAGTGGAGACGACAAAGGAGCAGAATAAAGCAAAGGGGGGATCGAGCTTTGTCATGGAAAATTGAAGGTGATGTGTCTGAGATTTTGACAAAGCCGGAGTGACAGGCTCTGCAAGGGTGGTTATGATTACCATGCACAACCCTACAGGGGGAAGAGTCAAAACAGGGTAATAACTTCTATTGATGTAAAAAAGGAAGGGCCTGCCTCACTGCCTGCCTGCCCAGCCTGCCCGCCTATCCCGGGGGAAAAACTTTGACCAGACGACGGAAACTCCTCAAGTGGTGAGAAAAAATTATCACGCATCATTACTAATAGTAGTTTTCGTTCCTCCCAAAATTAAACCCCACTCATGCTTGCTTGCTCGATCCCTAGCTCATCATCATCATCATCTTCTTCAATGGGTTTGCAGTGTAAGTGTCGATGGCCTGTATAATGAGTGGAGGTCCTTTTGTCAATGCCTCTTCGCCGGAAACATGTCCTTGCTAGAAAATTGTCATAATATTACTATGAGTGTTTGTGGAAGGAAATTTCAGCCCACCTAACATTCTTTAGCAGTCCCAAAGTTCACCCTTGGGAACCAGCATCACGGGCCAGAATCATTGCAGGAATCGTAATCTTTTAAAGAATCAAGTCGTTTTTTTGAACTAAAGATGGCTTGGCAGCTAAACATTATTTATTTATTTTTTGTTCATTTAAAAAAAAAAATTGTTCATTTTTTATTTTATTTTATTTTATTTTTATTTTTATAAATAATTTCTACATGCTCCACATCATTGATTCCTTCTTCAAATGTTGATTCTCTACACAAGCAAAACGGTGTGTTGCAGTACTAACTAAATGAATTGTAGTATTAGATCCATCCTCCCATGGGAGATCTGGCCCCGATCTTGCAAAAAGTAGACAACCAATTTACTGTTAAATCTCCTCTCATTCTCCTCTAGGAGAAGTGGGAGTGGGTTTGTTAAAGATGTACAACAGTTTGGTTTGCGGAAGTGCCAAATCCATCCAATTGCTCTAGCTGGCACCCGTCTTCTAATTCAAAGAATGGTGTAAAATTCGTTTATTCTCTCTGCAGAGGGCGGGCGTGGGTCCCTCTTGGAGATCCTCCATTAGAGCATGCTACCCTATGACGCCTACATGAGCCCTTGACTTTGTACACATGATGAAATATCGTTGTATTTAATGATTTTTTTTTGCATGCATGACATGTGAGAGAGCTACAGAATATCGGAGCCATGGAATATGATTTACATATAGTGATGTCTCTATAGTGCTTCTATAGTCCCATCTATAACTGATTCAAAGAAGGCATCAGTATCCTAAATTGATGGAAAATAACGATTACCCATATATAGTGATTGTGATTGGTTTATGCATTGAATAGAGGGTGATTATAGCAGTTCAAGGGTGTGGAGACGATAACTTGCGACACCAAATCTTGGATAAGTGTGATTATACTCATTATAGTGGTCAAAGGAAGAATTGAAGAGAAAAGAGTGTATATGCTCTTAGAGTATCTCTACTAGCAATTGTGAATTACACTGTGAAGGTAGTTCAGAAATTGATGCAATCATATACATCATGATTGCATTGAAAAGAGAAGATACACCAACTTGAGTTGTTATGAGGGCCCTGAACTGGGTTGTTGTATTCAATGTCACTCTTCAAATAAATTGTTGACCAATCCATGCACTTCCATTTTTCCAAAGCCAGAGATTGATATACAAAGTGCTAATAGAGATGTTGCACAAAATGCTAGCAGAGATGTTAAACAAAGTTCTAGTGGCTCGATGCTCTTATAGCAATCACCGTGAAGGTATTACTTTCTTCACAACTTGTTCTATAGGATCATCAGAATTTGATTCACTTTTGTCAAGAATTTGGGATTTTCAACAATTGTGTAGATACTGTAGCCAAAAGGCTGGTTGGGTACAGTTTAATTAAGAAATAGAATGCCAGATTTTTGGAAATTGTAAGTAGTTTGCTGAATTTCACATAAATTATTTTTTGAAATTGTTGAAATGTTGAAAAAATATCATTTTTTACATTTTGTAATATTATATGAATAATCAAGTGTAATTAATAGAAAAAAAAAGAGTTGCTCTTGTAATGAAATTCAATCTAAATCACTCCCAAATGATATGGAATAAGAACTTGCAAGCCCCAATATGAATTCTCACTACACCATGATTTTCAATAGGTTTTGGTGCACATCTGAGTATAATGAATGATCTTGTTTTGAAGTGTTTTGAACTAAGAAAAGTTAGAATGTCAAGCCATCTTCCACCTAAAAAAAATATTTTTTAATTTTATTTAAGTGTTTATGCATGAAATATGAACAAACTTTAGTAAGGTTGTGAAGAAATCATGTGCATGAGTTGAATGCCCGGGGAGGTCACTATCAAAGTTTTATCAAACCACGTGAGAAAAAATATAGGGTTCATTTAATTCATTAGAGAAAAAATTTATACAAATTTTAGAAACACCATAGCCTAAATGAAATGGCCTATACGGTATTATATCTAAAGTAGGGTAGTTGAAAAGCATATGTAGTATTCTATTTTTATTAATATACTAGTAAGGGTCTCGAATATTTAGAGGAACAAAGAATTTATGTGAGTTCTAATGAAAATCCTTGAATTGAATGAGAATTGCCTCAATTGACTAAAAATCATCAAAAATAGCCAATGGTTAGGAATGGACCACAAATGAAGGTTGAATTATTTGGCTTCATGGGAAAATCTTTTCATGACAAATTTTAGCAGTAGGTGACCAATGAGATTCATGAGGCTAGGGTGGGGTGGTAGTGCCGCATGCTTCCTCTTACAACATGCATTTCTCACTTAAAAATACCTTTGGACATTTTACGCACTAAGTACAATCGTTATTCTCTGAAAGTTACGTTCATGTATTGTTGTCGGTTTTTTATGTCCAATTAAGTTCAATTTATGCTGAAATTCCAGGATTTTGATAAATAGTCCAATTTATAAATAAAATAGGGTCTATAAAATAACTTAATGGTGGAAATTATATTTACCTATAGGGTCTTGAAAAATACCTCAAAGTACCATTTTATCTACTAATAGGGTGCAAATTATTTAGGAAATTTAGATAAATAGCCCACCTATAATTGACCCCCGACCGTACGTGGATTACAAACGTATGTAGTATGTAACCTCCCCGTGGTTGAATGACAAGAAAATGTGTTGTGAACAAATTTTTGAGGCTCAATTGTTCATAGTACAGTGGGCTACCAATCAAAATGTCGTTTTCAAAATCGCAGTGAGAAAAATTTCAAGACTGCCAACTTTGAAAGCCTCCCGAGAGCTCAAAAATTGGTATTTTCCCACGAAAATTTTACCAGAGCATTATCTTTACGTTAATTATATGTATACCAAATTTCAAGGCCAAAAGATGCACCGAAAAAAGTTATTCAAAATCTACCAACATTGGTAGCTATGGAAATTTTTTCACTGCTGCCAACTTTGACAGCCTCCCAAAGTTTGAATTAATTTTTTTTGCCATGAAATTTTTGAAACAAAAACCTCTTTATGTTAATAACATATGGTAAAAATTTCAAGGTCAAAAAATTAATACAAAAAAAGATATTAACAATCTACCAACATGTGTAGTTGTGGGAAAAAATGGGGGAAAACCATTTCATTGCTACCAACTTTGACACCCTCCCAACGGTTGAGAAATTGTCTATTTACCATGAAAGTTTTGGCACAACATGCTCTTTATGATAACAACATTCATGCCAAATTTCAAGGTCAAAATATTTATACAAAAAAAATTATTTACAATCTACCAACGTGTGTAATTCTGAGATACTTTTTATTAAAGACATTGAAATTGTTGAAGTATGTCAGATAATCATGCTTCTAAATTGAAATTCTCCAGATGATGCAATCTCTTATCATAAACGCTTCTCAAAAAAATCAAGGATAGCCAAATTTAGTTGTGTGCACATGTCACATCTCAAAGACTCCACTTGTTTAAAAATTGGAGACCATACATGCATGAAGAAGCTTTTTTTTACTCAGTATATGAGTGAGTGAGGCTCTAAGTGAGGCTCTAAGTGTGGCAGTGAGTGAGGCTGTGAGTGAGACTTTTTCCTCAGTGAGTGAGCCTGTGAGGCAGGATGATGGCAGGATGATGGTATGTGAGTTTTTTTTTGTGAGGCAGGATGATGGTATGTGAGTTTTTTTTTGTGAGGCAGGATGATGGTATGTGAGATTTTTTGTGAGGCAAGATGATGGTATGTGAGATTTTTTTGTGAGGCAGGATGATGGGAGGATGATGGCAAGATGATGCCAAAAATTTCATGGTAAATAAACAATTTCTCAACCGTTGGGAGGGTGTCAAAGTTGGTAGCAATGAAATGGTTTTCCCCATTGTTTCCCACAGCTACACATGTTGGTAGATTGTTAATATCTTTTTTTGTATTAATTTTTTGGCCTTGAAATTTTTACCATATGTTATTAACATAGAGAGGTTTTTTTTCCAAGAATTTCATGGAAAAAAAAATCAATCTTTGAGAGGCTGTCAAAGTTGGCAGCAGTGAAAAACTTTCCACAGCAGCTACCAATGTTGGTAGATTTTGAATAACGTTTTTTTGGTGCATCTTTTGGCCTTGAAATTTGGCATGAATGTTGTTATCATAAAGATCATGCTGTGACAAAAATTTCATGGTAAATAGACAATTTCTTAACCGTTGGGAGGGTGTCAAAGTTGGTAGCAATGAAATGGTTTTCCCCCATTTTTTCCCACAACTACACATGTTGGTAGATTGTTAATATCATTTTTTGTATTAGTTTTTTGACCTTGAAATTTTTACCATATGTTATTAGCATAAAGAGGTTTTTGTTTCAAAAATTTCATGGCAAAAAAAATTAATTCAAACTTTGGGAGGCTGTCAAAGTTGGCAGCAGTGAAAAAATTTCCACAGCTACCAATGTTGGTAGATTTTGAATAACTTTTTTTCGGTGCATGATTTGGCCTTGAAATTTGGTATACATATAATTAACGTAAAGATAATGCTCTGGTAAAACTTTTGTGGGAAAATACCAATTTTTGAGCTCTCGGGAGGCTTTCAAAGTTGGCAGTCTTGAAATTTTTCTCACTGCGATTTCGAAAACGACATTTTGATTGGTAGCTCACTGTACACTAACTTAATTTGAGTATTGCTTAACTACATAAACTTGGAAATTCAAATAATTTTTTACCTACATAAATTATTTTGTGAATTTAAATTTTTATGCTTGAGTTATGCACATTTTTGTAAAGGAGTTTCAGTTGAAATTAAGAGAGATAACAAGAAGTGAGAGAAGTTGTACAATAGGGTGACATTCAAATTGGCGGTTTAGTAGTTCGAGGGATAGTGTCCTACACTGCTGCCAACTTTGACACCCTCCCCAAAGCTGAAAAATTGTTATTTTACCATGAAAATTTGGGGACAGCATTATCTTTATGTTGAAAACATGCATACCAAATTTCAAGTCCAGGAGACTTATACAAAAAAACTTATGCAAGATCTACCAACATGGGATAGCAGCTAGTGTCACAGCTGCCAACTTTGACACCCTCCCAAGAATTGAGGAAATTTTTTTTGCCCATGAAATTTTTGGAGAAAAAACATTTTTATGTTGTTTGCATGTGTGGAAAATTTCAAGTCCAAAAGATCCATACAAAAAATAATATTCCAAATCTACGAACATGTGTAGTTTTGAGAAACAGTTTGATAGATATGGAATAACTTTTTTTATGTATGTTTTTTGGCTTTGAAATTTATCCCACATGTTACCAGCGTAGAGATGATCTTGTGCCAAAAATTTCATTATGTATCAACAAAAACTCAATCCTAAGGAGGGCGTCAAAGTTGGAAGTAGTTACCCCCTTTGTTTCTCAAAACTACACATGTTGGTAGATTTGGAATATTATTTTTTTTATGGGTCTTTTGGACTTGAAATTTTCCACACATGCAAACAACATAAAAATGTTTTTGCTCCAAAAATTTCATGGGCAAAAAAAATTTCCTCAATTCTTGGGAGGGTGTCAAAGTTGGCAGCTGTGACACTTTTCTCACAGCTATCCCATGTTGGTAGATCTTTCATAAGTTTTTTTGTATAAGTCTCCTGGACTTGAAATTTGGTATGCATATTTTCAACATAAAGATGATGCTGTCCCCAAATTTTCATGGTAAAGTAACAATTTCTCAGCTTTGGGGAGGGTGTCAAAGTTGGCAGCAGTGTAGGACACTATCCCTGGAACTACTAAACGGCCAATTTGAATGTCACCCTATTGTACATATCCCACATTCATTGTTGGCACTAGTGCACTGAATTTTGTATAAAGAATAAGGATTTCCTCCCTCCACCACTAAAATTTATAGAATGTAATGCACCTTCAATCCACTTGGTTTCGGCCCAATTTCATTTAAAATTTAAAAATAAAAGTTGAAATTTATCAATTATAATTTTAAGTGCCCAATTCAAATTCTACACTTTCATCAATTCTTGAGCCAAACTACCCTTTGTCTACAATAGTTATGTTTGTTACTTGTGTACCAATTCAAACAAACAAAATGAGATGTACCATTTTCTACAAAATGAACTGTCACAACCACTATTTTCAGAAATAAGTGAATTCATTCAAATATTTATTCAAAATAACTTCATCCTCGGCCTTTCTTTTGGCAAATTAACAGTACGTCATCAAACAAAAGGGTGTTGTTTTTTACATAATTTTCCACAATTTTTTTGACACTTCACTATCACAAACAAGAACCTTTTGGTAGTGGTAACTTAGTGTATTTAATCTACAAAAATAATAAAGTAGATAGTACGTCCAATTCCAATACTTGAATCATTTTAGGGAGTTAGATGAAGTTCATTCCAAATCATGAATGCAAATCAATACAGTAAGAATAGATTTGACTGACAATGGAGTGACTTAATAGCCACCATAAAAACTTCACGCAATGATAATAAACTGAGTCAATGATCACAATCAAAACTTTCATTTTTTTCCCTTTTGCTTCATGTTTAGCAATAAGAATAGGGATGTTCACAATGGATCTTTACTATGATTACCCTTAACAAACACGACAATTTTAACACTTTATTTTATATTCTCCAAAAGATAATATCGTGTTCACTGAAAGTAATTACTTTGTTTACTATAAGTTAAATACACTAATAAAAGTAGTCCACAACGGGATTTGTTTATTTTAAGTAACATTGTTTAAAGACTAACATCAATGAGACATCTGAATTGACAACAACAGTACAACACAACTGACATGTCCTTTACTCCATGGGTTGCTTGAGTACCCACACAATGAGCTGGATTGACTATGGTGGTAAACACTAGGTTTGTATAAAGCTGGTTTGAACTCAAAACTATGTTATAAGTATATATTTGTTATAACTTTGTACTCTTACTATACCCTTAACAAACACAACAATTTTAACGTTTCACTTTATATTCTTTAAAAGACAATATTGTGTTCACTAAAAGTAAATACTTTGTTTATTATAAGTTAAACACACTCAGTTAGTCCACAATGGAAGTTGTTTACGTTAAATAACATTGCCCAAAGACTAACATCAACGAGACATCTAAATTGAAAATAAGAGTACAAGAGAAGTGACATGTCCTTTACTCTATGGGTTGTTTGAGTACTCACACAATGACTTGAATTGACTATGGTGGTAAACAATAGGTTTGTATGAAGCTAATTTGAACTCAAAACTATGTTATTATTATGTGTTTCTTAGAAATTTTACTCTTACTATACCTTTAACAAACACGACGATTTTAAAGCTATACTTTATATTCTTTAAAAGAAAATATTGTGTTCACTGAAGGTAAATAATTTATTTACTGTAAGTTAAATACAATCAATTAGTAATACACTGGAAGTTGTTTACCTTAAGTAACACTGTCCAAAGACTAACATCAATGAGACATCTGAATTGACAACAAGAGTACAATACAACTGACATGTCCTTTACTAAATGGTTGCTTGAGTACTCACACAATGAGCTAGATTGACTATGGTGATAAACAATAGGTTTGTATGAAGCTACTTTGAACTCAAAAACCATGTTATTAATATGTGTTTTTCATAACTTTGTACTCTTACTATACCCTTGACAAACATGATGATTTTAAGGCTTTACTTTATATTCTCTAAAGGACAACATTGTGTTCAGTGAAGGTAAATACTTCGTTTACTATAAGTTAAATACACTCAGTTAGTCCTTAATGGAAGTTGTTTACCTTAAGTAACACTGTCTAAAGATTAACATTAACGAGACATCTAAAGAGTACAACAGAATTGACATGTCCTTTATTCTATGGGTTACTTGAATACCCACACAATGAGCTGGATTAAATATGGTGGTAAACACTAGGTTTATATGAAACCAATTTGAACTCAAAACTATGTTATTAGTATGTGTTTCTTATAAATTTGTACTCTTACTATACCGTCAATACAATGATAGAAAAGATTAAATACTTGATTCATTACATATCCTACACTAATTTCTAAACATCAAATTCTGTTATATCTATGTAGTTAAACTTTAATTCTTATGTTCAAACTAAAAAAAACAATGAAACAAAAAAACACATTCATAACAAAAAGATTTTAAAAAAATGATTACTTCATATTGATCAAAAGTCACAAAGCACCACTATCTAATTAATTTTATTGTGCAAAGAAAATCGTACATTAGTGACCATGAAACAATACATAATTAATAAAAATTGCGTTGAATTTTTTTTTTTCTAAACATGTGCTAGTAACCCACATAGATCTTCCTAAATTGTTCTAATACTATCCAAGTATCATATAATCAACACGCAAGCTGATTAGATCATATAATCAACACCTTGAAAATACATAACGTATTCATGCAAGGTTGAAAAAACATGCACAGACATGATGCGTCAATATCCGCATAGAAAGGGCCAAGAAGAGCAAACACAAAGGGAGTGCAGGCTAATGATAGGAAGCAGGGGGTCGGTGTGCTGCCTCGCGTGCGCGAGAAAGACCAAGCACAAGGTGGTGCAACAATTAAAGTGGTATACATACAACCAACAGAAGACATGATAACATGATAACGTATTGAAATTCCATCATCCTCTGCACAGACTGCATGGCCCTCCCTGGCTGTAGCCTCTAGCTCCAAGTTGATTAACTTATTGGCAGATATCTCACATCCACTGCGGCAATATCTGGCAAGGCACGGCACGGCACTACGGCAGGTTGCTGCCTGGCAGGTAGCTTAGCTTAGCACTGTTAGCAGGCCTACACCAGCTTGCAAGAGATGCAAGAGCGCGTGTGAAGGCGCAGACCAAAATATTCCCCGGCAAGGCACGGCAAGGCAAGGCAAGGCAAGGCTCACCCCTCCTTCCCTCTTAGTCACTAGCCACAGTGTAGTACATTCAACAGCCATCACCTACTGGTTGGAGAGAGCAGTTACTTGCACAAGTACCAGTACCCGGCGTAATTAGTGATTAATACAGGGCGCCATCGTGTGCATTAGATTACTTGATTGCTCATCGATTACTGACTAAAAAGGGCTCCAGCTGAGCCCAATTCAGTAGAGGCCTGCATACGTATGAATACTTAGGAGCCAGGCGGTTTTCTTTCTTTCTTTCCTTCTTTCTTTCATTGCGTGGACGTCGTTGTTAGAGAGTGGACGTCCATGCGCAGGTACAGATGGGAAGGCAGCCTGCATGGCAGGCCAAGGTGAGGAGGGGGCAGGAGCAGCAGGAGAACTGAAAGCTGCAACAGTTGCGGTGGCAGGGCGTGAGAGCAACAGGAGAACTTCGCAATCGAAGCCAGTTGTAGCTAGCACTGGTAACTTTACTCCTTTGCTTTATTTCTCCCTCTCTGCACCTACACCGACACCCACTCATTGTGAAACAACAACAACGACGACAACAACGCACTCAGATCAGATCCTTGAATATTGAGGAGTAGAACTTGATCGACTGTGAAGGTAGCGAATTCATTCCGACGAAGATGCACTCCGATTGCCTGATCAGAGCCTGGGATGCGTAGCTTTGGGAGCTTCAGATTCGGCTAGTTGTGAACGATCGAACGTGGTGACTGTCAGTGGCCGGGTTTGTGCAAAGCACATTCTTCTTCTATGTATATGGATTCCACAGGCTGTGCGTGGCGGCAGGGAACGGCGCCGATGAACCCGATGCTGTTGCAACACACGCTGCGAGGGTTGTGTAGCAATGAGTCGCAGTGGGTGTACGCCGTGTTCTGGCGCATCTTGCCTCGCAATTACCCTCCTCCCCAGTACGTACGTGCGTCCCCTAGCTAGCTCTGTTTTGCTTGCAATTTCATCCCATGCAATTCGGTAACAACTATCTACTGATCGATCGGTCACTGATCCAGAAACGAATTGTCGCAGATGGGACACGGAAGGTGGCATCATGGACAGATCCAAAGGCAACAAGCGCAACTGGTAACTATCATATCTCCCTATCACTGTTCATTCGATTGGTGCAAATTTGATCCGCTGCATTCTAACAGAGTCGAAGAACAGGATTCTGGTGTGGGAGGATGGGTTTTGCAACTTCGCGGCGTGCTGCAGTAGTACTAGCAGAGTTTCGAGCGACAGTTGCGGAAGCTCCAACTCGTTCCTGTCTGTCAGGCAACAGCAGCAAGATGAGGAGCCTCAGGGAGAGCCTACCATGAACCCGGAGCTTTTCTTCAAGATGTCGCATGAAGTTTATAACTATGGCGAAGGGTAAGTTTGTGGCTACTAGCTTACCCAGGCTCTGCTAGCTTCGGTTAGTTCCCTACCACCCTCCATAGCTCATTTTGATTTCTGTTTTTCTTTTTCTTTTCTTTTTTTGCAGTTTAATGGGCAAGGTAGCGGTCGACAACAGCCACAAGTGGGTGTGCCGGGAGCCTCTGGAGAATGAGATCGGCTTCCTTAACTCTCCTTGGCAGAACTCCATCGACCCTGTAAGCACACTGAGTTTTCAATCAGACCTCCATGGCTCCAGCTTTGACTGAAAAAGGCTCAATTTAAGTTTGGGAATGAAAACTGTAAGTTGATGAAAAAATTCAATACGGGAGTCAGTCAGGGACCGTCTCAATGGTGTTTGGTGTTGCAGCATCCGCGGACATGGGAGGGGCAGTTTAAATCCGGAATTCAGACCATTGCAGTGGTGGCAGTGCAAGAAGGAGTGCTTCAGCTGGGTTCCACCCAAAAGGTACTACCGCTCGAGTTTCGTGTCAGTGTCATCTCAAATTCATGCAATGATTCATGGGGAAACCGTCAGAATGATCATATCGCAGCTTCCCATGGTCTATTAATTAATACTGTTTTTGCGTAACTAACTAACAAAAAATAATCATGCGTTAAACTAACACGGATTTACATTATGATTTAGAGCTCAAACCCTGGATGGGATTTTGTGAGGTGGGACAGATCATGGAGGATTTGAATTTCGTCCTCCACATGCAACGCAACTTCAACTTTTTACACTCCATCCCCGGTGTGTTGGTGCCACATCCAGAAGTCGGCCGCGGCAAAAGGGAGAATTCCATGCCATTTTCCCGGGGATCCATTGACCAGTTCCTGGCATTGCGACCAGTCATGAAGAGGCATCCGGAGAGTACTAGTAGTATTAGAGCTTCAGGGCCTTTGGAGTGTAATAACAATAATAGCAACAACAATAGCCATGGCTACGGCTATCGACCGGAATGTCCTGCCCCTCCCAATGCACGACTCCATAACATGCCGGCGGCCGCTTTGATGCCTTCCATGTCCAGCCTGCACGCGCTGCTGTCCAAGCTTCCAAGTGTCACAGTCCCCGTGGACAACAACAACAATGGCTCAGGCTCGTACGGCAGATTTGGGGCTCCTATTTCACATGGCTCAGATCTGCAGATGATGGTGGAGGGCGACGCTATGGTAGCTACGACTGCAGATGTCCAGAATTTCAGACCCGTTGCTGCCAAGGAGAAGCCTCGTTTTAACAGCATCAACAACAACAACAATAACTCCATGTTCGACTCATTTGACAATTTTTCAGAGTTTGGTATCCAGGAAGCATTGGAGAATGGTGACTCCAGCTACACCTCGTTTTTGAATGAGATTTGCAGCTGATCAACGAGTACGTTGTTTCGCGAATTATAATAATTTGTTGTTCTTTTAATCAACCAATGACCCATGTAAGAAAATAACCTTCAGTTGTGGTTGACTAGACGTCGGATATAATTAGTGTAATGGTAGTAGCAAAGACCAGCCATGGGTGCTGATGTCTGAGATTAATATTCATTGTACAGCTCTTACTAGGTTTAGAGAATCAACATCATTGGGTACGTTGATTAGTGAGTTATTAATAAATAATAGCTATGTGAGTCGTGGTGTGGTGTGATTGTGACTTAGGTCAAATATTTCCAAGGTCCTTTGTGCCAAAGGCCTCCAGTAAAGAAATTGGAAATTTATTGAGATGATTTTCAAGGTGAGATTTGGTTTGTTATTTCTGTTCGACTTTAATGAGAACTATTCAAAGCAAGTTATTGGAGACTTCACTGATTGTTGTAGAATTGGATATTTGAACCTGCAACAAGATCAGTGACATGATCCACCTGCCAAAGACTGAGGCTCTGCCACCTGGAGCTCCATTTGAAGGCGGTGGCTGTTCATTCACATAAAAGTGAGCCTGAAAGAACATGAATCAATAAAGTAAGTTAGTGGCGGTATACTGTAGCGCCATTTGAAGATAAACGGTGGTTCAGGATAAACCTACCTACCTGGTTGCATAAAACTGAGGAAAGAACATGAATCAATGATAAAATAGTGGCGGTAAGGTGGAGGCACCAATACCTGTCAGTTTAAGGATTTCAACCTATTTAGAGCGATGGTCTTCAACGATGAAAAAATTGCAGCACATAAAACTTCGGGTTTAACAGATTTATCCTTAAAGTCACCTTGTTTTTGAATAAGATGTAGTGAATTTTGCTTTAATATACTTCTATTTATTCACCCCAAATAGTTAAAAGGTATAGTAGAGCTTAGTGATCTCTCATTACCGTATTAGGTATGTAAGAGCTTTGTGGTCTTCAAACTCTTGAAAAACTAGTTTAGCCGTCAAGAAAGACAGACGCTTGAGATTCCGAAGTGAACACTAGGAACCTAAACGTTATGATATTGTAAAATAAAAATGACACTGTTTGTGTCACTTGAAGCATTTTTACATACAGGGATCCTTTTCATTTCTTTTCTTTTTTAAGTTTTGGGTAGTTAAGCTCCCAACTCGGTACATTTTAGAGAGGATCTTACTAAAAATCTAGATGAGAGTTTTCTAGAAAAAGAAGCGTTGTTTATATTTGAGCTTTAGAAGATGTATGAACATTCTGAGAGATCACTTTGGGTACTCGACAACCAAATTTCCTACAAATATTTTTATAGAAGAATTACCTCAAACACTTTCTTCATAATAGAGTTAACCGAAAAGAAGGCCATAGAACCTCCCTTTTCAACCTCCTTATAACCTCTCTTTTCAGCTATAGTTGGGTTGAATAGTGTCGTGTTCTATTCTTGTTCCCTTGTGGGCCATGGGCTTGGAGCTTTGGTAGGAGGTGTGGAGTCATTACTAGGTGTGGAGAATAATGGCAGTGGCTTGCTTTAGATTGTCTCTCAACTCATCGTGAACTAGTTTTTGGTCTATTTATATTTTCATATGAGTTCAAGAGGAGTTCAAGAGGAGTTTGCTAAAACATTCCTCTTTGAGCTGACTTTTCGGTTAACTCTCATGATCTTTGAGCCAAATAATGTTATGATTAAGAATGAATTTTTTTTCTGCAATTTCAAAGGAGGAGGTAATATTTACTCAGGATGAAGTCCGTGACTGTTTTGAGTCAGATGAGGAGAGACTTGGAGTGGAACAAAGAAATGAAACAAACAAAGGCTCCACAAGTTAATCATTCGGGCGCAGGGGAAAGCGAGGAAAGGGCCACACAAGTCAAGGCAGAGATTCTTCAAACAGACAAACGCCCTCAATGCAACGCACAGCCAACCGAAAGACCGAAACTGCAAGCGAAAAGCAGCCAAGCAGGCTCCGAGATTACAGCTGACTGATGAATCTCAGCCTGCCCTGCCTCACCCTGCCAGGTGCCTTTCTCCTCGGGATGTGTGCATAAGTATTGATAACGGATGAGGTCCAAATGAACAATAATTTAAAAAAAATTATATGTTCAAACATTACCGTACATGCACACTGTGCAGTGAATTTTTTTCCAACTTTCCCCAGGCAGTGATCTCAAAACTGGCTAAAATTAGCTGGATTTCTACCCAAAAAAATGGGGCTAAACATACAAAGAAAAGAAATGATTTGTGTTTTTAAATATAGCGAGAATGCTCATCATGTTATAAATATGTAGCAACTTCATGAGGTGATATCTGCGGATATCATCATGGTATCACCTTAGTATATCAAGGGTATTTTCGGATATTATATAGGTATCGTGAGTAGTACATTCACAAGGTAGCAAAAGTATCTACCATTTATGTGGGAGGTAGCATCCTGTGCTAAATGTCATAAAGTGGTTCTAAGATCACTGTCCCCAGGTAACTACCCAACTTTTTTTCTCGATACTTCGGTAATATCATGATGATACCTAGGTAATACCGAGGCAAGAGTTGGCTACTCATCTAAGGGCCTCTTTACACTAGAGGCAAGAAGCCCTTAGGAGAGAAATTTCAACCAATCAGAAATTGGTTTTCTCGGTTTCTAAGCCTTCCAGTGGCTGAAATTTCTCGCCTCTAATGTAAAAAGGCCCTAAGTATTTGGCTACTTTTCCTTTCATATTTCTAAAAGTCCTTCATTGAAATTACTGTATTTCAAGTGTAGCGATTGGGCTGGTTTTAGCTGGAAACAAAAACATTGATATACACCTATGCTTCCTGTTTTTTCTTTTTCTTTTCGGGCACAATTAACTTGTAATTTTAGTGGAGTGGAGATGAGAATACATCAGCCACTCTGCTGCAACAAGACTGAATAGATCTTGTTCAGGAGGGAGAGGATTTGCAGTTTTGCACCCACCCTGCTGCATGTTCCCTACCCACTGCCTTTCCTTTCTGTGATAGTTGGTGGGAGATGCCTAGGCAAATTCGCCGTGCATATGTGGAATTGGGCACTACATGCTTGGGCAATTCTCTCGGCAATGTCACTTTTTCTACAAGTGTTTTGTTTTCCTTTTTTTTTCCCTCATCATAACATTTAGGAACCATCATCATCCATTATGTTCATCATCTCGAGCCTCCACCTGTACAGCTAACTAATGATTCAATATTGTTGGGTGTGGAATATTCCACACCATCTACTGTAGAGCCAAGGGATGGACAGTGCATGCTACTGAATGTTATGCTTTTAATAAAAGGGATGGAGTGCCCATGTTTTTGCCTTTTTTGTGAAGGTGGGCGGGCTCATGTTTCCTGCCATCCCTTGGTCGGAGTGGCGATCCATGTTGGATAAGGTACTAACTTACACTGATGCATGTATCCCTCGGTTCATGTACCGAATCACTTTAACAAAAGGTGTTTCTTTTCACACTTTTTCCTGGTGTCAAAAACGGTGCAAAAAATTGTCCTTTTTCGAAAACAGTGTTGGATAGGCTGTGGAAAGTAGAGTTATCTGCAAAGTCACCTGGCTTGAGTTTGAATAATATATCATGAATTTTGCTTTATTATACTTTTCTTTGTGCACTCCAAATAGTTATAATGTATGGAAAGGCTTGGTGGTCTCTTAACCCTTCAAGGTCCCGATTCAACACTGTTTTCAAAGATTTGTTATAAAATGGTTGATGAAAAACAAAAATGGAGTTGATGTACAAAGCAAAGTTGTAAATGTCAATGTGAAGATATTAAACCAACGGAATATTTTTTATGAATTTTTCCTCTAAGCCTATTTTCTACGCGTACGTCACTATCGTTTTAGTGAGTTCATAAAGATAACTAACATTCCGTCCTTGGTATTTTTATAGACAGTTTAACGCTTAGCCCCCAAATGTCAGAGCATCTAGAAAGTGAACGACTAACAAGATCAAACTCTTCTCACGTTCTCATCAATGCTAGAATGAAAGTTATTCAAAAAAAATTGAGATTTTTCACTAAGTTGTCCTATCTAATGGTTGAATTTAGTCATACTTGATTTCATATTTTTCTAAAATTACAAATGTAGAAGTATGTCAAGTTGTTGACCAAACCAAAATTGCATTGACTGTAATTCAAAAGCAGCCTTGCAAAGATGAGGTCATAGATTTAAGAAACACAAAAGTTTCAAAGAATCACTACGTGTAAGAGTATCTCATTTCAAATTCATTCCAACAAATTTTACTCATAAAATATAATTATTTTGATTGTAATTGAATTTAGAAGGAATTTTTAATTTTAACTTTCAAATTTTATAGTTAAATATTGGTGATATTATTAGTAAATCAAACCGTACGGATGGAATCTAAAATTCAAAATCTAGAACTTTCATTTGTATATCAATTCCAAAATATTCTTCTAACTAGAAGTTTATGATGGTTTTTCTCAAATTGTCAATTCTAGGGGCACCCTGGTACGTTTAGGGGTTAAACATCAAGAGGGTCCTAGACGGGCATCCCAAAGGCATAAAAATAAATTAAAAAAACTGCATCAAATGTAGCTCCTTAAATAACATGCATTACCAATGAGAATTCTTCAATTCTTCTACAAACAGTGAATGGAATGAACAATGTCACTCTAAAAACAAATTTTAAAAATACAATGAGATTTTGGCTCTGCACTGAGCTCTGCAATTTTGGATTTAAATTTAATTATAAAAGTAAAATATTATAAATATATATAGTTTAAAAAAACACTGTTGATTAGCTCTGGCAGCTTTGATATCCATCAAGATCTCAAGTTATCCAAATCCCTCTCCCCACCAAATTTTCCTTGGAATGTACTCCCTCCGTCCCAAAGATATTGTCCAATTTGTGTTCAAACAGTGAGATTAAGCTCAAATTTTTATTTATTTTAAAAGTTTTTTGGTGCAAAAATGCAGATCTTTGAAGCGTCTTTCGCTTCCCAAAAGTTTGAACTTTGTTACTCTCTACAAGTCTGAGTTTTGGCGCCAAAACCACCGCAATCATTGCGAGCCATTTGCCAAAACACCAGTGGATAGACCATTCAGAGCGTGCCTGCGTCTGCTAATGAAGGCGATGGTAGTGGACATCATCAAGTGAGCATCGATCAAAGTCTGCCCTCGATGGACCTATGGTGAATGAATACGAGGCGGCGCCCGATGAGGCGTCTCGCGGGGGAGCCGTGTCTGATCAGTAGAAGAATCTGACCGAAAAACAGCGCCGAGCAGTGTATGAATTTCTATTGGAACGCTTTGAACATGGGAAGCTTCAGTATCGCGCCTTGAAAACAGCTGCGGACGAATTCGCCACGACAAGCTGAAGACTGTGTTCGTGTCGCTGCAACAGTGTCTTATCAAGGTCATGAAATGCGGCGGCGGAAACAATTACAAACTTCCCCACATGGGCAAGGAGAAGCTAGCTCGACAAGGCCTTCTCCCGGACATCATTGTTTGTCCATTAGCGCTCTACAACAGCGCACGCGAGTGTCTGAACACAACCTAACAACAACTGGACAATATAAATGGGACGCAAAAAAATCGCGAATTGGACAATATCTTTGGGATGGAGGGAGTACAAGTTACTAAAACATAAGTATATGCTGAATTAAGCCTCTCTTTTTCATCACCTTTCCAAAACATCAATCCATTTCAATTTTGATTGAGAGAATCCACTTTTTCCTTCAACATTCTCTCAAAACAAGCCTGTGGGCTTTTTTGACATTTAAGGGTTAACCCCTAAAGGACCAATCAACCCAATTATGCTTGATTTTTGGTCAAAGGCCCCAAAAATCAAGTGTCTTAGCTTTATTGTAGTTGGTGTTTTCATTAGATGTTTGAGTTAAGTTATGATATATCTTTTGACCGTTGGGATTGGAGAATAAACTTCATTTGAAGCTTTTCCACCGTTGAGAACTTTGAATCTTGAGTGTCCAAAATACAAAGGGCTTTCTAAAGATGCTTCAATCATAAGTCTCTTTTAATTTCTTCACCTTCAATTTTTTACTCCATGTAAATATAACTTTTATCTACCTTAAATATAATTTTTGATATTAAATTTGACAAAAACATATTTATTTTGAATTTTTACCTTGTTTACATCATAAAATTTGTAACTATTCAAAATATCTTCCAATCATGTTGAAAATTTTGTCATACCTTCCTAATGTCGATGATTATCTATGAAAAATTACAAATCATTCAGTGTGATATTTAAAGTATGCAAATTATAGTGCTTTGACTTTTGCAAAAGAGGTGAGGACCTTTAGGGGTTAATACAACAACTAACTTCACTTCAAATGACATGTTGAAGTAATATCTAGCTTTCACCCTTTTTCACTCGTATACCAGTGATAGAGTTGGAGAAGTGTATCAATTAACCTCTAAATGCCGACAACTCTCTCCAAATTGGGCAGTTTGCAAAGATGCATTATAAAATGCATTTAACCCCTAAGTGACCAAACGACCATTTTATGGTCACTGCCCTTTTTTAACGGGCTACTTAGAATGAAAAAATATATATTTTTTAAAAATAAAAAATATTTTCATATAGGAAATCAAGTCTACTTTCCAACCCAATTTGAATCATGTCAATCCGAGTTAAACTCCATCAAGGAGAGATATTCAAAGACAAACACCTCAACATTGTCTTAGTGTTACAAAACTTACTATTTCGGGAAAGTAATGATGTTCCCTCTTTCTAAGATTTTTCTTTTTTGAACTTTAGAATAGAATGTCTAGTTTCAACCAATCCTACCAAGTTTCAAATTCTAAAAATAAAATTTGTAATTTTGGTGAATATTCATCGATAAATGCTTCTAAATTCGTTTAATGAGTATCTAAAACATTTTTTGAAAGTTTGACCATACGGATAATTACTAAACATCATGCTTCTCATTCTCTTTTGGACCAAACTTCATCAAAGTTGTAGAAGCAACATTTTATAACACATTTAGGTTTTGCCATTACCCCCTCTCTCATTTAGGGGTTAAGAGGGATATTTTGAACTTGATGTATGAACAAAAGTTGTACATCATGGTTAGATCTATGATTGCAATCACCAATATTTTTGTATAAAATTTGAAATTTGAAATTCAAAATTCTTTTGTAATTCTATTACAAATAAGATATTGACAATCTATAGATGAAATATATTGTAATGGGTTGAAATGTAATACTCTAAGTGTATTGATTTTTGGGGATTTTATGGTCGCTTAATTCTATGACTTGACTTTTTCAAGAGCACTTTAGAACACTTTTTACCTAAAATTTAGAAATTTTGGTGAATCACTGCAACATGAAATGAGGCATAAAAATTTCACAAACCATGCCATATCCTTCTAATCGGTTCACATACATAAAGCTAACTTCCCATACAATCTATCGTAAAAATTTCACGTTACAAAAAGTGCATGACGAATGATAAAATGTATGTGAACTTTGTACATGATTCAAAAAATGAATGCGTAGGTTGTTATGGGTTAATATATCGTATACCCCTATGTCCTGGTCAGTTTTGACATAAATCAATTTTGTAAAAAATGAAAACTCCAAAAAATCCACATATCATCTTGTGAATAGCATAATCTAATTACGTGGACTTGTGCTCATCTGATGTGGAAATTCAATTTCAACAGCAACTGACCCTCCATCAAAAAAGTTGGGTCAAACTATTTTCGTACCATTTTGACACCAAAGGCCGCATATAGGTAATTTTAGTGTCATTTTATCCATACTAGGTTGGTATAGAGGTTGGCAACAAATCATCTTAATTGCATTTCAATGCACCATTACAGTACCATGTTCACATGCCTTGAAGTTCCTAATGTCACAGTAGATCAAACATTGATGAACAAAAGCAACCTTTGACTTACATCAGGAGCTTCAAGGTATGTGAACATGGTGCCATGATGGTGCATTGAAATGCAATTAAGATAATTTGTTGCCAACCTCCATACCAACCTAGTATGGATAAAATGATACTAAAATGACCTGTATGCAACCTTTGGTGTCAAAATGGCACCAAAATAGTATGGTCCAACTTTTCTGATGTAAAGCTCCTACTGCTTCCTTAATTCCAACCCGCTAAACCATGTTTAACCTTTAAAAGGTCAAGGTTCCTTAACCCAAAACTACCTCATTTTGGAAATTTTTGTTGATGATCTCTAAATGCTTTCAAAACTGTTTTTCACATTCCAACCATAAGATCATGTACTCCTAGGTTTTATAAATCATCCTTTGAAATTTCAAATCATTTGATCTTACGGATGCCGAGATAATAGTAAATTAAGACGCTGAGATTTTGAAATTTCAAGCTTTGAAAAATCCAAGTTGCCTTGTTTTGATGAGCTCACTCAAACCCAAAAAAGAAAAAGTTGAAATGATGTGTCGTTTCATACCGTTGTCAAGATGAAATAGTTAACATGATGCATGACTCAATTTGAAAAGATGTTTAATTCATTAGCGTTTTCTTAGAGACCTTGTAATTGGTGGGGTTGAAGGGAAGCAAGAGATTTTGGCCAAACTAAATTATCCCTTCAATTCTCCTCTAATTGGAAGAGCCTACAACTCATGGCATACAACCCATGTGAGCTAGACAAAAGTTGCTTTGATGTACCCAATGAATCTCATTGTCTTAGATTTTTTTGGCAAGCCTACTCAAACTCTCAAAGTGTTGAAGTTGTTTTTCAACATTGACATGTTTCATTCAGAGAAATTCCCCTAAGTAGAGTTTTGATCGAATGAACCTAAATTCCAACTATATTAGAAAGAAGACTTGGATATTTATGACATTATATTTTTATTTTGAAATAAAGGTTATTTTTGGGTCTTCGCAGCTTGGAAAAATGGGCAACAACCAAAAAATGGTCTTTTGGAGCTTAGGGATGAAAGGGGAGGACTGCGAGGCTGGTGTAAATTCTGTGGAGAGCATCCTGACCTTCCTTTGACGCCTGCTCATTTTTTACATGTATTGCAGTAGACGAGATCCAGCTTCACACCTTGGGGCTCTGGAACTAATCTAATCGCAGCCCTCACGGCAAATTCAATCCAATCTTGATCAATTGCGGTCCTCATGGAAAACTCCAAAGTTGCTCTATTTGGCCTTCACTAGTAGGATTTTGGTCCATTAGAACTAATCTTTTGTAACTTAAATGGTCCAAAACAACTTCGTACCTAAAGAATTGAATCACGAAGGACCATGTAAGTTACAAAAAGACTAGTCATTAAGGACCAAAATCCTAGTGCTGCACAATCATCATTTTTCCCGGCTTGCTTCAAGAATGTTGAGGAGCTTGGCCACTAAATTTTGAGATGTTGCACCATTGGGGACTTAGTTCCGCACCGCCCCTTGCTAATCTGCCACATCCTCATTGGCGTGGGACAAGAGATGCTCTTATAGAATCCAAGTTGCGGGGATGTACCCCTTTTCATATACCATAAACGTGCCGAATGTTTTTTTTTGGCATGTAGAATATTTGTGGATATTTCTCGAAGATTCTCCTTTTTACTGAAAAAAAACAATGTCCTAGGAAAATCGACATGATTTTTGCTGATCTTGTTCTCCGGATAGTTAGAAAAATAAATAGAAACTCCGGTCCTCTTTCGAGGCCGTCGTGAACAAAGTGTCCGTTTGTACTGTCAATGACCTACTGTCCACCGGAACAAATCTTGCCCTCCACATACAGAAATGGATGTGGAAAGAAAACATGCAACATACAACGAACAACAAGCCAAGGGCGTGTTCATTGCAGTAGTAAGCAAAGGAAGGGAGGACAATCAAATTTTATCAGTCGGTCGTGGTTCGCCACCCAACTCACAAACTCAAGTGAGGATACTGCAGTAACTGCAAGTTCAGGACTCCTTATCATCTGAATAATTGGTGCTCATCAGTTATTATAGGTGGGCAATGCTCGATTTTCATTGCCGCTAGCTGGTAACAATCATCAAAGTTATCCGTAATAATCATAATGAGGCGGGAAGAAAAAGCCTGGTGACGTAAAAAGTCTGCTGTGAACTCAAGGAAGGAGCACCTGCCACCAAATATGAATCATGCTCTCCGCAAACCTACCAGTGCTATACTCAATTGCGTGCCATTCTTTAACCCCTCAACGTCCTCACCCCTCCCCAAATTTGACAATTTTGCAAAAATGTATCATAAAATGCAACCCATAGGTTTATTTTGCACTTGATAGAGTTATCCATAAAGTCAAGGAGGGGTTAGTAGCCCCTCTGCAACACTGAGTTTATAAGCTTCAATTAGAAATTGAATAGATTGTTAGTCATAAGGAGCTAAGCGCTTGCTTTGGGCAAGCATGTGGGTTGGTTGGGGGCGTGTGTAGATTCTGTGGTAGGAACTTGATTGTACAGTCACCTATAGAAAGTAAGGTAACCCCACAATCCACCATTCACTAAAACGCTTTCCAAACTCACTACAATGGCTTTCTGATCACCAAAATTTTCCCACATTATAGTTTGTATATGATGCACTTTTGTGCCAAATTTGGTACAAGGAAGATGAACGGAAGTTGCATTAATGTCAATTTACCAACTTTTATGTTTGATGTGAAAAAAAAGCATATCAATTACATAAAAGCTTTCAAGGATCCAAATCTTTTATAAAACATAGAAGTCACAGTAAGGAACAATATGATGTTATAAAAAAGAATGGTATTTTTAGGTATTGTAAAATTAAATGGTGTCCACATGCAATTCAAAATTAAAAATGTAAGGTCAAATTTTAGTTTAATTATATAATAAAGTAATTGATCTACTTTTGTCACTTTTTTATAACATTATAGCATTCTTGATTGTGACAATACGGTCTCACAAAAAACGTGACAAAAGTAGGCTAATTACTTTATTATATAATTAAACTAAAATCTGGCCTTAATTTTTTAATTTTGAATTGCATGTAAACACCATTCAATTTAAAAATACCTAGAAATACTATTCTTTTTTATAACACCATATTGTTCCTTATTGCGATTCATACCTTCTATAAAAAAATTGGATCTTCGGAAGCTTTTGCATAATTGATATGCACTATTTTCACATTAGACAAAAGAGTTGATAAATTGACATTATTGCAACTTCCGGTCAACTTCCTTGCATCAAATTTGGCACAAAAATTGCATCATACACAATCTGTATTATGGGAAAAATTTGGTGATTAGCAAATCATTGTAATGAGTTTGATGAGTGTTTTAGAGAATAAAGGATTGTGGGGTTACCATACTTTCTATAGGTGACTGTACAATGGAGGAGCTTCTCTAGCTTTGGGAAGGTGCCATGTTCAGATCTCCCTGACAACATAGTGCTTTTTGATTGGTTGAATAAAAGGAGCCAAAAACTTGTTTTCTCTGCTTTTCAAACTACTCAAATACCAACTTTGCCCTGTCATTCCTCTTGTGGAATTGTTTTGCTCAACTTTATGAATAACTCTGATGTATGAATAAAAGAATTTACATTATGAATTTTAGATTCTCTCCATATGGTTAGATTTTTGATTGTTATCACCATTATTTTTGTATAAAACTCACAGCTTGAAATTGAAAATTCTTTTGTAATTTGATTACAAATATGATATTGACAATCTGTGAATGAAATTAGTTGTGAATGGTTGAAATGTGATACTCTAAGTGTAGTGAATTTCGGAGATTTTTTGGTAGCATAATTTTATGAGTCGACTTTTTTAAGCGAACTTTGATAGTGAAATCTTCAGTATTTTGGGTGAATCACTACAACATATAACGAGGCATAAAAATTTTACAAATCATTCCTTTTCTAATTGGATCACACATGCATGAAGTTAACTTCTCATAAAATATATAGTAAAAAATTTACAATGCAAAAAATCAATGGCGGATGAGAAAACTATGTTTGATTTTTTACATTGTTCACTTTTTGGGCAATCGGATGTTTAGGGGTTAACCCTTAACCCTTAAAGGATTTAGGGCATAGTAGATACGTTGCCATATAATTAACATTTGTTGTAAGTAGAAAGTTCCAAATTGAGATCCCAATAGCTTTTAAGACTATGCAGACATGAATTTTAACTTCACTTTTGATATGAAACTCATAGGAGGTTTAGAACCATTCCAAATACAATAAAATACGGCCATATAATACTGGCCGGAATGGCCAATCTGGACCTTTAAGGGTTAAAGGTCTAGACTCCAAAGAGCCCTTTTCAACCAATAATATACACCAATATTCTATTGTATTTGGCATGGATTCACACCTCCTAAGGGTTTAAGATCAAACATGAAGTTAAATTTTACGCCAACATGATTTTGATAAGCTATTGGGGTCTCAATTTTGAACCTTCTATTTACAACAAATGTCAAATATACGCCAATGTATATACTATACCCATTAGCCCTTTAACCCCTAACCATCCCAACGTTCATATTTTGGACGTTTTCTGCAGTACATTCACCTTTGAACAGTTGTAACTTTTGCAAAAAATGTCCAAAACTAATGAAATTTTGCAAAAACTCCTTGCATGATGTATGGAATGTGTGGTTAAAATTCTAGATCAATCCAAGATGAATTGAAGTTTTGGTGATCATTTGAAAATAGGTATCTTTTTACCTGGGCAGTTATGTGAAATTTTGATGGCAGCAACTTTGGGGGCTTGTACCTCCTTCATCCCAAGTCCATTTTCAATAAAACTTGTTGGGTTGAATTCCCCTTGAAGTCTAGTTTTTATGGTAGAATTTTGAGGTAAATCCATATTGTTATGAATGTTTGGGAGTCAATTTAGTGCACGAGTCTAGTTTGGACACTTTTTACTTTTTGGTTCAAATGGGTCACTTTTCAGGCTACTTTTTGACATTGCAAGGCCATTTTAGGGCACATTAAATTTTCTTTCATGAGGCTTTTTTGGTATCAATGTGTTTACATGATAATTTTGAACTACTTAATAGTTCAAATTTTTTCATTTGAGTAATTTTGAAGACGAATTTCACCTTTAACTATGTTGCTAAGAAAATTTCAACATTCTTTTTTAGCACTTAAACACTACGATCTTGCAATCTATATGGCCAAATGACCCCAAATTTGATCCACATGATCTACAACATGTATGTTACCAGATTGTACAGTTGAGATTTCTATACCTGACTTACATTTAGACCTATAACACATTAGAAGCGATGATGATTTTAAGCCCAAAAAAATTAGGGACCTTTAGGGGTTAAGGGTTAAACACATGGGCTTGCTTGCATCGTTAGGTCAACATGGGGCAGCATAAAATTCAATTAGATGTTCAACACTATTTTCTTATTAGAAAAAAAGAAAAGAAACGTGTAGCATTTTTTATATGAAACAAAAATAAGTAAAGATCACCCAAATTGGATGTTATATATGATTCCAAAGTAGGGTAGCAAACATATATACAAATGCATACATTGGTCACTTGATTTTTTAAGGAATCAAGTCATTAAAATCATAGTAGATTTGTCACGATCTTTTAGCATCTGTACCGTTCTCTCTGTCAATTCAACTTTTGACCTTTGTCATCACATCCAAAATTATTTTGGTGTCACAAGTCATCGTCTCTCCAATTCTTTGAATTGTTATGTTTTTGTCTATATAGTCGGTGAACTAATAACAATCACTACATATGGGTAATCATTATTGTTATCAATCTAAAATAAAGCGTTTTTCTAAACTTAATTATAGAGGGTCGTATTGAAGGCTCTCTATATTGTACTCATATCCAATGGTACTCTCAGCCTCTCATAATAAGCATGCTAAACATAATCACTTTTCATCCACTTTCCAAATTCATGAGAGAATCCAGTGACTAGTATGTGGATATGGTCTTAGGTCATGAAAATCATGCAATGAAAAAAATAATCCAAAAAAAGCAATCAAAGTTTTATTCAAAATGTAGTTTAATCCCTAAATGTACCAAGGTGTCTTTAGAATTGATGATTTGAGAAAAACCATCATAAATTACTATCTAGAATAACATTTTTGAATTAATATGCATATGAAAGTTCTAGGTTTTGAATTTTAGGTTCCGTTCGTACGACTCAATTCACTATCACCAATATTTATTTATAAAATTTGAAAGTTAAAATTATTATTTCCTTCTAAATTCGATTACAAACAATATTTTTTGAGTAAAAGTTGTGGGAATGGATTTGAAATGAGATACTCTTAACGAGATGACTCTTTGAAATTTTTGCGTTCCTTAAATCTATGACCTCATTTGTGTGGTCAACAACTTGACATACTTCTACATTTGTAATTTTAGAAAAGTGTGTATTCAAAATATCACCAAATCCAACCATTGGACAGGACAACAACTTCGTGAAGTATCTCTAAAAAATTGGATGAGTTGAATCATTCAAGCATTGACGGTGAGTTGAATATGTTAGTCATTCACAAACTGGATGTTATGGCGTTTAGGGGTTAACCCTTTGATGCGCCTACATTCATATAATAAACTACAAATAGATTGCAACCTTTCTTAACACTACATCATGAATAGTTTTTCATTCATCCAAACTTCTCTTGGTTTTTGTGCTAGTTGACTATCATTTATATGGTATGGATCTTTGAGATGAAATATTGTGATCTTTTGAAAAAACAACACAATTGGTTTAAGTCAAGTTTCATTTTTAATTCAAAAAGTAAGACCTTAAATATGATTTTTCAAAATAAGTAGCATCAAATAATGGAAACCATACGATTTCATTACATATTTTATTATTACATAGTGAATGTTATTCCAATTTCATTACAATTTTAATAATATTATTTTGTTAATTTAGGATTTTTAATTGAATTATAAGAGAAAACCTTTGCAAAATCAATTAAAATATATTAATAAAATATATGATGAATCCAACCGTATAGATGTGATCTTCACATTGACATTTACAACTAAGTTGATACTTGACAACCAATGAATCAATTCATGAGGTGTTTTTAACTCCTAATTGCCCAACCATGCATATTGTGTTTGATGTACAGATTTCATCCTTGGTTTCTCATCCGTCATGCACTTTTTGTAGTGTGATTTTTTTACTGAAATTTTTATAGGAAGTTTACTTAGCTTAATGAATGTGTCATCCGATCATAAAGGAAACAATTTGTGAAAAAATTATGCCTCATTTCGTGTCGCAGTGTTTCACCCAAAAATTTGAAGATTTTAGTCTAAAATTGTTCTTGAAAAAAATAACTCATAAATCAAGCATCTAAAAAATCTCCAAAAATCACAACACGTATAGTACTACATTATAACCCATTACAACTGATTTCATCCACATATTATCAATCTCTTATTCGTAATCAAATTACAAAAAATAATTTTTTATTTTATGTTTCAAAATTTATAGAAAAATATTAGTGATAGCAATCATAGATCTAACCATATGAATAGAATCTAAAATTCAAAATGTATAACTTTTATTCATACATCAAGTTCCAAAAATTTATGTTAGTTTCATTTTATAATACATCTTTGCACATTTATCTGCACTCCAAAACGACTAAAATATGGTCGTAACAAGTTGTTGATAACGGCTAAAATGTGCTTATTAACCCCTAAAGGACCATGCTCATTTCTAAAATTTTATCACTTTCTCGTGATGCTTTCAGAAAGGCAATTGTATCTCTTGATTGGTATTCATGTAGAAAACTTCACCGTTGAATTTCAAAAAGGACTTAGTTATGAGACTGTACATTAATTTTCAGAACAATCTACCGTATATATTATATGATTATAAGGTTTGATCATAAGTTGATTTTTGAAAATTTTGAATAAAACCAACAGGTCATTCATTGCAAACAATCTCATAAATTTAAAAACCATGATTAGCATTTGAAAGTTTAGGAGCATACAAAGATGTACTATATCTAGGTGCCCACAAAAAATAATGTTCTAAAACTAAATACAACAACAATGATTAATTCTCAAAGATTTATGTTTGTGTGAAGTGACTTGTTGGTGACTCGTTGAGCCGGTGTTTGTGATCGTTATTAATTTTTACATTGCAAAAATGTTTTAAATAATTCAATATATATTTGGAATATTCCAAAATAATATAACATATGTAGAAAATATTCCATTTATTTTGAAAAGATTCCATTTTAAATATATTTAAACATTTTCCGTAATTATTTTATAGTGTTAATGATGCAGTAATGGCAAATATTTTACATATTGGACGCTTGTTTTTTTATTTTACGATTGTGACATCCAAGTGTGAAAACGCCCTTCAAGTCATCAACCGCCCTAACTACTATGTCCCAAGTTTACCTACGTTAACGTTTTAATTTTTCCCGATGAATCAATCAACGTAATTGCAAATCTTGAAGGATTTTTGTGTTCTTGAAACGAACATTTTCAATTCTCTAGTTAACATTGAGTCAAAATTATGAAATCCAAACAAGTTATTAAAGTAATGAAATTATTCGAGGACACAATGTGTCCACCTGGTCCTTTAGAGGTTAAGCATTATAAATGTCTATAATGTGTTGCAAAATGTCCTTGATATTTTCTAATATCTACATAAATTGAAGATATAACTTCCTAAGCACTCATCAAGAGTCGTTAGATTTGGGCGAGGTTGGGTCATGTTATTGTGAATGTACCCTGTGACGTTTAGGAGTTAAGTGCACTAAGCCATACTATGAAAGTTGTTGTTCACCAATACATTGTAGAAGTTGATTGTTATCATGAAGAGCTGTACTTTAAGTATATTGTTCATCAAATGAATAATATACGGCATTATATTTATAATGCCGTATGTTATTCATAATGCAAATTAATAACGTTACTCATGTTGTAGATTTACATAATACCAATATTATATATGATATAATTATATAATGTTATATAATGCTTAGGCCCTCTTTACACTAGAAACGAGAAGTCGTGGAGAAAACCGGCCAAGGGCCATGGCTCATTTTTAAGAAGCCAAACTTTGAATTTGACGTCCTTTGGATATAGTGTAAAGTGAGAAGAGGCTACAAAATAAAATACCGGTTTTAAAAAGTAAAGCTCTTACATATTTCTTAAAAAATAAAAAATGATTGGTTGTGAGAATTTTGGCTTGACGGCCCCCCAAAATTTGCGTTAGACCCACCTCTTGAGGTGGGCTTGACGGAAAATCTAGGGGCCTTCAAAATTTCTATTTTTCTTGCCACGAAGGACAAAAGTGTTGTCGATGTCATTTTCTCCTCCTTTTGTCCCTTGGACTGAAAACTTCAAGTGTAAAGTGACCTTCCTTGCTCTTCTTGATTTCTACGCATCCCATAATCCCATTGGCTGAAATTTCTTTTCTGGCCTTTCGCCTCTAGTGTAAAGAGGGCCTTAGTAACTAATTGTATACAACACGGTATTATTAGATCAAACTATATCCAGATCTAACGTCGCACATTATGTTATATATGGTAGATAACATATATGCCTACAATGTCAAATATCTTACTACATACTTTCCTAAACATTGAACCTTACTAGTTAAATGATAGTACATTTATATTTTAACTCTCAAATTCATAATTCTTTTATATATCATATGATGGTACTTCTATAAGGGACGCTTTATATGGGGAGTCAAGCCGTACATGGGGCCGAAGGGGGGCAAAAATCCTCTCAACGTGATTGGTCCATTTTTTGAACTACAAGAAATGAACCAATTACGTTGAGAGGATTTTTGCCCTCCTTCGGCCTCATGTACGGCTTGACTTCCCATATAAAGCGTCCCTAAGTAATACTTTTAATACATATTTAGAATGTTTATGCAAACAGTTGTATAGTATCGAGAAAAAATATATTATTAAAACAAGTCTAATCATTCCTTTACAATTCAAGAATCATCTAATGCTATAGGAACTAAGGTTGTATAAGGTATACTTATTTTAGGCAAATAAATCTTAATTACTAAGACGCTAGATTTAGCACTTGGAAAAATTTACAATAATATATGTTGGTTCCGATAGATTTGAAAATGTTCCTAAAAGAAGCAAGACTTAGAACACACAAATATATTTTATATGTCCTAATTTCATGAATTTAAGATAATATCAAAATCTTCATGTTTTAAATTTTTCCTTAAAAAGGCTGGTTTGAACCTTGTAAAATATTTCTTACTTAAAGAATAGGCTAACTTGCCCATTTCCAACAAGGGCACATGTTCTCAAATTTTATATCACCATTTTTCCCAATATAGGAACATAAACTTTCGTGTGTTGACGATAAGTTTGAAAGTTCAAGCGCTATGCCTACCAATATACAATAATTTCAAACCTAATAGTTCATTAATCTCTCTTTTTATTGATGCTAAGTATAACATTGAAACTTTAATAGTCTAAATAAAAGGAGACACAATCAAGTCTGCATCATTAAATACAATAAACAAGTATAGCATCATACAAACTAGGAACATATTCTACTGAATACATTGAGATATTTTAAATTCCTTTATATATTGTGGTATACCATATCGTAAAAAAAATCATGCAAATAAACAAGTAACACTAACTAGTGTGTACATCGTTCATGCAAATATTTTCCTTGAGAACATATACTAGTACCATGATGGTCTATCAAATGATATTATTTTTGGCTCGAAACCTCAGTTTATATTAGAAATTTGGAATACTAAGACAATAATATTCCACTAAACAAAAATCAACTTGGTGAAAGAAACACCACTTTCAAGTAGACGTTCTAATCTTCATAAAATTGTCCTTACAACTCTATGTACTTACACCATAACTAAAACTACTTGCATGAGTAGAAAATTAAATATATTATAGAAGAAATCACTTTCTAAATGTTCTATATAAAGTGTTCTACTCAAATGCCCAAGCATTTTCTTTTCGGATTGCCTCCTCCTCTTTTGTGAAGTCATTTTCAATGCGGAACAATTGCATGCCTGAGATCATGATGGCCAACCTCTCACAAGTAATTTCTAACAAGTCTTTGATGTTCAAGTAATTTGCTGCCATTATGAGATCAAACAAAGTTTCCTTATCAACTTTCACAAATTCAAGATCCCATGCCCTCATCTTGTCTTGGGGAGTGGCAGGCTCGCCTTCGCTAGGGTTCCGATTGTCCACATGAAACCTGCAGTACTCTATCACCTTTGCCAAAATCTCGCTTGAAATTGTAGGCAATAATAGCTTTCCATCACAATCTACGTTGTCAATCATATTCTTTAAGGTTTGGGATTCAAGAGCCACCGCTTCACTGACTTCAAATGGTTCGTTGTCTGAACTTATGAGTGTTACAAATTTAGTAGCCATGTTTGAAGATATATGGTTGCCTTAATTGGTGAGAAAAAGGACTCGAAATCTCGGAGAGTAATTAGAAATCCAATTGCACACAGTACAAGGCGCAAGTTCGTATATAATAATGAAGAAGGTTAGCGTTCTATAATATATATTAAGTATTAAAGTAAAGTTCTAACGTAAAAGTCAAGTTAGTGCAAAGCTAAAATTACAAGTATAAAAAATCTAAAAGACTCAAGTTTATGTATAATTATGAAGAACATTTTATGCTATCTAGAGATATGTGTGTGTATATATATATATATATATATATATATATATATATATATATATATATATATATATATATATATATATATATATATATATTTGCGCCTCCAATAATTGCATTATTGATCGGGCTTGTTGCAATGTCTAGATAATGCAAATGAAGGTCAACATTTGAGATGTTCTTTTTTTCACAACATGAAAGGGCCATAAGATACCTTCAGTCACGGTTAGTGATTCTGTTGCCTTTTATTCCACGCTCCACTTGGCTCAATCTGTTGCATGACTGTAGGACTCAACCCGAAATTGAAGAATAAAAGATGAACTGTAATGTACTAACAATGAAGTGCTTCGTCTATTCACGTGACTTTAACATTCCTTATCGAGGCAAATTTACATAACGGCCGGTAAAAGTGAATTATTCATGTACTTTATCTTTAATTTATAGACCTATTAGTCATGTGATCTAAGAGCTATAGATGATAGTGCAGGCGGACTTGTTGTAGTGTGAAGGAACTTTCATTAAGCGTACGAGGTTAGCTGTAAAGTAGACATTTATGGCATTAGGTAACATCGGGGGTAACATTCAGTGCATAATTATGGGAAGTCGGCAATAGCATAAAACTAGCATGTAGACCAGGCTCATGACCAAGTATAGTTGGTGGTTGCGGAATCCAGATCTTGTAATATTTGTGGTGGACAACAATACAGGGAAAGCGGTTTTTGACCAGGCTCAAGCTTTCAAATGAAGTTTTGATTCTGGAGCAGTTATTGTGACAAAGATAGATGGCCATGCCAAGGAAGGGGGTGCAGTTAGCGCGTAAGTTCAATCTTAGTTACTCAAACTTTCTTTTTGTCGTGAATAATGTGTGCTTGTATTGGATTATTAATGGCTCGCAAACTATCAAACAATACCAAATCACAGTGCACTAATCATATACATGGTTGCAGAGTGGCTGCAACAAAAAGACCAATCATTTTTCTCGATACACGAGAGTACATAGATGAACTTAAGGCCTTTGAGACTATGGCCTTTGTAAGTCCACTTCTAGGTAAGTCTTATGTCTCAAATATCGTTATGCATTTTTCTTGTTGAACGTTGAAGATTTATGCATGATGGAATTGTAGTCATTGATTTTAATCATTCTTCGAGGTGGCCAATTAGAAAGTCAAATTTCAACATGAGGTACTCAAATTTCAACATGAGGTAATAACGTTTCTGCTGTGCTGTGTAGAGAGGCAAACAAATCTTAAGATTTTGTACGTTGAGACGTCCATGACGACAAGCATGAGAGTTCCTTCAAAGGCTTATTTGGATGAAGATATGGTGGATCGGATCTGCCAATATGCTATGTGGCACGTTTGCAAGCATCTCAACTTGGAGAGTAAGAAAACTATGTTCCAAATTGAGGCTTCAAGTCCTTTGGGCATGACAGCAAAGGACTATCCCGGTGTTTTTTTAATCATGCTTGTTGAAGAACATGAAACAAAGGGATTTCAAGTACAATTGGCGGAAGTTCAAGCGCAATATGGGAGGGTTAAGTCATCTCTCATTGATCTCCGTCAAGTTGAAGATACAAAGGTTACACAACTAGAGGATGAGGACATTCACGTTAGGATCAAGGTCTTGGAAAGTGAGTTTGAACTGGTGAAGCACAAGCTTGTGCTGGTGGTGGAGGAGAATAAGGAGCTCAAAAATTATGTTAATGCACAGACGGTGGAGATGAACAGGTTGGCGGTGGAGATGAACAGGTTGGCGGTGAAGAACCAGGGGTTCAACGAGGAGAACTAGGGATTCAAGGAGCAGTTGCAACGGTTAAAATCACTTCATGACATGAACACCAAAGTGAAATTGCTCATAGCCTTAGAGGCTGCTCATGAGAGATTGATGGATAGGCTTTCAAAGGCACTAGATGTTGGAACTTGGTGGAATGACTTCATTGGAAGAGTACGTCACTCAGGATGAGAGGCTAAAAATGGGGTTAAGAAGTGGCATGTTGGACCTCATGGCACTGAGAAAGAGACGTTTGAACAAGGCAGTGCATCAGACAACACTGATTGACATCGCCACTGCAGTTATTAGTGTGTCATAGAAGGCCTGGGTGTGGAGAGACATCTTCAAGTTTGCATACAAGGAAGATGCGGCAGTGTTGGCGTTGGAAGACTTATAGGTTGATTAAGGAGTAAAAGGAAGACATAGAGAGAAGAAGCAAGACTGAGAATTAAATCTGGGGACTCCAGGGATTCTGTGATTGGGTCCCTGCTAATTTAAATCAGAGAGCATAAATTCATTGCAAATGATTTTTGGGAGTGACACGTCACTACCCAAGAGCTGGAAGCCTGGATATTTTTAATCGCCATAGTTTTGCAAGAAAAAGAAACTGAATATTTTCCACTTGGGTAAGGGACTACCTTTCTCACATCAAAATTCTCCGTGCTATACTATGTTAGCTTAAGATTCTTCCTGCCTGTAATGACATTTTGAAAGAGTACAATATATGGAATAAATCTTCCCCCATGTAAAAATAAGAGGGAGTACATAATCACATAGCTAAATGCTTGCAAATATGGTGTGCACTTTGTACTACCACCATGTTTCACGCAACTATGGTAGGGTCTAAGGCTACTTTGAAGTTGTACCCTAAAGTCCTTCATAGGGAAGACATATTGATCTTCTTTGAGGCGTTCATAGGGTTCACCTCCTAACGGACGCATCAAGGGTAAACCTCACTTCTTAGGCCCCACATGGCATAGACAGGCAAACTATCTCCAATGGATGCTTCATTCACAGAAATAATCCTTATTGCCTTCATTGACTTAATACTCAAGACTAGACCGATGTTCTGGGAATGTCTTCAATATTTGTACCCATCATACAAAGTTAACCTCAATACCACTCTCCAGGAATCTTGTGGTCCGCAACTGAGGAAAAAACAAGACGTTACTCCGGCGGCAAGGATGATCCTTCCCGAAATCCTGACTCCACCCTTCACAAACGATCCTCTCCCAGCAAGTAAGACAGTGTGGATATTACACCCCAGCCACAACAACATAGTGGTGGAGCAGGGAAAATCTCGAGTAGGGTGGAAATCTAAATCTAAACTCGGCTCTTAATGCAAACACGGTGAGCAATGGATGCAAGTTCACCTCGTATTTGTGGAAGACACGGTGCACATGTGCGAAGACAAAAGCGGCGAGTTGAAACTACTATGCAACGCCCTCCCCCCATCATCTGGGAAACACAAGCTCGTGAAATGGGAGTCTCGATATCTCGTGTCATTCCAAGTTCCTCTTCCTTGAGGCTGATGTGGAGCAGTACTGGCCGAAATCCCACGCTCACAATGGACGGATTCGGCGCCTGCTATTTGAGAATGCCGTGAGCATGACCGTGAGTAGAGAATCATGTATTGTCAGGAATTCCAGCTTGTTTGAGCATGTCGTGATATAAACGAAATTGTAATACAATTTGCGCCACGAAGATCTCAGTTGTCATGCAATTAACGACTTTTTGTCATGTGTTTGACAACGCTCCTACACCCTTTCCTTCTTGGCCGTCGTTGTACCGGGTCTGGGCTGTCGGCGGTACATGTGAGCATCCGATTGCCTCAATTCTGGCCACGTCGATGTGCTGAACCCAAAACCGCTCGCACCCCAATTTACGTTTCCCAAAATTTCTATAAAACTAAGGTTGTAAGTGGCATCCAATTTGCGAAAAACTCTTGTGTTTTGACTATCATTTGCTTATTAGGCTAATAATAGTAATTAGGTAATGGACACTACTTGTTGGATTCAAAGCAAGGTTGATGTCAACCAGTGACTTTGGAAGAGTTTTCAACTTCCATGTTTAATTCTCAACTTGAATCTTGTTTTCTAGGGTCAACTATTTTTGTCCCGGGGTGCAATAATCTAAACACATAGAAGTGCGTGTGAATGCACTGAAGGGGTACTAATTTTTAACCCTTTAAGGACAATTTTAATCTTGAAGATGAGTTTTTTTTGCTTTCAAGATCAACTAAAATCTAATTTTTTTGGGCACTATCGTATTCTCTACATGCAGATACTGGAATTAGTGATATTGGAGAGAGTGATAATAACCCCCTTTTTCTCACTACATTTTGCTAGATTTCTCTACAAAATATGGCATTTCTCTTTTATGTTAAGGAAAAAAATGAAGTTTGTGAAAATTATGCACAAGTGGCAGTTCTAAATGTCGTTTTTCATTCCCCAGTTTGTGAAAACAGTGCATAGTGATGGAATATTGTGCTTAGATTTTTGTCTTCTTATGACCAAAACCACTCACAAGCATCGACGCAACCCATGTGTCTGGCGCAATTTCATTCCTTTTTCATTTATAGTAAGTGAAAAACGACACATTTCCTACAATGATGGTTGAGAACTCAATAAAAGTAAACATGTCAGTTGCTTTTTAAAAAATTGAACATGTGAAGTTTCAAGGCTTCAAAAATGGTGCCCAAAAACTTTAAACCCTCAGTTTTCTTGATCCAACCAATTTTAGTTAATTCGGGGAGCCCCAAGCTTTGACTCCGCCTATGATATTCCTGAATTAACTTTCTGCTTTTGCCAAATCCAAATTAATGCTTATGTCTCCACCACCGTCTCATCCAGAGCATGCTCTATTTTTTGGTAATTAATGTATATTAAATATATTTATTATTTATTAATATCAATAATTTATTAACAATCACTAGAGTTATTAGTAAAGTCCCTCAAAACCCTTCTTTTTGACCTGTAATTTCGAAAGGACAGGATCGGCATGATCTCAGTGTAGACCCAGAATAGAACACTGGATAGATTAAAAAAATTATTCATAAAAATTTGGAGGGAGGAAGAAGAATTGGGTAGTAGAGTGGGACCGTGAGGAGGAGTGGTGTCAGATTGATGACATCCAGCTCTAGTACCAGCTCTGGTCCATGAAAAAAAAAGGACAAAAGACCAGATGCCTTTACAAATAACTCTAATATATTAATAAATATATTTTAAATAATATTTAATAATAATAATTAATATTATAACTTTTCAATTAAATATTTATTACTTAATATTTGAAAATTATAAATTTAAGAGTTTTACATTTCAACCCATCACAACAAATTTCATTCATAGATTGTCAATTCATAACCAAATCATGAAAGAATTTTTAATTTTAAGTTTCAAATTTTATAGAAAAATATTGGTGATAACAATCACAGATCTAATTGTATGGATAGAATCTCTACGAAGGCTACAAGGCTAGTGTCAGGAATTCCCCAATATTGTCTAAAGTGTATCGTGGGGCGTGGCGCCACCACGAAGTATGACTTGGGGTTTTAGGAGACTTGAGAGGGGGGTCTTGACGGACTTGGCTTCCCACTTAAAGTCTATCGGTATAAACTTCTTGGAACCCTAGAAAGGCTCATCTTTCTCAAAGTTGAGCCTTCGGAGGAGAAGTTTAGATGTACTTTTCTCGTTGTAGAGTAGTGTGTTTTTATAACACTTATACGTGGTTTGACCGGTATACTTTAGTGGAGTTTTTCTACTCCTCACGAGGTTTTCTCCACTTTATTATCCTTTGAGAAAGATCCTACCTTATGTATGAGTGTAAGTGAGGTAGTTGGGACACTTATTTCGGTGAAAAAATTGAGTTTTGGGTGTTTTTAGTGAGTTGCATTAGTGCTGAAATTGCAAGACCAAAAGCTTGAGGACACCATAGCTTCCGTCCACGGAGATAGGGATGTACGGAATCTTTCACTTGTCCTATATGGTTGACTTGCGGCATTTCATCCATAGGGGGACGGGTTTCATCCAAGGAAGGGATATTTCATCCCTTTGACTTCTTTCATCTCTCTCCCTTGGCTGCGGGGTGCAGCCAAACTGTAGAAACTTGAGTACTGGGCGACAGTTTTTCACAGATGGAGAGTTTGAACGTTTCGGGAAGATCACGATGAGTAGCGTGGCGCTACAAGTATGGGGCAAGGCGCCCAAGGGTTTCCACTACGAGCGGAACTGGCGGGTGTGAAGCGGTGAGGCACTGCTTTGCTAGCAAGCGAGGCGCTTGCGGGCAGGAACCGTTCAGTTTCTATGTGTTTTGTTGTTATTGATAGACTTCGTGTGGGTCGATGTGATGGAAGGCTGCAACGTGATGTAACTTACTGGGGTTGTAGTCAAGGTCAGCAAGGTCTCGGCGATTTCTTTTTGCCGGACCTACGGCAATATCGTTACTCACCACAGACGGCGTGTGAGAAGTTTGCACAGGATCAGCAGGCAGGGAATTGAAGGCGATTGTTGGCCAGGTCGTGAGTCAACTGAGCGGAGTTAGCATCAAGAGATGTATGAGGTCTCGTTACGCACCTTTTTGCTGAACTCACGCCATCAATCCTGCAGCAGGCTCGAAGAGAGTGTCGGGGTCGCATTGCAGTTTCACGATCAATCAGCAGAGCCCCTGAATCTCGCCACGGCTTTCAGCGATTGTTGTCAAGTTTCTCCTTCAACGCCTGCGTGATCGTAGCCACGACCGCTGCTTTCTCTTCTATCTCTGACAGAGCTCGTTCGATCTAAATGCAACTGCGCGGAAACGCTCTCCTGCGCTCGAGATTGCCATTTGCACAACTCTCATTTGTCTTGTGAAGTCGAATACCCCTGGATCGCGATCGGGACAGGGCTCGTCGTCGTCGCCATCGCTGCGAGCTGGGAGCAGGTTGCATGCGGCGGCAGTGCGGGGGCCCAAACCGCGACAGCACCTGGGTTGAGACGGAGCGACGTCCCGAAGGCCGAGTCAGGACCCGAACTGGGGACGACATCTCGAAGGCCGAGTGAAGTCCCGAGCTACGGGATACCTGTTGGTCCGGCCGACTAGGTCTATTGAGTGCTACAGAAGGAGCCCAACCGTGTAAGTTAACTTACTGGTATGCTGACCATGAGCATATAATGATGATGTGTACTGATGACGTGTACACATGACGTACACGGATGACGTGGATTGATGACGTGGTACGATGACTTAGCATGGTGACTTGGCATGGTGACGGGGCATAGTGATGTGGAGTGCTTATGTTACTATTGACGGGGTACGATGACATGGCATGATAACATGGATCGCCAATTCAACACTATCGCATAGCATTTGTGATTAAGCAGGTCAACTAATTATCATTGATGAAGCAAAGCGTATTGATTGGCAACTGTTCCGTCAAACTTATGACCAAATTATCTGCATATATATCGCACCACAACAATATTTACACTATCGAGCAAGCTACATGAGTGAGGGATGAGAGACTGTGAGAAATAAACGCATTAGATTTCTTAACATGGAACGGGGATTCTATAATCCTCCTTTCCTACCACCTAGTCCCACATTTATGATTAGTGTCCATTGTGTAGACCGGCATTTGATGATGCAATTCCTAATTGCACATTTTGGGTTGCAATTTGCTAGACAAATAATGACTGCACCAACGCCGGTAGCGTTGCCAATTGTAACATATGGCGACACATGGGCCTGCACGATTTACGTGCTATATTAGTAACACTAGCGTCACATTAAGGTTGAAGATTAGTCTGGGGTGACTTATGTAGAAGTAACACAATTTTAAGGTTAAATCTGACGTTCGTACTACTATCACTGTGGCTGCACACGAGATGCACGGCAAAGCTATGGGATCATGGCCAATCTCCAGTTAGATGACTTAGCTTCAAATTTGGGAAGGGTTCAAATTAGAGGAGAGATTATCGAAGGGGACCGAGTTGAACTCGTAGGTAGGCAAGTAGAAGTAGTGATAGAAGCTATTGGGAGTCCAGTAGAAACTACCTCATTGCCATTTGGAACTACCTCTGTAGCAGTCGATTTACCTCAGTTGCCACAGTTTAGACCCTTCGTACTGTCTCCGTTAGTGGCGTCTAGATTAGGAACCCAACGTTGGGCTGAACCAGGCACGAAAGTATTAGGACCACGATCTATAGAGTATTGGGGACGAGGTGGTGGTTTTCATATTGTGCAGACGTTGAAGGCCCAACGTGGAGGCTATATTTCGCCGAAAGCACACCGCCGGGGGTTTGTGCACTTCGAAGAATTCCTAGTGGAAAGAGATGTTATTGTCGTGAAGAACCAAGGGTTGAGGTCTCACGCAGAATGGCTGTGGAGTAGAGATATCTCGACACTTCCTTTATTCTCTTTGGCATTCACCGAATTCTGGAATGGCGATTACTCCTTTCACACAATTTGGCACAAGGAGGAAAGTGGGTGGATAGAAAGGGCAACCCGGATCATGCAAATATCGACTAACGTTGAACGTGGCTTTGAAATTGCTACGACTATCTATTACCCTGCTAGACCAGGCACGGGACCACTTAGGGGTTTGTATGCTCCTTAGAGTGAGCTCTCAAGTTGGAGTTACCTTCCGGTGTAACTAGGAGTGGTAGGCCATATTTAGCAAATAGGTTACCAAAAATAGAGCAATTAATACAGGAGATTGAACAATTAACAATTAAGGATCAAACAGTAACTGTAGAAGAAAAATTGGACCAATCTAGAGTTGATCACAATCTTATCACGGAAATAGAAGAGTCTAGTAGTGGTGTTTTGTTCTACGATAGCGAGGAAGAAATGGCGCAAGTATACGGGTCCACCCAAGAGATAAGGAGATTCTCTGGGATCGTGAGCACTATTGAATTGGATGATTTTATCATCGAATTTGGGGCCTGGTGCAATGGCCAAGCTGAGAGGAGGGCAAGCTTTAACCCTTATAGCACATGGCAGGCACTTTTCCAACACTTGGAAGGTACCCCCATGCACGATTATTCCGAGTTCGAGGCCAGACATGAGGCGGAGATCGAGGCCTTCCGAGACTATTGAACCCCCGACTTTAGGAATCTATTTGGGGGACAAATAAGAGTTGGAGGTCGCCGGATTGGAAGAGGTTCTCTTGCCATTGGTGAAGTGAAAAGTGAAGGGGGGGAGAACTCCGAGGAAGAACGAGGCAAGACTCAAATGGGAGAGAGACTTCAACCACTATTCAACCCTATTTTGAGCTTCTTTGAGGTACTCCGGTTGAATTACCAAGGCCAACGGTTATATAAGATGTTGGAACTTCAACAGTTTCAATTGAAAGAAAAAAAGACTTACCGGGATGCGTATCATCGACTGCGGCGGTTGGTGGAGAGTACTGAAGGGGTCACACCTGCTCAAGCTATTAATTATTGGTATCATATTTTGGAGTCTGAACTCAAGGATTTGGTAAGAGCAACGGTGTTGAGTTTACCGTCCAACAATCCGCCCACTTTGGAGTTTGTTTTCTTAGCAACAGATGCTATTGCTGTTAATCTCGCAAGGGAAAAAACATCCATGCCTATGATGGGGAAAGCTCCAAGGACCCTTGAGAAAGGGAAGACTACTGCTGCTCACGCTGCCAAACCCGCATGTTCTGGTCCAAAGGAGGTAAGTGAAACACAACCCAAGCAACCTAGGGAGAAATTTTGTTCGGGATGTGGAGCATCAAATCATCCCGCAATCAAATGCTGGATTCTTCACCCAGAATTACGGCCTGCCAATGCCAGAAAACCTAAAGAAGAAGCTAAAAGTGACAAAGGCAAGGCCTCTAAGGAGAAGGATAAACCTTCTGAAAAGAAGGTGGAAACTTCAAACAATGACAACAGTGCTGAGTTGCGATTTAAGGCGCTTGAGTTCCAACTGGCCTTAATTGTGGCTGCATTGAAAGGTAAGACTCCTTCTACGTCGGAGAAGAAGGAGGCCCCATCTTTTTATGGAGCTTGGGATCAGTCTTTTTGTGGCATGGGTGAGCCAAGCTATACGGCAGCTACGAAGGCACAAGTCCAACGTGAGTTGCCGAGGGGTGCTACAAGCACATTGGATCCACAAAATGGAAAGGCCCGACAACAAGTTCGACTCCCGGAATCATTTGTTTTAGAGGACCTAAGCTCCAAAACATCACGGGTATCGCAAAAGGTTGGAGCTCGCACGAGCCCGACCAAACAGGGTATTGGAATGTCTAGTGAAGATAGACTTGCAGCCACAGCGACCACTATTTGTCAGACACCATTGTTTTCTGCTCAGATGGTTGGAGCACTTGGACTTGATATCGTTGGGGTATTGGAATCAACTGCTGCTATGTGCAGAGCTGAAAAGGACCAAACTACTGCAGCAATGAAGGCGGGGGCGCTTCAAGGGCATGATTCGGAAAAGGCCGAGTCGTCATGTGACGCCAATCTTTATGCAGCAGTGGCGCGAGTACAAACTATGCCACGTAGACCAGCCATTGAGCGATCCTCAGTCACACCCAGCGTTGTGGTGGTCAACAACAGTAACGGTTTGTTGCAGATTGTGGGACCTGGAGGTAAGATCTTTACACCCCAAAGAGTGTTGTTGGACTGTGGAGCTCAGCCATTGATGTTGGGTAAAGCCGCGACCGACGCCTTGGGTCTGCATGAAGGGACATTAGAGGCTTGTCCTTTCACCATCAACACATCCATGGGCGGATCGGAGAGGGCCACTGAGATCACTATGAAGCCCTTAATGATTAAAATTCGACCCGATGATGTTATGGACGCCGCAGCAATCAAGACCAAGGCCATTGTCACACAAGCCGAATCGTACGACGTGTTGGTCGGATCCACGGTGTTGTACCCAATGGGGTTTGTTTTGGATTTTTGGAATGAGACCGCATTATATAGACCTGGCTGGCAAGCTGGTGATGGCCGCCAAGCCACACTTCCAGCACAATTCGTACGAGGTGAGGAAAGTCACCATATGACCTTTGGTATGGCAGCAGGCGTGGAGACCACAAAGGACATCATGTTGGATGATTGGCATATTCAACATGAGTCTCCACGCCCCACTAATGTTTCCTCGACTGTCCGTGAGAAAAAGAAATATTTGGCTACAGTACAACAGGCGGCGACATTGTGGAAGTCCAAGGATGATCTTTTTTCACATGCTGGTAGTATTTTGGATAAGGTGTGGACACACAATACAACATCACAGCTGGATGTTGGGGGCAACCCAACGCATACTTTGGAAGCCAAGATTCTAACATGGCCAATTGCGTGGAAACCTACACAGAAAGGAATATGTCTGCTCGAACTCTTTGGAGACATCGGTACTGGTTTAGCTGCTATCTTACAAGCCGGTATCAAAGTTCACACCTATCTTTATGTGGATAATGATCCAGTGGCTAAACGGGTAACTATTGAGCATATTCAAAAGTTACACCGACGTTATCCAGAACTATTGTCACGTGAAGCTACACGAGCTTCTTTTACTGCATTAGCAGCAGATATCTCCCTAGTCAGTGATACTCAACTTCGAGCACACGGACCGATCGACTTGGTTATTACAGGATGGCCATGTCAAGGGCTTTTCAGGGCGGGCAACCAAAATGGATTGCATGATAAGCGGAGTGCGTTATTCCAAGAATTGGTGCGCATATTACACACACTGCAAGTGGTGCAGGTGAATGGGCCTGGATATATCATTGAAAATGTGCCCGTTATGTCTCACTCACAAGAACGGAATTTGACCAGCGTCAAGAAGATCGAAGCTATCCTCGGGCCTTCTGTCTTTACAGATGCAGCCAAAGTGGGATCACGAGCACATCGTGCTCGCATGTGGTGGACTAATTTGGTCCCCACCTCCATTCTACGAGCTGCATACGACCACTTGGTACGGCCTAAGGATTTGTTGGTCCAGTACATCTTGGATCCACAAAGGACGCCACGACATGTGCGGTGGGATGATAAACCGCCTTATGCAGTGGTCAACAAAGCCAACGAACCTCGAAAGGCGTGGCCTACATTGGTGAATTTTCCCAAATCTTATGCATTTCAAGAGGATGGACCCAGCACGGTCTTAGACACTAGTGGTGGGGAATATACAACGCAAGAACCCAATGCTGATGAACGGGAAAGAGCTATGGGCTTCCTTACTGGCACTACATCTCTTGCCGACCAGTCTATTTCCGAATCCCAAAGGCGAATGCTATTGGGTCAAGCCATGGATTTAAACTGCCTCACCTGGATGTTGGCTATAGCCACTGTGGAGCAACAACGCATGGCAGCCATGGCGTCCATTGTTCCTTCTTATGACGACTTTCGAGCCATAATTCAGAGCTTACCTCAACCCGAGACGGGTGACAAGGTAGCTGGGGGCGGACTACAACAACCTATACACCCTTGGCAAAATTGGGACACATCAAATTTTTATAAAGAAGCCCATCACGGAGGTATGGTAGAATCTCATGAGACGTTGGAAGCATTGGCGGAACAATTGTTCTTTTCAAAGGAGGACGATTCGTTGGATTGGGAAGAATATATGTTCATACAGAAGAAGTTAACAAGCATGGCGGGCATCGAAGGTGAAGAGGACCCTGGGCCTAGAGGAATTGCTTAGCAACCAAGGAAACCGCCACCCATCACGACGGATGTCAAGATACCACTCTCTGCAGAGAATTGGGAGCCAAATGTGGGTCTTGAAGGAGAGATGGAACGGCGGGACAAGCAACAGTTCTTGAAGGAATTTAAGAATTGTTTTGCTTTTGGATTGAAAGACTTGGGAGTCCTGAAAGGACAGGAAGTGAGAATTGACTTGCAGGACGACTCCCCCATATTTCGAAAGCCATATCGTTATAGTGAGGCGGAGAGAGTATTGATTAACAACCGCACAATGGAACTGTTGGATGCCGGTTTAGTAGAGCTTTCTGATGGGGAATATGCTGCAGCTACAGTAATGCCTTCTAAGAAAGACATATATGGCAAGTGGACAGAGAAGAGGATGTACGGGGATTATCGGCCCTTAAACAAACAAACAAGATCTGATAAGTATGCGATGCCAACACCTGAAGAAATTTTTGAGTCAATCGGACACGCAAAAATGTTTAGTACGCTTGACTTGAGATCAGGTTATCATCAATTACCGATTCGGAAGGTTGACAAACAAAAGACCTCATTCTGGGGTATTGATGAATATGGAAAGGATAAGTTGTATCAGTGGAATTTCTTACCATTTAGACTTAAGAATGCCCCTGCAGAGTTCCAGAGAGTGATGGATAAGGTACTTGCTGGGTTGCCATTTGCCCAATGTTATATTGATGACATCATTGTCTTCAGTCAAAACAAAAGGGAACACCAGGAACATGTAACAAAGGTGTTAGAGAGACTGCGGGATCATGGGTTGAAGTTACACCCAAGCAAATGCTCATTCTTTTGCTCTCAAGTGGAATATTTGGGCCATATGATTTATCCTGGCGGCTTAGGAGTGATCAAAAGTAAGGTTGAGGCCCTAAATGGGATACCAAGACCAACGGATGTTAGTCGATTGAGAGCTTTTCTAGGACTAGCAAATTATTATCGGAAGTTTGTAGCAGCCTTCAGTCGAATCGCAAAAGCCTTAACCATACTTACGAAAAATGATCAAGAATGGGTATGGGGAGATGAACAAGAAGCAGCATTCTTGAAACTTAAGGCACGATTGACTTCGGCTCCTATTTTGCGAAGACCTATCCCGGGAAGAGCATACCAGTTGCACACCGACTGGAGTTCATTAGGCATTGGTGCTGTCCTCACCCAAGTGGATGATGAGGGCAAAGAGTTTGTGGTAGCATATGCTAGCCGATCAAACAATAATGCAGAGGCCCAATACAGCTCGTATAAAGGAGAATGTTTGGCGGCAGTATGGGCAATAGCGCATTTTCGGTGTTATCTTTATGGCAACGAATTCTTGCTAGTCACGGATCATCAACCACTTAAATGGCTCATGGAGTCCGATAAACTTACGGGAAAACTTGCAAGGTGGGCCTTAATTCTGCAAGAATATGATTTTAAGGTTGTACACCGAGCTCGGTTGGTTAATATGGACGCAGACGGTCTTAGCCGCAACCCATGTCCTAGTCAAAAGGACTCTACGCGAACAAGGTGGCATGTTGGGGAAGATGAAGAAGAAGTGCCAGGGTGGCATTCATCATTATGTTTGAATTTGTTGGCGGCGAATGGAGACTCTACGATCGGTTATTCTCCTGACAAGGAGGAAGAGGAGGAGTCTGGGGGCGCCAACGACATTTATAATGATGGACCAGTGCTGGAGTACCTGAGAAGTAAGGAGTTGGCACACGGCACAACTCCAAAAGAGAGAGATAGGATTCTACAACGAGCCAAACGGTTCGAGTGGGAGGAGGCTCAACTACTCAGGAAACTATCAGATGGGAGGACACGTGTGGTTCCTAAACCGCTAGAGTGCAAGAAACTTGTGCTCCATATTCATGAAGAACTTGGTCATTTTGGTGTTAAAAGGACTTACAGTTTACTGCAAAGCCAATATTGGTGGTTGGTATGCACGCAGAGGTTCAACACATTGTGTCTCGATGCAAGGTATGCGACAGGGTCCGTGCATCATTTAATGCACCTACGCCCATTTTACAACCATTACCTATTATGGGTCTTGGTTACCGATGGAGTCTAGACTTTGCAAGACCACTACCAATCACCAAGAGACATAACAAGTATGTGCTAGTAATGATTGAACATTTTTCTAAATGGATTGAGTTGGTGGCACTACCTGACAAATTCAGTGAAGGAGTAGCGTATGTTTTCCTTGATCGAGTTCTAAGCCGATTTGGCGCACTAGCTGAAGTATTGACTGACCAGGGCCGAGAGTTTTTGGGAGAATTTCAAAGTTTGCTAGAGGAGACATATATCGATCATCACACTACATCTCGTGATCATCCTGAGGCAGATGGGTTGGCAGAACGCATGGTACAGACTGTTAAACAGGCTCTTCGGAAATATGGCCTGCAAAATGGACATTATGGAGATTGGGATTTGCAGCTACCGTGGTTGGCTATGGGGTATCGTTTTAGCAAGCAAGTTTCTTTGGCTACTTTTTCCCCTTATTTCCTCTTGTATGGACGAGAACCAGTATTGCCGACTTCTATTCGACGTGATACGCAACTGGTCATCGATATGGACGATCCTGACATGTGGGTTGAAGTGTGTAGTAAAAGGGCAACATTATTTCAACGCATCATGCCCATGGCCTTTGACAACTTGGCCATCGCCCAACATCGTGATACTTTGCGATATGCCACTATTCGAGGAGGGGGCTACCGGCCACAGCTACGAAGGTTTGTACCATGCGATTACGTTTATTTGCAACAGACAGCACCAACTACATTGGACGTGACGGCAGGCAGAATTATTTTACGAGTTAAGAAAGTGCTTTCAAGCGGCGTGTTGGAGTTGGAAGGTCGTGATGGACGAGTATGGAAAGACCATGCCAGGAATTGTGCTCTTTGCCATTTACCACACGTAGATGGTACTGTTGATCCTACTTTGAGTCTAATTCCAGCCGGGCTGAAGTGCATGCTATGTGGGAAAGCACAAGGAGCTGCTACGATGATTTTATGCGATATATGTTCGACGGGTTGGCACATGAATTGTTTGACACCCCCGCTAGATCAAGTACCCACTGGGAAGTGGGTATGTCCGCGGTGTAAACGGAGGTCTGGAGGCAGTTAAATTGGCAGCGGCGTGACTTCAATTGACATCACAATGCTTTTTGATTACGTGGGTGTTCATTCAAGATGCACCATTATGAAGGGGGCTTCACCGATGGCGCAGGGGGCGAGTAAAGGAGGCCTCATTGGCCTTAGCTTTACAGGATTTCTATGTGTATTTGCAATCGTCTTTGTTTTTCGTTTTTGATGGTTGTGTGAATGTGTTAATTTATCACCAATGGGTTAGTTATGACAAGTATTCAACTATTGTCACAATCCAATGTATAAGGATGGTAAATATATTTGTGGAACCCTGACCGCACGATGTGATCTGCACACGATGGAGTGGTGCACGACATTGGTATGGAACACTACTACATGAAATGAGGCATTTTTTTTTTTTTTGCACATCATCCCCTTTCTAATCGGATCACGCATGCACGAAGCGAACTTCCCATAAAAGTTTCGATAAAAATTTCACACTGCAAAAAGTGCATGATTGATGAGAAATCGAAGTTCAAATCCGAACATCATGCAAAATATGCATGGTTGGGCGGTTAGGGGTTAAAAAGGTTCTTTTGACATGACAAAATTTATATTTTTTTTTTCAGTAATTGTATGAATTCATTATCACAATGCGATTTTGAACTACAGTCAATGAATTTTTTGAATTTTAGTCAATGAATCTAATAGTCTCAAAGTTAGACATTGGGATATATAACGGTAAATGGTAGCAGTTTCTTATGATTAACCTCTAAATGTCCAATAGAGAAGAATGTGGATGATGTACAAAATCAAACGAAGATTTATCATCCTTCATTGATTTTTGCAATGTTGATTTTTAGTATATAAGGTCGAGGCACCTAAAACCGATCACTTAAGCTATCTACACTATTTTTGGACCAGCCATTAATAGGGTGATATTTTTCCTGGGTTGAAGTTAGTTTTCGCGGAGAATGCAAATTTTTCCATGAATTATTTCCCAATATTGAAATTTGTACAATTTTTCAAAGTGAAAAGTACTTCAGAACCCATAACCGATCACATGCTCTAATGTACAAATGAGGTACATCTTCCCTTTCAAAATCTAGAAATTAGGCCTGATCCGTTATAGATACCTGCTCGGCTTTAGGTGCCTCGACCTTATTCGATGGGAATTTGGCTTTATGAACGTGATGTGATTAAAAAGGGAATGATTTGTGAAAATTGTATGCCTCATTGCATGTTGTAGAGATTTAAATTAAATATTAAAGATTTTAGTGTGGAAGTGCTCTTAAATTTTTCACTAGGGCTACGCGATGCTACGCACAACCGTTGACAAAATGATAGACATAACCTATCATGCCCTTTGGAACGAATCCATATTTTTACAAATAATTCATTCAATTTTCAACTAATAAATATTCTAATATTTTGGAAATCCCTTCAAAAAATTTATAACACCCCAAAACAATTTATATGATTTGAAATTAGGAACCTGACTCAATTGCTAAAAATATTGTAAATAAGTTCTCTATTTGTAATTCTTAATTGTCCACTCATCCGTTTCATGCTCAATCCTCAAACTCTACAATAATAGAATTATCCAGCAAAAAAAATCCACAAAAGGAATTTTTTTGATAAATTTTTGATAAATTTATGAAACTTTATCAAAACTGTATTCATTGGACGACACACTTGATCATAGACGAGGATCAGATTTTGACATGTTGTCGAAATTGAATTTTCAACTCAACTTTTGGGAGGTCTCTGTCACCCTAAACCAATCACAAGACGGTACTTTTGACAACGGGAGCCAACACCCTTTTGCAATGGGACCACAGTCAATTACAATTAAAAACTACGGACAAGTAGCAATGACATGATAGTCTAAAAATTCATGGAATACAAATGACATTCCTTCATTACTTGGAAAAAAAGATTTAAATGAAGATTCTCTATTGATCCAGTTACCAAAAGAATACTCCATTGCACTTCCCTACTATGCTATGTTGCAGCAACCCACAAAGGTCCAGATTGGCCATTCCGGCCAATGTACACGACCGTATTTCATTGTATTTGGAATGGTTCTACACCTCCTATGAGTATTGTATCAAAAGTAAAATTAAAATTCATGTCTACACGGTCTTAAAAGCTATTGGGATCTCAATTTGGAACTTTCTACTCATAACAAATGTTAAATATATGGCAACGTATCTACTATTCCCTAAATCCTTCAAGGGTTAATATTGGTGTTTTCAAATAATGTAGATGTAGAATAAATGGTGTAGAAGATATCAAGAGAACTAGCACGGGTAGAAGAGATTAGGTGGGAATCTAAACTTGCTGATGTTCATCAAAACAATGAGTGCTTAGACTATTCTTCCAAATTGTTACAACTGAGAAACAAGGGTGCAATAGAAATGAACAAGCTATACAATAATCTTACAATTTGATACACAATCTTAACCAAGACAGAACTTGAGGAGCATAATCAGCTTTGTAAAAATGGAGTTGTGTTGATGAATGGAGGTGAGGATTAACTTGAGGAGCATAATCAACTTTGTAAAAATGGAGTTGTGTTAATGAATGGAGGTGAGGATTAGGCTATGGTACAGAAATCTCAGAACCTAGAGAAACCACAAGTTCTCCACATCAAAGTGACCATCGGTCAAAGCCATCTGCTCTGTCAACTTCTTCTGAAGCTTTGTTTGCTAAACTAATTGCCTTGTAAAACAAAAATCCCTGCACAAAATGTTAAAAAAAAACTTAATCACAGCACACCTAAGGCACAAACATAAACAGCTTGTACAATTTCAAAAATGGTCAAAAATGGTATCCACTGTAACAACATTGCAAAAAAGGATGATAAGAATGTCATGAATGTACTCACTGTTGAGGGGGAGCTTGTAATTGCAAACACGCCTAGAATTGGAGCCCAATTCTGGTTAAAATACTCGAATATAGAGCTGACCTGCAGGAACAACGAGGACGCCACAAAATTCAGTCAAGATTTCTGCATCATTAACCAAAACAGCAAATCGTTTGGGGGAAGCTAACCCTATCTCAAAATGTAATGGTATGACAAACATTGTACGCGAGGTTGCCTAGGAAGAATGCACATCTTAACCCCTGAGGGACCAAGATTCATGAATGGCTTAACAATGACCAATTCAATTTAACACACTGAAAATAATAAGATTCAAATGGGAGAAAATTCTATATTGATAGAATCCATGAAGAACAATGCATGCATTGGACAAAAAGAAATAAAAACCGGACAAAATCAAGTCCATCATTACTGTGAACATAAAATGACAAACTGAATCAATTATATTGTAAAAAATAAAATTCAGATGGCACCAAATTTTATATCACTGGAATCACTGAAGAACATTGCATGTGTTGGTCAAAAAATAAACAAACTTGAACAAAAGGAAGTCCAAATATGACTTACTCAAAACTGCTAAAAGAAGACATGAGGCAACCAATTAAGTTACCATTCCCTCCAGCAGCTTGTTGTGGCTCTCCACCTCTTCATGGATGTCTCCTGTCAACTGAACACATCACCGCAATTCACTTTAGCTAAGCACAAAACAAGAGAGTTTTTTTTTCCCAACCAAGCATATTCCAGATCACGCACTTAAGCATCAAGAATATAGTAATTAGACAATAAAATACAGCATATAACAAGGTTCTCAGATTTTTCAGTACTTTCTGGACATCATGGGGACGTGCAATGGGAGATGTCTAAAGGACCAAGGATTCATGGTTTTAAAATGAAAAAATTAATTGATCATATTGTGAAAAATATAATTCAGATAATACCAGAATTTATGTCATCAGCATCAATGAAGAACATTGCATTGTTGATAAAAAAACCATATAAATTTGAACAACAGAAACTCCTACTTTAAAATAGTTCACCTTCCTGATGAGTGTCTTTCATTGGGAAAACCAAAGCCATGCCAAGATAGTGAAGAGGGCTTTAGGGTTTGGAGTTTTCACAATATGATCGATTGAATTTGTCATTTCAAAACCATGAATCCTTGGACCTTCAAGAGTTGTTAGACAATATTTAAGAGAAGCAAGAGATACATTACTGAAAACCATATTGTGTTGTTCAATGATCACATCCGCACCATTGACATTGTTCGCTCCTTGCTTGCAAGAGACGAATGATATTTGATTTTTCTTCTCATGGAATTGCTAATATTGATTAAGGTCACTCACAGAATTCAAAGGAAAACAGAGAAAGATCTCATAGGGAGAAAATTCTCACCCGCTTGAGGACATTGACACGGCCATGAAGCTCGCCTAAACCCCGCTCATTTTCCTGCTCCGCAATCTCTGCGCTGGACGCATATGACGATCGGATCCCCCCTTCTTCCAACAACTGGCTTCGCGCTGCCCTATAATCCCTGTTCGCCAATTCGACAAACCTTGAGTGCCAACACAAGGACCTTACGACAGAAAAAAAAGAAAAGAAATTTGCGATTGAATCGCACCTTCGCGGATTCATCATTGATTGCTTGCAGGCACCACAGCAAGAACAAAACTCCAAACCCTAAAGCCCTCTTCCCCGCCTTGCAAGTCCTTCTCGCGAAGCCGCAGAAACACGAACCCGATCCCGATCGTCTCCGTGAGGAAAAAAATGCCCACCATCACAATGACGATCCAGTATGCATGCGTGGCCTTCGCATGCTTGCTCACTCCTCCACTCGCAGTCCGTCCATAGCCCCTGTTGCTCATCAAGCCACCACTGACTCCCTCCGTGCCCATTTGCCGGCGCTTAAGGTGCCGATTAAAGCATGCATCGTGAGCAATCGTGAATCGCAAATCACTTGTCACTTGAACATAGGGGATCGCTTGAAGCTCGATCACGACACACAGTAGAGCGATCGCCTGAAGCTCAACAACAATCAGCAACAAGGACCGAGACGCACGGAGATGGGGGGCCGAAGACGACAACGACCACCACCACCCCGACGCCGAAAAAACCTTTGTAATTTTCTTGGGTTAAAACCCTCTCCGAGTACCTCGTCGACGGAATTATATTTTCAAATCACACACTTTTAGGAGGGGAAAGTGAAAACACAAAATGGAAAAACAAGGGATGACTTCACAATTAACTCCACTGTGAGGTGATTTAAGGTACGTGCACCCAGAATCACCACCTGAAATGAATGCCCTCTATATACTACATTTGTCAGCTCGTTTTGTAGAAAAAGTATGCAAGTTTTTGATAGCGAGATCAGTACAAGATGAAGACACGGCTATCCCCACACACTGCTACAACAACATGGGGAGCCCAGCAGTCAAATGCTTGCGTCAGTGTAAGCCTTCATTCAGATACCTACTGATGGTACTGAAACCTACTTCACTTCTCAAGCTATGAATAACTACCGGTATGAAGCATTCTGTGCATACAATGCTGACCGGTAAGAGAGAGGATACTATCATTGTGGTAAAATGTCTATGGCCACTAATCTTCGAATGGAAATGGGCATGTCTACTGTCAAAACCTGTCTGCAACTTCCCACTTTGAAATTGCATAAGAAATTCATGCACTGATAAAATCGTGAGCTCAACAAATTTGGCTTCGTACCCAAAGATCTCTCCACAGGTCTACAAATCTCTCAAATATCACTCTCCTGCATACTGGTTTAAATGCTAAAGAGTGATGCTTAAATACTGTATCCTGTACCTACTTCAAGCACGGTTACTTTTTTTTCAAACCACGACCAAACGTCGTTCAACTGCACCTATACAATAAATTCTTACCAGAGCACCCCACCAGCTTGTCGATGACCGCAAGAAGCTTGAGAGTGGAGAAAAATTACAGGTTCTTATTAGCCTTCACTGGCCTGAAATTGACGCCGTTTTCAACTTAATCATCCCTCAGCCATCACCAGCGTCGGTACGTTCAATATAAAAAGAAATCATGAACTCCTCATCAATCCTGATGAACTGAATTAGCTCCAAAAATGCTCACCCGTAACATACAGTATTCTGAAACTGTGCCCCATTGCCAGCTCCAAACAAAAGTGCACATCCACAAAGGCCCAGAAGTCTAAAATGACCACAATCCCCCCAAAAACGAGCACCTGTTAAATGTCTGTGTTACACCATGCCGATGCACAGGTTGAAAATTAAAGAATGTTTCTTGTAAGATTACATGAGCTCCTTGTCAAGCCAAAGCTCCTCATATTAAAAAATGAGCCTATATCGCTACGGTGGACTGCATCACACGTAAGCATTTTAGTAGAGTTGGAAAGGAATTGCAGCAATTGCGCAAGCCTTAGTTCACCTAAAAATACAGATCAAAATTGTTGAAGTTGAAGAAGGAAAGAGTGGTACAAGTTAAGCTACCCAGCCGGTCGAAGTGCTTTCTGCTTGCCCTCCACAAGCTTTCGTTTCCTGTTCTTTGGTTTCGCCGCTACTACAGTATGCTCGACCACGTTCTTCAATAACCTATCCATCTTCTCCTTATTACCTTCAGCTAACATAACCCTTTTCTTCGGTGGTTCCAAACTTTTCTTGCCTTCCAATTCGATTTTAAATGGCATACTATCCGGAAGAGATTGGTATAGAGGCAGCGAGACAGACTCCAAAGTCTTCAAGTAATACGACTGGATATTATCCCAGTTCCCTGGAATTCGCTGCGCCACGCCCTCGAGTACTGCTGTCACGTTTTCAATGATCTCCTCCCGGGGCTGCGACACCCTCGCCACTTTGACCACGCTGCAAGTCCCACCGCTGACATACATGAAAGTGGAATTCAAAGCCACCGTAATAGACTGGCCTCCCCACTTCACAGGAATAGGGTGCTTCTTCTTCTTGTAGAAACCCTTCCCGAGCAGCTTCGGAAGCTCCCCGAGGATACGATCGTCCGCCAGAAAGAGATCATACGACGCGCACAATTTCCTCTTCGCCTCGAAGGAATAGTGTTCCTTCTTCAGGTTCGATAAGGTAAGAATCTTGCCGATGCTCAAGCCTTCTTCCTTCTCAATCCGCTCCTTGGCCTCCTGCTTGCTCTCCTTGCCCTTCCCAACCGCCTTATCGCTAACGATCAAACAGATGTCCTCCTGATTCCCGTCGTAAAGCGGGTGCGGAAGGAGAACGCTGTAGGGATTCGTCCTGCGACTCCCCGGTGCTTTTTTCATCCCGACCACGACGTACACCAGCTGGTCGTCCTCCAGCAGCTGCGCTTTCTGCACCTGCCCTCCGCTCCACTTCACCAGCGCGTCCACGGCCTTCTTCACCAGCACGGGATCCACATTCCCGCTCTCAGTCTCCTGCGGCACTACTGGTGCCGCCCTCCTCGCCTTCATATCCCCGAATCCACCTTTAACCCTGGGTCCTCCTCTCCAATCCGCACATTAACCTCCCTCACAATCGATGCAACGTAAAGTTCTTCAATCCTGTTTTCTCCTCTGTAATGCACATTCACTTCCCTCACAACATGCAGAGCTAAAATTCTCTCACAGATTGTCTGCATCGCAGTGCCAGGGAAGGCTTCCAGTTAGGGTTTAGTGACGAGTGACGACCTAGGGTTTATGAGGAAATTTCATCCTCCGTAGACGATATTCATCCAGTTACGCAAGGATTCGTTGGATGAACAATGCTCATGGGACACCGGCGAGACCAGTACCGGGTACCTCTTTAATGTCACTTTCTCTAATATCACATCCCTTTATATCACGTCCTCTATAATTATCTCACCGAGTTTCCAAAGTTCACAATTCTAATACAATCTACCCTCCATATAATGACACTTCATAATATGACGATATTATTGTTTCAAGAGATATACTGTAACATCATAGCAGGTTCACCACCTGGCGAACGAATATTTATTTATTTTGAAAAAATAAGGTTCGCCTCTCAAAAACTTAATTTCTCAATTTTCGTTTTTTAGCACAAAAATCAGTTTTTTAATTTATTCTATCTTCGTTTTTCTGTCTTAAGAATTTTCTAATTTTTACGTTTTTATTTTTAGAATTATTTTAGGACAAACCTGTTGTACTACGGTACATGTAAAACTTTATCATCCAAAAAACTTACCAAAAATATCAAAAATATATATATAAGCAAATACATTATTAGGATTTCAACATTGTAAATTTAGAAATGAAAATATTGTGATATTGGTTTGAACCTATTCAAACTTTCTTACATTCATTAAAGATGTGATTTATTTCAATGCAAGACCTTTTCTCATTGTCTCTAAAGTCATTAAATGTAAGGAAAAAAAATGAAACATGAAACTATCAAGTTCTTTTATCGCAAAATTATCTTGTGCTCATTTCATTTAAATGAAACAAGCACAAGCCTTTGAAATAATGAAGCAAACTTTTAATTTTATATATTTTCATTAATTTTATAAATTTTCTAACTAAATTTATATATTTTTATTAAAAATATCAGCATTTATTTCAAACATAAAAATTAAGTGTTATTAATACCCTTATAAGATAACATAAGTGCCAAAGTTCTCGATTACAGATGTATTTCAGAATAATTCTAGTTGGTAATTTAAAATCAAATGTCATGTTTTTTATATATATGTTTTGTCGTCTTTTAGTACAAAAATCTTCCAGGTTCTCAAATTGTTCCTTTTAGGTTTAGTATCTCAAATTTCACAATTTATAAATTATAAACCCTAATTATGACTATATAAATGTTATTGTTTAAAATTATAAGCTTCAAAAGTTTACGAGCAAATTAATGTCATTTTTGTAAACCATCAACTTCAAAGTTTACATACTATTAACAAAGATAAATCTAAGAGATGAAAAGAATTTAGTTAAAATCAACTATATAAATTAAAATCAAAGGACAAATAAGACTATAGATTAAACTAAGATAATTATTCACCAAATTTAAAGATGTTTAAAACTATAATTAAGTCTAATTCAACTATTGGTTGCGAACTATACAAAACCAAATCAATATAAAACGAAGTCAAAAAACCAATATGTTAAGATTAATTCTAAAGTAAAAGAAAATTACAAAACAAGTCCTACTTTAAATAAAACCAAGGCGGAAATTACACATGATAGTTTAAATGCTTAATAAAATAAACTTTATAATTAGAAGAGATTCACTTCTCATTCTTATGTTTATTGTTGGAAAAAACATTGTGATTGGGTGATTTATGCCAAATTTATGTAATAGAACTTGTAGTTGTATTAAAAAAGACACTTTAGAAGAAGTTTGCGACACTTTAGAGGATGTTTTCAAGTACGTATATGCAATAAATTATTTATACCAATAATCCCTTCTAAAATAGTCCACTATTTTTATAACATTTAGTAACTAGTGCTACCTCTACATCGTCCTTGAGGAGAATATCAAGCATATTCCTCACTATCATCCATGGTCCATTAGTAACTACCCTTCTTTACTGACAAGTAGCTTAGGTAACCCACATGTGTGCATTCGTTCCTCCTTGTGCATCCCTTTCATACACGAAAACTTCAACTCATAAATGAATGAATAGGCAAACCATACACTGGCTATACCAAATTGCGTATTTAGTGTCCAAAGAGAATTAATGCTTTTTACTACAATTTGTTCAGAGGTGAAGAGAAATAGTGTTTTTTGATAGGAATCAACCTCTTGTCATCCCCACTTTCATTCATAGTGCCATATTCTTTTCAAATAATGAAAATGACATAAGGTAGCATGCCATATTTATTATAAAGTTGCCATATGTCATTAAAATACTACATTCAATATTTTTAAGACACTATATCTCTTTAAAATTAAGTAGTGTTTAGGTTTAAAAATAGTGTCTCGAAAGACTAAATACACTATTCAATGTAGTGAATGTCATGCTTATGAGAAATAGAAACTTTAAATTTTGTAAGGATTTGATGATCCTTTCTAACAAATGCTTACATTTGACAAACTTGTAAAAACTTCAATCCAAAAACCTATCGAATTCCAACCACAACTTTTACCTTAGTTCACATTTAATTAATAACATGTAATAACTATTCAAACTTACATTAAACACTTTATAATAATGGCAAAAAAAAATGACTAATTTTTTAAATTAATTCATTATCAATATGCCAAAATCTATCACATAATATAGTAAATGGTATAATTTTAAAAAAGCAGTACCACTGTCATTTGCAAATATGGTTTAAAGTTTATCAATTTTGTATTGATAAAATATTTTACAATATGTTTTCAAAGAATATGTATTAAACATTTGTTTATGAATTCATAGATATATATATAAAGTATACCACTGTAAGTTATCATCCACTAGGTTGGTCCGTGTTAAAGTCCGGTACGAACATTTCAATGGCAAAATCATTATGAAGGGCGTATATGTATGCATGCACGGCTTGTGTCATATAAAAGATAATAAAATTAGTATGATATATCCTATGAATTAATATAACCTTCATGTGTCTATGATCGTGCATAACAATCAACAAGATAAATATTTTGGAGTATAGTTATTATTTAAATATATTGTTATTATATACAACTAACTTCATTCAAATAATAGAACATTATAGAATACCACAACTTCAAATGTATTTCAACAATGACTTGACAGAATAGTCACATTTTCCCGGGAAAGCCACTGTCAAGAATTTAGATAACTATGAGAGAACAAATATAGGGTTTCTTTTATTCATTTGAGATGAAAATTATAAATTTATAGAAGTAACATAGGGTGTTTTAAAACTAATCTGGAGAATATTCTAAGAATATTTTAAAACTATTTCATAAAATACACTATAAATAGTATAATATTCTAATTATTTCATAGCCCTCCATTAAATACCCTTTGTACGCTCATATGATTGTACTGAAAATTTACACCAAGTGACTTCCCTGAGCACATTTTAGAATTTAGATGATTTCACATTTCATTGTCATTTTTAAAAATCATGAAAAATGATTTGTAGGGTTCTAGCTACGGATTAAAAAGTGAAATATCATAACTGCCAATATATCTTGATTTTACTTTTGTTCATTAATATTGTTAAGAAAAAATGTTTTATTTAGTTTACTATATTGGAATTTTTAGATTGTAAAGATCCCGAGGTAAAGATAAATTGTTATTTGAAAGCCTTTAACAAATTCAAGGCTCACTATTATGACTTTACGAGATGTGGTGGACATTTCTAAATCTCAAAGAATTACGAAATAATATATTATAAATTATAGAAGAATGATTTTAGTTTTTTATTTTATTTTAAATTAACCACAAATTGCGATGCAAAGTAAATGCCATTGTTACGTTTTAGAAAATAAAATATATTATATGGTTGTATATCTATATATTAAAGAAGATAATTTATTTTGTATGATTTTGTATGTTACGTTGAGATCTCTCAAATATTGAGGCCACTTGTGGGTGTTTGCACAGTAGGGCATTTAAAATGTGTAGTGTGACATCACATAACAAGCAAAATTTTGGAAGTAAAATTTTTCTATTGGTTGTTTAGGAAAAAAAATAACCATGGTAAAAAAGTATTCTAGGATTGTATGTATATTAAAAGTTTTTAAAATAATATAAAATATTATTTGGACCTAAACGTAATATATTGCGTTGATTGATGCTATGGAATAAATACGTTATTGCCTTAACCCTTAAACAACATATGCTTTCCTGATACCACATCCAAAATCTCTTTTAAATTTCATTTTAAGTATGATTTTGTTTTTAATTTACCTTGGCTATATTCTAAAGAAGTATAGATCTCTCTAAGGTACTCGGTTTGGCATTTAAAAAACCCCATTTGGTGCAATGGAGTAGAAGATATGAGCAAGATTCTCCCAAAATATATCCAAGCCCGTGGGGCTTGCATTGTCGTTTAAGGGTTAATTGATACGTTTTATTGAAGATACCATATAATGATGGCAATATTTTCTTTAATTCTTATAACATAAAGGTATCATGTTCAAAAAATATTCAAAAAACGCATTGTAAGGAAGGTGGATATTAAAGGTTTATGTTGGCAATTTTGCTCTTTTACATTGCATGCCCCTTAAAATGGCAAGTTTCCAAAAACATCATAGCGAACTCAGTTGGCTAATTAAAACAGAGCATGTGATGTGGTTGGAATATGCATTTGGCGTGGTTTGCAAGCAGATAAAATGACATAAGTAGGAACATTTCAAAAGATTCCAAAAGATTCCAAATAGGATTCTGAAAAGGATTTCATTTGAACTACATTAAGACATATTTGGTTTTTTCTCTACTTATTATATTACGTCATTGAATCAACTACTTTACAACAATAAAAACATTTTTGTTTAAAACTATGATACCCGTAGTGCAAAACTATCCCGCTTGTGTTTTTGATATCAACGGGAAGATCTCGAGGAGGAATGTACTAAAGTCGAGTCATGACATTTGAACATACGGTGAAAGTTATAGATTTTAATCGATTTTTTTCACCATAAAGTGAATTAACTTATCCTAAAAGTAAAATGAAGCATAAACAAGGGTAAATGATGGAGACACTTGGACCAACAACCCAAGGCCACACTTCACTAAAATTGTAATTTAGTGTTTAGCGAGAGTTGATAGTTTTTTTACCATAATTTGTTTAAATGTGAAAAGAAATAATGTTCTTATAATACATAAGAGTTTGCCATTTTATTGTCATTCTTACTTCCATTGAGAGTGTCATGATCCTTTCAGGTGATGAAATCAACATTAGTTGGCATACTATGTTTATTGTAGATTTTTCATTTGTCATTGGAGCACTACATCTATAAGGTTTACTTGAAGATTCTATCATTTCAAATTCTATAGTAAAAAAGCTTTTTTTACAGGGACACTATATCCCTCAAAAATTAAACAATGCTCATGTTGAGAAACAATGTTCTATACACCAGAGTTATCTATAAAGTTTAGCAAAACTTTACTAGAAGAGAAAAGACGAGACATAATTAGCTTTTTGGCTTCAAAAGCAACAAAACCAAGTTTGGCCCCTTTTTGTTTGACCAGCCGCATCACTTTGCGTTATCAAGGAGATCAAGCTTTGAACCTTTCTAATACAAAAGAAGCTTCCCCCGAACCGCACGCAAGTTCTCACGGAGAATTTCTATGTACCCCTACAACAATCTCACACTCACCCGTATCAAACAAATCGACACTTCATATCAAAGGTAGACAATGAAGTTTATTTAAAAAACAAAAACACTTGGACAAAAAGCATGCCACCCGACTTCAACTTTACGAATAGCCGAGCAAATAGCTATATTGAATAACGATTTTAGTGTTTATTAAATGGCGTATTTAGTGTTCAAGACATTATTTCTCAACCTGAACACTATTTAATTATAGGGAGATATAATGTCACTGTAAGAAAAAATGAATGTAGTGTTCCAATTAAGTATGGCAATTTGATAATAAACATAACATTCCACCTCATGTCATTCTTGTTACTTGAAAAGAACATGGCACTCTTAATAAAATTAAGAAGGACAAGTCACAATGTAGTGTAGTGTAGTGGACACTATTTCTTTTCACCTTTGAACAAATTGTTGTAAAAAAACATCAAATTAGAATTCTTTGGAGAGAGACGAACTCCAATTTGAAGAATCATCGTTAATGAAGAGTCTGTTGAGGGAAGTGCCACCAATTTGACCACTAACACCAAGATGGCGCATGCTACCCGTAATGCCCTATTTCGAGAATAAACTGTACAGTAAAAAAATTATCCCTGTACTCTAAATAGTCATTTAGAATAGTGTTTTATGAATGAAATTTCAGCCAAAGTTTAACCCTTAAACGTCAAGAGGGCCTGAACGGGGTAGCCCAGAAGGCGTCTAAATTTTTGGAAGAAGATTTTTTTTTTCCTTCAAAAATGGCTCTGCAGTGCATTACTGGCTAGCATTGTAGCACTGCGGCACTGCTGAACTTCAGCTGCCCCAACCTCAAAACTTGTTCAATTTGATAACTTTGATTGCTTACCAACGATTCCACAATCTCTCAAATGAGGCGAAAATTTGGAATATAGATCGCTTTTTCAGTAGCTTTTCAACGCACCAATCCTCGCTTGATTTGGTTGAGAAAATGAACTTTTTTTCTTGATTATTCTCTTTTAAATAAGCCCATGGGGCTTGCATTGTCGTTTAAGGGTTAAAGAAAGATCTTTAGTCCTGTGGGCACTGGATTAGTGGCTAAATGAACAGACACTTTATTCACGCCGGCCCATAATAATAGGGACCGGAGTTCTTATCTATCTTTAAGACGGAAGCCACGTCCGCACATATGAAAATACCGTAGTAGGAAGGCAGGGTCGGCACTTTCATGTCGAATAATTAATTAAAGTTTGAAAAGTAGGAGTCGGCACTTTCAAAAATAATTATTAAAAATTCGGCTATTAATAACTAACATTGAATTTTACTAGCGGATACACGTTTTCCTTTGTTTTTTGTCTACAATTTTTGTTGACTTCATTTTTGTTGATTTCGACAAAATACTTGATAAATTTATTTATTTTTTCGGCATTTTTTTGGGGAATTATTTTCTGCCGACCCTGCCTTCCTGGTACGGTAGTGTAGGTGACCGTGACGCCAGGAATGAGGGGACATATGTCTGGCGGGCGGGGACGAGGGGCCATGGCCACGGCACGGCCATGGGCGCCTGGCCTGGCGTCGAGTCTGGTCTCCCGAGAGAGTGCTGCGGCCTTGTCGCCATAGCCATCTCTATCGTCTCCCAGCGTCCGCCATAGCCACGACGGACGTCGCCCTTCCTTCGCTGCCTCTTATTGCGCTCCCACGCCTCGTGCCCGGTCGCTTCCGTGTCCTGCGCCCTTTCCTCGTGTGCACCTTTGCGCGCTGCCTTCTATTTGGTTCTTTTATGCCCCCGCCCGCACTTTGGTCTGGAATCATCCTTTCCTCCCTCCCTCACTCACTCACTTCTAGGGTTACCAACGACCTTCCTTCCTTCCTTCCTTCCGCGCTGCCGCTCGCTCCCTGGTGCCGCTCGCTCGGGGCAGGGTTTCACCATCCTAGCCATGGCCGTGGCCGTGGCGAGGGTGCCCGGGAGGTGAGTGTTAGGTTTGCCGGAGCCGACGCCACAGTGTAGGGTTTTGTCGTGAAAATGTGGTTGGCCGTGTGGAATTACGACGGTCTGTTATGAATTCGTTCTGAATTTGGAAGCCGGGGGAGCTTCGAACGGATGGTGTTGAGTGAGAACAGGCATGGTAATCGTGAGAAATGCAGCGTATGTTCTATTTGATCATTTTTAGCTGACGAAGAAGTCCTTGGATTATACTACGGCCGAAGACGACGACATATGGTGGCATATGCATAGTAATTTTGACGGGGGAGGATTTTTATGGTATTTCGAGTATTATGATGAGGCGATGGTCAACATTGATGACAAGGCGTTCGATGGGATTCTTCGCTTAATGTGGTTGAAGTTCTGTCATCATGGCAGTCCCTTGGAAGCGTGTTGAACATGTGTTATCGCGAGGTGCCATTGATATTTGACTTGGTTAGGTTCCCGCGTCCGCAGCGGGAAAAGAAGAGTCTGTAAATATATATAATTTTAGAATTAGAATTGTGTCACAAAATCAATAAGCGAAGAAACGTATATGTTTTTTTCGCCGACATCCTCAAACGACCTCGTGTGTCTTTAGTGGAGAATATTGTTCCTACAGCTGACGTTAATACTGGAGGGATCATACATGACCGATTTAGCAGTGCGCTCGAATCACATGGATTTCAACTATCTCCAGGTACTGCACTTTTCAGTCTGGAGCAGGCATCGTTCTCCAACTGTTTGTGGTTCTAGAATTTTTCCTCCTGCCTGGGTCGGCGAGAAGTTTGACCTTAGGATGCTGGGCTGCGAGAAACATCTAGTTTTTTTTGTAAACTCAGCATTTTAAACGGTTACCCATGGCATACAATTGCGACTCAATCGGAAATTAGTAGATGGAATATCTGCAGTGGCCATTAGCTGCTGCTGTGTAATCAGAGGGGTTCAGAAATTTATCTGTACAAGGCTGCAAGGCATTTAGGGAGGTTTTGAGAAAATGAGTTTTGTCACATTGCAGGAGATTAAAAAATCAGAATGACCTAGTATCGTAATTTTTATCCTGCTGCGTTCGTCTTTAAAGATTCAGTTGTCGGTCATTTGAGTAAGCGGAGGCTGGTAAAATACATCAAAATTAGGTCTTGGTTGAATTTTGAAAGTAGCTTCACTAGACTATGTGTTTCTCCCAATGCTGCCGCGCTCTCTATGTAATCATTTTGATTTGCTCCCCACGAGATAAGTTGAAAAGAATATGATGTACAGGGATTTTTATAGGACTGAAACGAAAGAGCTTGATTTAAAGTTAGGCTCGTGCAACTTTGGCCTCTATTACAATTGGGTACATTGAGAATGGAAAGCTGTCTCGATTTAGGACAGTGTCGATTTATGATTCAGCTCCTCATCCGGTGTCTTTTCGTTATTTGACCTGTTTTGCGGTCTAGTTTTTGACAGTGCTCCGTGTGTTCCGCAGCGAGTGAAGGTTTACCGCCTTACCGACGAAGGTAAATGGGACGATAAAGGAACAGGTCATGTGTCTGTTGAATATTTAGAGGTATTTTTCCTTACCCTAGCTTTCCCGCAGCTTATTCAGTGCCTAGACGATTTTAATACAAGTATGTGATGGGATAAAATAATATCTGGAAATTGTATCACTGAATCGTAGAATGTTTAGTAAGACTTCCAAAGATTCAGGTCATTGGAGACACCACCTATCTTCTCAGGTCTCTGGTTTACGCTGGTGGATCTCATTTGGGAGCAGGACAGTGAGCCAATAAGTTATGGAATTGCAATTGGCCACACCCACTCTCTAGCACGGTGGCAGAGCCCCGAAACTCAGGTGGCTCTAGTATCTATATCCAGTTAGTACTTAATATCTAGCATTAAAATCATCTAAAAAAATTCTGCATCTAACATAAGTTGATCATGAGAGTTTTTCCTGGAAGCTAGTATCGACGATTGTAGAGGAACTTATGTGTCTGCAAGTTTTAGAGCAATTCGTTTGCAAGAGGAAGGGTCAACCACTTTCTGAGAATCCGGGCGTCAAGTATTTTTAGCACGGTTGCTATCAGTGATGAGCCGGGTATTGCCAAGGGTAGCCTAGGAGTAGATTTAAGCTACGCTTGCCATTACCCAACCCATCACTGGTTGCTACCTTTTCTTAGGTGCATGGTTAGAAATCAGCTTTTGGAAGGTGGTTTTAGAAATAATGTGGAAATATCAGCAATTATATGATCATACTTTGCTTCCGAGGATCGATGAAGCTTGGCCTGAAGAATGTTGTTCTTTCCTTTCTTTCACCTAGAGTTATTTCTCACTCAGTCTGGAGGCTTGTCTTTTTGGGCTGGGCGTGGTTGTAACCCCTATTTAGCAGCTGACGTGAATTGTTGGCTTTTAGAAGTTTAGAATTCAATTTTTAGAGTTTCGTAGTTTTGGTGCATTATTTACATATGTTTATCGTAGAAGGTAGTTTAGGGAAACGTGTGAGGTGCAGTCAAAACAAGATAATCTACCAGGTTTTGGTAGACAGGCATGTACAAGTTTCTTTCAGGTGTTAGGATTGAATTTATGTGCGGTCTTTGCTGTCATGGACCGATAGATGAAGTTACTAGGGGTGGAGTGCCCGTTTCCCTGACATTGCCCCTCCATGACTTATTGCGGTTTATGTTATGGTGACGGGATGAACGTATGATCCTTGCTACACCCTTTAAAAGCGATGGTCTTATTTGGTCGAGTACTTAAGTACAATGCTTTGGTCTTGTATTGAGTTTGGATTCATGTTGATCAGTATGTTTGATTGGTTGATGCAGCGCTCGGATGCAGTAGGTTTGGTGGTCATTGATGAGGAAGACAATCAAACTTTATTGGTCCATCGGATTTCAGCAGATGATATATATCGGCGCCAAGAAGGTATCTATGCGTCTTCTCTTTAGTAGATGTATCAGTTGCATTTCTCCTAGGTAGTGCAATGGTTGCTGCTTGTTCAGTTTTGTAGGAATAGTCTAGTATGTTGCTAAATGTAAATTTTGCTAGTGTTTGCTCATTGTGATGTTTCTGATTTTCATCTTGCTACATCTGTGGTTGCTGTAGACACTATCATATCATGGACCGATCCAGAAGTGGCAACAGATTTGGCGCTCAGTTTCCAGGAGACCATGGGTTGTTCATTCATATGGTAAGTCAGGAGTATCAAATGATATGACAACGTCACTTTCCCTCACATTCCTTGCTCTCTCCCGGTAATACGTTTCAAGTCGTGATTACTTGTGTTGTTCAGTTTCAATTGAAAGAAGTCGATAAAATAGTGGTGAGGAGGAAGGCCTTGTTGGTGTGTTCGCAGTTCTTTAGAGTGAACATTCATGTTTGAAGTCAGTTTTGCGTCATCTTTCTCAATCCTTACCTAGTGATAGCAGCGGGTTCTTATAGGGATTGGACTATGTTCTGTGGACTAGTTTATATTAAAGTGATGATGACGCTTGTTATGTATTAGGCGAGATTCTCCGAATTCCCCTTGACAGCGTCAGATGTGAGCTTGTGACATGCAGTACTGTCTTCAATGTAAAGTGTGGCTTGGGAGCTTGTTTCTTCTGCTTTCCTAAGTTCAAGTTGTTTTTTTTCATAACCTGATCATATTAGTGGCATGGCCTATTTAATCCCCCTCTCCTCTCCTCTTTTAAAGAAGGCACTGCTTTTGATCTAATATGAGCTGTATGATTTACTGCAGGGATCAAATATGCAGTGTGCAACGCTCAATTCACTTTCCATCAGTTGGTGGTAAGTTTGTGGTGAAAGACTTAGTACGCATTGTTTCAACTCTTATAATGAAAGTTTGGAATTTATTATCCATATTTGGGGTTTAGTATGGGAGCTCTAGAACACCTACGTACACTTACCGTCTGACGTGCTGCAGTTTGTTTGGCATGGGTCTTGTTTTATCAAGTTTTTTTCTTAGGATGTAGCTGTTACGAACCAAAGATTTATTCAGATTTTCACACTTTACTAGTATTGGGACCTCGTGTATATGGTAGTCTTGCGGATTCAGGAAGTTCCAGGGACAGCGCAATCTGGGGGTTGACATGCAGAGGGCTCTTGTGAGCCTGCTTTGTTGTTGGTTATAGGTGGGGTGAATTGTCTCATTATATGCATACTGTTTAGGGGTAAACATTTAACATCACAAAGTATTAAGTTTCTCGATACGAATTTGTGATACCGACGTTGCAGGCTTGGAGGGAAATACACGACCAGTCGGTGACGATTTGGAGCATTCGGGTACTTCACAAGATGATGGTGAGCGAGTGGTCTTTGCATATTAAATTGTTTTTGAGGCCTGTTGATTTGCTGCCTTTGAAAAGTTCCATTAAGAGAAGTAGCAGTTATCAATGGAGTATCTAATACTTATAGCATACGGTGATCGTCACAATGGCTATTTTCCTACTGATTGTTAGACAGATATTAAACTGTATGGATAGAGAATCTATATTGGTGGTAGATGTTGAGTATGTTGATGCGGTCATTTTTTCACAGATGATGCATTTCGTGAAGGTGGAGGCGGTGAAGCGTTGGAGCTTCCGCCAGTGGAACTTGCTACTCTTCCTCTCATTGCTAAGGTTTGCACTTACTATTGAGAAGTTTCTCACGTCTTGTGTTTCTTTCTAGTATTTGATTTATTACTGAATTCATACGCTCACAGAACCTTAGGGCATCCCTGCTCTGTTCATGCCAGTGGCTGCTTATTTGCTCACTCTTTACTCTACTATCTTACATGCTAGCATTAGATTGTTATATGTTGGACTAAATTGTTATATCACTTGCAGTTGGTTAGTTCCTTACTTCTTTATAAGCGTCCTTCTACACAGGTACATGGTTTCCTTGCAACTTCTGATCATATTCCTGGTTCGTAATCTATTGCAGACTGTTGCAGAAGTTATGCCTTTTGATCGTGATAGGGTGGCCTCCATGATTGTCCGCGATGTAAGCATAACAAATCGTGCTCCTCATTCAAACTTCGCTTATATCGTAGTTCTTGTTTGTACCTCTTATTGGGTTCTTCTTTCAGGTTTAACATGTACTTTGTTATTGGTGGAAAACTGGTTTATAACCTATAAGCATATCTCGTCTATCGCCCGTTTGGTTTCCTCGTTACAGTTTTGCCAGAAGTGTGGTAATTTGATGAAGTGGGCCTGTGGTCTCGTTGTGTCCAGCAAAATTACATCCGCAAACTTGTACAGCTTTTTCGCACTTGTGAGGAACTCAAGAATCTCGAAGGTTTGCGTTTGCTGTTCAAGATTGTCAAAGGAATCAGTAAGTTGTAACACCTACTTTTAGCTGATTTGAATCTCGAATGTTATGTTTTGATTTTTCATCGCATTTATCCCTGAGAGTTTTTAGATTTGCTCTATTTTTATAACCAGCTTGTGCATGCAACATGAACGCTTTGAGCCAAGACAGTAGTAGGGTTTGTTCATGCCTAGACTGGAATTGGAATTTGTAATCAATTGTCAATAAGTTGAAGTGGTCTTTTGATTTGCTGTGTATGGCTTTAGTTTGTGAACTGGGTGATGGAGACTGTATGTTGGTGTTGCGTATAGAGGAACTAACATTTATTTAGTACTGCATGTGGCCGATTTCATGATTCAGCTTCTCTTATGAGAATTTTTTTTTGCCATCGAAAGAATCACATAATTACTGCAACATTTACGTGAAATTCTTTTGCATCCAAATATAATTTCTCTGAGATGTATAAGAATTAATGCATATGCCCTTGTTATACAATTTTTAAAGTAACGCATCTTCTGTTCTCTGTTGGCAGTCTCACTCAACGATGGGCACATTTTTGATATCATCTTTAGTGATGAGTACATAATGGAGATTGTTGGGGCCTTGGAATGTGAGCGCACTTCCTTTACCAACTGTGTTTTGCTTCTATTGAGAAAGTCTCAGTCTGAGTCCTTGTCTTTGTATCCGACTTCTGTAATCATATCTATGCTTACAAACAAGATACTTCCACTTCTGCATAAAACTTCTTCATCACTGTCATACCAACTGGATTCTTCTAGGGACTAATTGTTCTCGCTTGTTCGTTTTTGTCTAGATGATCCTGATGTGACGAATTTCCAAGATCACCGCAAATTTCTCAGGGAGCAAGTGATTTTCAAGGAGGTATAACGGCTGAATTTTCACTTTTCAGTATTGTATCGGCCTTAAATTTTGTTAGTTTTACCAAATTTTTCTTGAATAAGAACTGCATGAAAGTTTGTATTGTATGTCTGTGAGCTCATATTGTGGATATCGTATTTATAAGTGCATCTTATTTGGTAAAGCAGGCTGTTCCTATCCGTGATCCAGTTATCTTGTCGAAGATTCATCAGACGTATCGTATTGGTTACATCAAGGTCAGCGTGATGTACTATTTTCACATCCTTGTTGCTCCGATGTGCACAATTTAGTCAGGTTTTTGTTGTTGCTTGTGCATCCTTTTCGTCTAGTCCTTCTGATTTCTCGACTTCAGACTTAAATTGTTTGATTTTTGTAAACAGGATGTAATATTGCCTAGGGTGCTGGATGACCCAACTTTTGCCACGATCAACTCAATTATGCACTTCAACAATGTTTCAGTAAGTTCTTTTTCCTCCTATGTACAGGTCCTTCTACGTGCGTATGAATAAATCGTGCATCCACTATATTATATTCGGATGGGAGTTGTTAATTTATATTCTTTGTGCAGGTGGTGACCGCTCTCCAGAACGATTCTGCTTTTCTGTCAGAACTTTTCTCGAGGCTTCGTTCACCCGAAACCCCAGAGAGAAATAGGCGGGACTTGGTAAGTGTCACGCTCACTGTCATTTGTAACAGATTTTACCGAATTATTCCATATTGTTTAGATGTTTATGTTTCTCATGGAGACAGAAAATGCAAATGTTAATACGTTTATCTGCCCTTCTCTAGAGCAGATAAACAATCTTTTTTACTATGCTTTGAGGAATAAAGGAATTAATGTTTGGAATTAGTTTGGAATTAATGGTTGTTAGAAATAAACATGCCCGTTGTCGGTGGCTTTAGACACTTTGTTCAAATCATCATAAGCACATTCGTAGCTTTAGTCAGGCCTTGTCCCAAACTAGGAGTTGGTCTTTTAAAGATTATCGAATTTAGGATGTTCTATTTTCGGATGCTAATTAGTTGGAAGAAGTTTGTGTAGGGGATTATAGGAGGCCAATTATTTCCGATGTACTTAAAAATTTCGTTGGTGCAGGTGTTTTTTGTTCAAGAGTTCTGCAACTTGAGCAAACATCTTCAACCAGCAGTGCGGAGCCAACTCTTTAGGTACTGTTTTTTTTTTTTTTTCATCATTGCACTATTGATTTAAGTGGAAAAATTGTACTCATTTGCTTGAGGCATGCAATAATAATTTGGTTGTATTCACTTAATGTTGATAGGCGACAAAATTGTGTAAACAAGCTATTTTTCTTCTCTTAGCACGCCTTTTAACTAATGCCAAAAATTTGCGAATGTTCTTCATGACAGTGCACTTGTCAAACACTTGGGATTGTTTGATCTTGTGAAGGACATCCTCAAGGATCCCGATGAGGGTATTCGACTCAGTGGGTAAGCATATTTCTTTGTGCCTCATGAAGACCCGTGCATATCAACAGTGTCTTTAGAACTGTCTTTACAAGATTTTTGTCGCGCTAGCTTGTTTATCTGGTATAATTTGATCGGTGATGTTTGCTCTGAATACACGCGAACAGTTTGGATTTCATTGGTTATTGTAGCGTTGCAGGCATATTGATTTGCATGAGTTGTGTGATTTGGTGCCAGGTGTGATATTTTAATAGTAGTTCTGAATCATGAACCAGCACTACTACGGACCTTTTTGGTGCACCAACCGTCCAACACATTGTTTAGTGAACTGGTGGGTCATTTTTCTTATTTGTCGGTGCATGCTCTTTCAAACTCGTGATTTTCATTGACGGTTTCACCTTCAAAGCGTTTTGTCGTAGCATCTTTGGGATTCCGTTATTTATGTAGGTCGACTAAGAACATTTTTCAAATACAAGGGTCTAACTATCTTTAACAACTGAAGGTTGAGAATATGAACCCTGGTGCACTGATGAAGTGGTTAGCTTTACAGGTGGAAGGGATGTTGACTCCCAGCGAAGGTGGATTGCAAGCACAACTTCTGGAGATTATGCGCATGCTCCTGGATTCAGAGACGATGGATACTGTGAGTTCCAAACACTGGATTGGTGTGTGCGTATCCTTTTATATGCAATTTGTTTGCCTTGGAGCCTTGTATTAGCTAAGAGTATCTATTGCAGATGCCAATCTATTTACAAATTTGAAGGATTTTCTTATTTCTAGTCCTTCCCCTTGGAATTTCATGAAGAGTGCACAATGGTGAATTGTGATTTTTCTGATTAAACAGAATTCTGATGTTATGTTCGTTGTTGATGTGATTGCAGCCGCCCGTCGACAAAAGCCTATTTCTGGAGATATTTTATGGGAAATACATGGATCAAATGGTCCAACTTCTTACAGATGGGTGTCCTCCAGAACCGGGGAGTACAGAGTTTTCTAATGACTCCTCTATCGATTCTGGAAAACGGACTAGGCGAATTGTTTCTCCAGAAATTCTTGGAAACATCTGCGAACTGATGTGTTTTTGTGTCCAGCATCATCGGTTCAGAATCAAGTAAGTTAAATGCCACTTTAGGGTGATTTGTCCTTTGTAGTCTAGGTGTGAATAGCATCAATCTTTGCTTCTACCCTTTTGGCTCAATATCAGGGTTTAAAGGTCAACACGTACGTCAATTAGATTTCTGAACTCCTTTTTAATTTATATAGTTAGCCTATGGCTTTTCATCCGTGCAGAGGTTCACAGTTAATTGTCGTTACTTTTACTGATGTGCTAATGACTTGTGCTTTTTTGTTTGTTTTTGTTCCTCCGCCCAGGTATTATGTGATGAGAAATCATGTTGTCGAGAAAGTATTGAAGCTGATTCGTAGGAAGGAAAAGTACCTGGTTGTGGCTGCTGTGCGGTTTCTGAGGACATGTGTTGCTTTGAAGGTTGGGTTTGTTGGAGTATACCTTGCTTAGGTGCATACTGAGTATTTTATTGAATCGAGTCCTCTGGATTTTGGATGGATAGAGATATTTTACTTGTGCTTTTTTGGGTATGTAATCTGTTATACAGGATGCAGTGTTTACATAACTGAATGCCAAGGAGATGTAGTCTAGTAGACCAAGTTCACCTTATCTGTCCCTAGAAGTAATGAGCATCAGCCTAACTCTTTTTTATAGCTTGTTTTTTGTGTCCGACTTACTCTAAGGGTCTTTTTGGTTGTGAGTTATATGGTACCATCCTTCGTGGTTAGGTTGTTGGTTGACACTATTCCAAGAGAGCATCATTGTTTGGAATAGAATTGAAGAGGTCAGACTTTAAGCAAGAGAATCCAAGGAGCTGTCTGACTTGGGTGTAATGTGCTGCAGGACGAGTTTTACTTTCGGTACATAGTAAAGCACAATTTGTTTGAATCCATTATTGGAGCTTTTATGGCCAATGGCAATCGCTACAACCTTCTCAATTCAGCTGTATTGGAGCTCATTGATTTCATCCGCAAGGTATGTTGCCTGTTTGTTTTTTGGATGATATCTTGCTAGAACTTTGTCGGCGTGGTTTTACCCTGAAATTTAAGTATCCAATTTTTCTGTCAATAAGTAAATCAATCAATCAGTAACTTTCTCAATTCATTAGTCAATTTCTCATTACCTGAAATAAGTTAACTAGGGTGTATTGAGGTTATTCTTTAGTATAGACTTGAAGCGTACGCTCACTTATCTAGATATTATCGCAAGTCTGAACGTACTATTTTAGTTTCAACAAATATAGGAACCCCTCAAACTGGGATTGTATGATTTACTGAGACCTTGTATTGCAATATTTGCAGGAGAACATCAAAACTCTCATCGTACATCTGATCGAGAAGTATTCTTCAAAATTAGAATCCATTGACTACGTAGACACGTTTCGGGCATTGAAATTGAAGTACGAGCAGGTGAGCATTTGTCGTAAGGCTTGTGGGATTGGTTTCCTATACTTCTTTATTTTTGTAAATTTTATGTACATCTTTTAAGAGGATTGCAACCCAGAACTATTTTATAAAATTTATTGCAGAGAGTCTGAATTGTAGGTTCAGTGTAAAGAGTCAGAATAATGATAGATAGTCGAGTTGGAACTGCTGAAAGGCATTTTTTCATCTACGATTTGTCCTCCCTACTGCAGGTTTTGGAAGGTCCTCCACCTAGCACACGAGATGCAGGAGGTGCTGTTACGGGTGGCGGGCCTGATCATGGTTCACGCACAGGTCGTGATAGGCACAGCCATGCAGGCTTTCCTGATGCCCGCAGACGGAAGGATGAACGAGCATTGGACAAAGATGAAGAGGACTATTTTAATGAGGACAGGTAACCAATGCTTCACTCCAATGTGCGACACTGTCTACAAACTTAAATTTTTTAACATGTTTTCTACCAGTCATGGTCATGTAAATCCATGACATGTGAATAATTGTTATGTATTAATTCGTTAATATCTTGACAGTGATGATGAGGAGGATACAGCAACTGCAAGAGTGAGCACTGCTTCGCAACCGCAAGCAACAAAAGCAGTTCTAGCAAACGGAAATGCCTTGGATGGCGTCCCCTTCAGGTATCCATCTCACTCCTTATTGATCTGCTCTGCTTTAGGTTAGAGATAATCGGATTCTCTTTGATTGTATGATTCTCATCTTACATTCTTATTTGACAGGGAAAGTGCCATTGGCCTCGTGGACTATGAAGATGAGGATGAGGAAATGCCTTCAGCATTGGGCATCAATGGCAAGGATTCAGGTAGAGTGCTCGAGAAGATCCCTCTTACAGACCCTATATGGCAAGAAGTAGAAGATGGAACTATTGCGAAGCGAAAGAACTCTCTTGCCCCAAGCTTGGAACAAACAGGTGCGACCCCGCCCAAGAGACAAAAGCCTGAAGACAGTCACGCAGTTGATTCCGATAGCCAGCCTGGGATTTTCAACGCCAGTAGAGTTGGGTCTGGTGTTGTGAGTTCAGAGGTTCGGGGGTTAGCAGAATCGGTAATGCCAGCTTCTACACCGCAAGCAGCACATGATGTCAGTAAGAAGGCATCCACAGCAGAGGAATCAAAAGCAACGTCACCAGAGCAGCATGAAGCAAATGCTATGCATCAGGCGTCCAGTTCTGAACATGGTAATTGGAACAAAACCGAAGCAGCACCTAATGTGGATGGTGAGCATCCGCATCAAGATTTGCATTCAACTCCTTCAGGTTCTGGCCCTGTAGAATCTCTCAGTGGCAACGTGGGCTCGGCTGCAACTAATGCGCATGACGTGCCAGCAGAATCTGCACCTGCAAAAACCGCTTGTGAAGTGGAAAAGGCTTCTGACGTCGTGAGAGAAGAATGTGCAAATGGAGAGAGCCTTACTAAGTCATTGGACGTGGGTTGCTCTGCGAGGGGTTCCAGTAAGAATGGAACGGATTGTTGCTCCTCAGTTGAAGATTGCAATGGGTCTGCGTCTGAAAGCTCGGAGAGGGTAGGGCTTGGGGCCATCCCTATTGATGGCAGTAACAACAGTAATCTCTCCCAACAACATAATGTGAGCTTAGGTAGCGAAGGCAACAAACTGACCAACTTAGGTACTGATATCTTGAGAACTGTAAGTCCGACATCACCAGGGTCCTATCCTGTTCGATAGTAAGATATTAATTTTGAAAGTACTGGTATGTACCCCTGGACTCAGGTCTTTCTTCATTTTCTACTGCCTTTTCTGTCCGCTCCAGTTTCTTATGTTCAATGCACTATTGTCGTCTCTGTTTCTAATCCTGAAATCTCTGGATCTTAATGATCAGCACTGAGGACTTGATGATTAGGAACATCTATGGTTCCGAGGTGAACATGTTGACCGTGAAGATAAATCTCATGTGAGCAGGGCCATTGTACGAAGCCCAGTTCAGCTTTGTACACAAAAGTCACTTGTGTGTGTGTGCCAGGGACACTAACTTCAAGAATTCATTCACAGAATTTCTCGAAAATTCATCCACGAAATAATTTTCAGCTGTTGTTTACGCCAGGCAACCCCCTCTCTGCTCGGGAATTGTGGCCAAAGAGTTGGGACTCGGGCCTCCGTCCTCGCCCTCCTTTTTCACCGCAAGTTGCCCTATGTAATCACCCCCTTTTTCTTCAGAATGATTTCAAAGATGGTACACTGGAATTGTATTGTTCAAGCGGCTATTGTTTGCAAAAAAGTGCATGACACGTGTATTGCTGAGACCCCAGTAGCCTATTTTGATTGTTCAGATCTGCAGAGCAGTAGGGGTATTCGAGCTTCTCCAACGGTACATTAGAGTTAACCGAAAAGTCAGCTCAAAGAGGAAAGTTTTAGCAAATTCCTCTTGAACTCCTCTTGAACTCATATTGAAATATAAATAGACCGAAAACTAGTTCAAGGTGAGTTGGGAGACAATCTAAAGCAAGCCACTGTCATTATTCTCCACACCTTGCAATGACTTCCACACCTCCTACCAAAGCTCCAAGCCCATGGCCCACAAGGGGACAAGTTATGACAGGACATATATTTTGGGGCTCCTTTAGAGTGTGCTTGGAGAGGGCATAGAAAATATGGAAAATCCATGGTTAACTAAATTTAGAAGAATCTTTTGTTTGGATAACGATGTTATTCCGCCTTTTTAAAATCTACCCCACATGTGGTACTCCTGAATGGTCCATCATCTTGTGAGGGCCGTGTGTGGGTGGGGGAGTGTAACTTTGAAGGCCTTTGTTTTGGATGTAGGTAAGGCTAGGTGCCTCAACTGTTTAAGAGACACACATGTATAGTTAGGTGACTATTCTATTGCCCCGTATCTTGTATCAAGTTTTGGTTGCGATAGAGTTATCCGTAAAGTAAGCTTGTGTTTTGAAAAAATATGAGTGCACTATTCACAAAAACTCAGAGAAACGGAAAGTAAAGCTCTTTAATTACGGGGCAAAATACACAAGAGCTGTAGAGTTGGTCTGTTCTTATTTAGAATATCCTGAATTCCGCTGTTGCCAATGGGGTTGCTGACTCGTTGACCGTCGATTCGGTTGACTGTCAAATCTTGATGTCGTGTGATGTCGTGGATGCTTCAATTAGGAGGATCAAGGCTGCTACAGGCTTTCTGCCCCACGTGTTTGCTAATTATCCAGTATCTCAGCATACTAATTTCTTAAGTATCTTCTGCTCGACGGTATTTCAACACACTAATTTAGTCTGTATTTCCAAACACCGGCCCAAAAACTTTTTAGGACCATTTTCGATGGTTCAAAACTTTCCTACCTGTGTTTTAGTTTAGGTTCCGACACCTCTCCCACTTTTAGGGGCTGATCCCCTCTTTGATCAGATCCAAGCCCTAAACCCTCTCTTCACAAGACTTTACGGATAACTCACATGTAAAGGAATTTTCAGTGGAGTTTCTTGGGGTGTATAATTTTTAGCGCATTCCTTTATAAAGAGGTACATCTTTGCAAAATTATAGTTTAAAAAGGTGAAATTTTTATTTTCTATGCATTTGAAAAATAATTAAATACTGTTCTACAAAATAATTATTTAAAAAAAATTCATAATTTTTTTTGCAATATCCTCCAAAATAAAAGATTTTTGCTTTCTTATTGCCTACCTATTCCCAAAAACCAATTACAAAAAAAAGTCATGGAATTTGTGATGGAAAAGTTCAAGTTTTAGTGCAACACTACTACAATAACAAAACCTCAACAAATTGCATCAAATTCAAACTAAAGCCATGTATTTAGTTTTTAGCCAATACAATATTGTGTTGCAATCTAAGCCATCATTGAACTTGATGGCCATATGATATATTCTTTTTCCAAAGATTTCTTCATAGCATCAAAAAATTCAATAACAATCTTTTGACTCGTGCACAAACTGAGCTCGTATAGATTTGTTATCATCTGCATTCCATGACCAGTTGCAAGTGTCAAAATTGCAATATCAAATCTTGTTTAAATGGGGATATCACGCCTCATCCTTGTATCTACTCTCTGCATGTATGCAACACTAGAACAAATAAACATAAAAGTTGTTTGTTTCCTCTTCATTCGTGTTTTGAACTCTTTTTTGTTAAGTGAACCCAATAAGAACCATTCAACAAAATTTGGCAATCAATCATGTTTCCGCAATGCTCATGGAAAATGCATGCACCGAAAGTTTGCAAAATAGAAGACAAGAAGAAGAGAAAACATCCTTTGATGAAGAAATAACAACTGGACATGCTGAGAATGGGAGCTAATTTTGCACATCATGTCTCGAGCATCATATAAGAGAGATTTGCCATAAGAGAGTATTGAAAAGATCTCTCTGTCTATCCCTATTCATATTCCACCAAAAACCAGAAATTGAAAGGCAACCAACATCAAAGAGAGTGCGATTAAAGAGTGTGACAAGGTCGTTCGGAAGCAAGAAGGTTCGATAAAAGCAGCTAGCAAAGTTTACACTTCTGAAAAGATCAATAGTTAAGCACTTTGTTACTTTTAGAATGTTTTGTGTAGCGCTAAACTACGGATGGTGTGGTACTTGACCATTGGCAAAATGATGAGGTATAACCATTTGCTTTGAAAAGCTGCCGAAAATGTAGTCCGCACCATTGAACTAAAATTGCCGTAATGTGATAAACCTCTAAGTTTGAAAGCATTCTTAGCTTGAAAAGGTTTCCACATCTGTACTTTAAATTCTACTAAACCTAAGTGGGTGTTCGCATAGAAAGGGATAAGGCTAAGGCTGCACTTTGTGGCATTAGAAAAAGCAAGAACATAAAATAAGGGGTTGGATTTTGAAAGCCTAAAAAGTAAGAATTTAGCAATCATAGGAATAAAAAAATGCACTTGTGATTATAGAGATGGGATAATGGCCAATAAAAAAAATTCCAACCTTTCCATTTGTAACACCCCCACTCCCTTTTGTCTATTCCTAGTATAAACTCCTAATTCGTGAAATAAACAAAAAAAACAAAAAAAATCATAGCTTTGAGTTACAAGCATTGTGTAAAAATGACCAAATGTCTTTACTTTAAAAAAATTGATCACTTTCTATAATTTTTAAGAAACACCATGAGAAGAAAATTGATTAGATATGGTTTTTGTTGGAGTTTTTAACATGTTTCAAAAGAATTCTATCCAAAACACCCAATTCCCTATTTATGAGCTTGGCCAAGTGCAATCATTTATAAGTAAATTTGGCTTAAAAAAAATTGTCTAAAAAGTTTTTTAAAAAACAATGATTTTTGTTTTTCTACAATCACTTACAATATAAACAAACAATTTTTTTATTTGTTTTTTGTCCTTATCTTTATCTTTTCTTTCTTCTCTTCCTTTTTGTCTTCCTTTTAGTCTTCTTCTTTTTCTTCTATTTTCCTTAATTCTTTTCTTTCCATTCTTTTTCTTCATGTGGCAATTGTGGACCCCACACCCGCACCAAAGATTATTATTTTTTAAATTTAAAATATATAAAAAAGTTTTTTTGTAATTTGTAATTTTTTCTTCTTCTTCTTCTGTTTAGGGTTCAGGGTAGGATAAGTGTTAAAACAAAAGAAATAAATATAAAAAATAACGAAAATAACAAAAATAACAAAAATAACAATTTTTCATTTTTATTTTTTTTCCTCCGCCACTTTCAGGGTTTCTTTTGTTTTTTTGTCTTTTTTTTTCTGGATTTTCCGGCTTTTGCAGCTGTCAACCATTGGTCATGAATAGTTTCCATTGCGGGTCTCTTGGCTTGGGCAAACTTGTGGGAACTCTCTTGTGGCATTGGGGAGGTCACGAGTTCCACACCCCGTGGTGGCCTAGTACCTTGTTTTAGATTATTCTTTAACTCACCATAGACTAAGTTTGTAGTCTTTTGAACTCAAAATGAATCTAAGGTGAGTTTAATGTTTCTTCCTACTTTAAGACACTCTTTTCGATTAACTCTATTACAAGAAATATGGAGCCTCCAAAAGATTGAGTGAACCTCATGCACAAAAATTATAGTTAATTTTTTAATTTTTTGAAAAAGGCCGAACTACTGACATGCCAGATTGGAAATTTAAAATTTTTTTTTTTTTAAAATTAAAAATTATTTGCATGAGAATCTGACAGCCCTTTGGAGACCTTAGATTTCTTGTAATAAATAAAAAAATGCACAAAGATTTTGGGGTCTATCTAAAATCAACAAATTTCTATTAAAAAAATCCTGAAGAAACTTTAAACGTAACATTAACCCTTAAACGACAATGCCAGCCCCACGGGCTTGGTTTTAGTTTGGGAGAATCTTGCTTATAACTTCTACACCATTGCACCAAATGGGGTTTTAAAAATTCCAAACCGAGCACCTTAGAGAGATCTATACTTCTTTAGAATAAAGCTAAAGTAAATTAAACACAGAATCATGCTTAAAATGGAATTTAAAAGAGAATTTTGGGTGTGGTATGAGGAATGGAATTGTCGTTGAAGGGTTAAACTTCCTTTGTCCCATAATACTTAGTTTCTTTTTTGTTTTGCCTTAGCAATTGTAAGAGCTTATCCTTTTCTACGGTTCTATATTATGAATGCAGTCAAAAAAACAAATACATAGAAACTAGCATTTGCTATAGAGAGCATGCATATGGCACTCCCATGTAGAAAATGAACTACATTGCAAAATCTTGAAGAATGAAACATTTAACCCCTAAATGTCCAAACGACCATTTTCTAGTCGCTACTCAAATTTAATGCGCTGCTCGGAATTAAAAAAAAATTGAAAAAAAAAAAAATCCCTAAAATACTACATCAAGTCTACTTTCCAACTCAATTTAAATTATGTCAATCTGAGTTAAACTCCACCTGGTAGAATTTTTCAAAGTGAATCACTTCAACATTGTCTTAATGTTACAAAATTTGCTATATGGGGAAAGTAATGATGTACCCTTCATCATTTCTTTTGCTTTTCTAAAATTTACAAAAAATAAACCAAATTTAACAAATCATGCTAAATTTTAAACTCTAAAAGTGAAAATTAGAATTTATAAAAAAATTCAAAGGTTAATGCTTTTAAATTTATTAAAAAAAAATCTAAAGTTATTTTTGGAAGTTTGACTGTACGGATAATTTGTAGAGATGATGCTCTACATTTTGTCTATTGAATCAAACTTCAACAAACATATGGAAGGCACATATTATAACACATCTATATTTTGTCCAATGCGCCTCAGGCTTTTAGGGGTTGAAGGACTCTATCAGGAATAAAAGGACACTTGACATTGTTGTGGAGAATAGAACTGACGAATGCAATATAATGTTAAGATAGGTACATAATGTTCTTCAGCCCTTGTTGGACTACATCCTTTCTCTACATGGCCCGCTACAATGTAAAGTACTAATAAAATAATTAAACTCTTTAACCCTCGTTGCTTGAATGAGCTAAGTTATTATAGATCTTCCAAGATGTTTGTGATTCCTAGGCACTATAAATGTAAGATCTTCACATGCGATAGGTGCGACAATGGCCTGCTTAAGAACATTATGTAGTCAATTGGGTAAGATACTAACAATACTTTAAAGCGTTCACCTTACCAACGGAGCCTATTAACACGCATAAAACATACTTTCTTTAGTAGGTCTTAATATCAAGTTAAAGAGGATTTCAACGGACTTCAGCATGCATTATTTGGACACCTTATTTTTTAAAATTATGAATTTCCAAAGTGTTGACTATAGGGTGACCTGAAAGCGACCCTAAACTCTGATGTTTAGACTGTGCACATTCTCATCAATAGTAGGGTGGCAAAATCTATTTATTATGGAGATTGAGCTATGGATGCTTTAACCCACAAACGTACCAGGGTGTCCCTGGAATTGACCAATTAAGAAAAATCGACATAAACTACTATTTAGAAAAATATTTTGTAATTGATATACAAATGAAAATTCTAGATTTTGAATTTTAGATTCCATCTATACGGTTCGATTCACTCTAACACTATCACCAATGTTTAATTATCAATTTTGAAAGTTAAAATTAAAAATTCCTTCTAATTTGATTACAAACAAAATTTTAATATTTTTAGAGTCAAATTTGTTGGGATGAGTTTGAAATGAGATACTCTTAAACGTGGTGATTCTTTGAAATTTTTGTGTTTGTTAAATCTATGACCTCATTTTTGCAAGGCCACTTTTGAACTACAGTCAATGAAATTTTGACTTGGTCAATGACTTGACATACTTTTACATTTGAAGTTTAAAAAACATAAGTACTCAAGTATGACTAAATTCAACCATTAGATAGGAAAACAAAATGGTGAGGTATCTCCAAAAAATTGGATGACTTTCATCCAAACATTGATGAGAACGTAGTGTTGATTTGAATCACTTAGTCGTTCAGAAACCGGACACTGTGACATTTAGGGGTTAACCCTTTAGTGCCTAGCAAGCCAGATTATGGTCACTGCAACGTCGGAAATGCAAATAACAGAGAATCTGTGAAGAATTGGAACTTCAGTTCTGAAGTTCAGATTTGCCCACATACATTACGCACCTTCCAGAAAAAGAAATTTTCAATTTGGAATTGTTCAACTATCAAAATACCTATCAACAGAACGCAAAAATACTGCAAATACTTGAAAATACAGTAAATACTTAAAAATACAACATATGTATTGTGTAGTATTTCTTGTGTTTGGAAGTTTGTTATCTTGTTTTATGTTATTGGATTGTGTTCTCTTCTTCATCTTCCATTAGTGTGTGTAATCCGATCTTGACTAATGTACCCACTCCTGTCAATTTTCAACGTATAAAATTTTGTCCTAAACCGTACATGGACAAGTCACTTTCACTTATAAATCTCACAATAATTATGTGTGAGTCTATTTTTGATATGAAAGATTGCAACGGAGAGGTGTTGACATAGGGCATAGCTGAACGTCTTTGCTTTTATTTTTGAAAATTTACCTCAAATTATATTTAACTTTGAAGTCACACACCCCCCAAAATCTTGTTTTTGAGCGTGCATTATACAGTTCAAATACATACTATAATCTTCCGATCCCACCATCGGATGATTCACAAATTTTAATAGAATGTGTGCTCTCGAGTTGAGAATAGAATTGTACGGTTACTTTCTAATTTAACCCATTCTATTTTTGGTAGTCTCAACCACAGTGGAAAAACCCACTGAAATCCAGAGCCTGTCTGCTACAGTACCCTAGGCACTAAAGGGTTAAGGAAATGGTCGCTTATAGATATAGGTACGTTACTGTATATATTGATATTACGGTGGAAATCCACAAACTTTTTTGAATGTGACGGATCATTGCCCGGGCTGAAAAACTTTTCTCACAAGGTACTTTTTGGAGGTTGGGAAGTGGTTGTCTGGGAAGACAGTTCTCCGTGATAGGGGGCTGATTTTTATTGTGATAATTTCCATGCATTCTTCTCAACCCTTAGGTATTTAGGAGCTGGGCCCCTCATCCTTCGGCCCAGTTCAACCCAAAAAAAACTTAGGCCATATTAATCTTTAGTCCCGGCCTCAAGTACTTAATATAATAAGATTAGAGTTTTTAATGAAATGTGCATTGGGGTCCAAACTCAAAGTTTGGGCTTTCATATTTGGTGTACCCAATGAATGGAGTTGGGTACGTGTAAGAGCTTGTTGGTTTTAATGTAAAAAAAACGTTTTGGTTGCATTGGGCTCAAATCCTAGTGTAATGTGGTTGAGCCTAATTTCAGGATTTAAGAGCAAAGATTTCAATCCTTTTACATATCAACACATGTTCGATTCCTAGTGTAAAGTAACCTTTAGGGCATGCACAACCCTTTGCAGCTTAAACGGCCCCATCAACACGGTTATTGAATTCTATTGCAAAAAAATTGTTGTAAGTAGCCTTTTTATCACGAATGTTTTTTTAAATAATTAAACTGAAGATACTGGTCTTTATAATTATGTCAAGTTCTTCAAGTTGTACATGGTTTTTAATGTATTTTCAAGCAAATTGAATGCAATGGTTTGAGCATACTTTTGTTTCATTATCATAAATGCAGATTTCATCATGATGCTTAAATAGCAAAGCGGTTGTAGCATTATTTGGTGCTGCAAGCGGGAAAAGTCCCAAGCTGAGTCAATCCTTAGTTGGACCAAGTAACATTGCTCAACTAAGCAACAATGTTATTCAACATATTTTGGGGGATTCCATATTGGACGACCCTTTGCAAAGCCTTCTACATTTGGAGCAACAACCAACAAGCCCTCCATTGACTACAAACAAAGAAGGTACTCAACCTCACCCAATGCATCAAGTTTTTTATGAGGATGAAGTAGAGAGGAAGGCCTTGCCCTAAAATTTAAATGCTAAGGAGTTCTTGGAATTAACCCCTAAAGGACCAAGGCTAATTTTCCAAGTTCGGTCAGCTTAGTATGGAATGAGTATTGATCATCAATTATTGAGATTTTTTTGTGGTGATTATACTTTTTGTAACGAAGATGGGATGGTAATTTGTGTATGTAAATGATGTATAGATGTAAAGGTGAAAAACCTAATTGTGGGCACCTCTTGAAAATTTTCATACAATGAGCTATGCATCTGAATTTTTGTACACAGTGAGCTAACTCCCCCATATACACATCTGTCAAATTCATTTTAACAAATCTAAGACTAAACTTTTCATTTTGGGCATTTTCAGAAAGTTTCAAACTTGGGCAATAAGGCAAAAAAAAAAATGCTACCAACTTTGAAGCTTATAATCTTACTATTGAAGAACCTTCAACGGTTGAATTTTTTTAGGTAATAATAAATTCAAGTTGGTTGAAATATCCTACGGTTGGACCGGTCAAAAAGGTTTTAGATTGAAAGCTATTTGTCAATTTATGAGAAGGGATACTTTGGAGTGTTTGGAGAGAAACATAGTTGTGGTCCTTTAGGGGTTAAATTTTTTTAAAGGAGTTTCATAAAGAAAAACACTATGGCCAATTAGCACAAAGTAATCGACATTGTAGCATGTTACCCGGGCCGATGAATTACCACAATGCAGGTTAAAGAATGTATGATTTTCCAATTATACCCATTCTTTTTGACACCCAAGTCGTCAAAGAAATTGAAAAGAAAAGGAAGAAACGGACTTGGAAGGAGTCAACTTTGTGCTACGGGGAACGAAGTCACTAAATCCCCCGGTGGTCTTGAATGAATGGGACAAAAGTGCCCCCTATTTTTGTCCTTGTCAGGGCCCACCTTAAAAAACAACACCCTCCTCCAATGGTTATATATTCCCAAATAGGTGCCCCTAGGGTAATTTGGGGCCGTAGGCCCCAATTTTGCAAAAAAGTTTGCCAAAAAAAGGGGTCTCGGTGCCCAAAATAAAAATTTCAGAAAAAGGGGGGGCCATGAACAGTGTCTCGCAGGGGTCTCGCATTCAAGACCACCGGGGATATAGGAACGGGGTACGGGGAAGGCCTGTTTTATTTATTTATTCCAGGTGTTAGAAATTAGTATGAATGATAATGATATCAACTGACAATTAGTGTAGGAATGCCAATAGTCTTAGCTACCGTTAAAGATCCATGATGCGAAAGGCACAAAGGAGTTTCCACGCGAAATATGTGCAGTGAGCCGTATGCATCATATAAGGCTCCCCCAGCGATATATATTAGGAAAGCAACATTATGTTTAGAAAGAGATAAATTTGGACTCAAAACTCATTCCTTTAACCCCTTAACGTACCAGGGTGTCCCTGGAATTGACAATTTGAGAAAAAGCATTATAAATTACTATTTAGAAGAATATTCTGGAATTGATATACAAATGAAAGTTTTAGATTTTGAATTTTAGATTCCATCCGTACGGTTCCATTCACTAATACAATCACCAATATTTAATTATAAATTTTGAAAGTTAAAATTAAAAATTCCTTGTAAATTCGATTACAAACTAAATTTCAATATTTTTTGAGTAAAATTTGTTGGAATGAGTTTGAAATGAGATACTCTTAAAGGTGGTGATACTTTGAAATTTTTGTGTTTCTTAAATTTATGACCTCATTTTTCACGATTCCACTTTGAACTAGAGTCAATGCAATTTTGGCTAGGTCAACGACTTGACATACTTCTACATTTGTAATTTTAGAAAAATATGTACTCTAGTATGACTAAATCCAACCATTAGATAGGACAACAACTTGGTGAAGAATCTCCAAAAAATTGGATGAGTATCATCCAAGCGTTGATGAGAACGTGAGAAGGCTTTGAAATCATTCGTCGTCCAGTTTCTGGACGCTGTGACGTTTAGGAGTTAAATGCCACACCGAAATCACCAAATATACTGTGGCCCACTGTATTTATGAGAGGTTTTACTAATCATCCAATACTGTGGTAAAATTCATGCAAATTGGATGAAAATTTGTCAAAATCGATGAATGTACCCACTCCATTCACTCACCCACAGTAGTAGATGGTGATTTCGGTGTGAAATATTCATACATGTTAACATATTTTCATCCATTTGAACAAATGTTCATCCAAATATGACAACTTCATCTAAAATCTACAATGTTTGTATCACTGGTGCTTTACTAATAATTATTTTTTCAAACTATTGTAGTAAAATTCATGCAAATTGGAAGAAAATTTGTCAAAATCCATGAATGTACCCACTCCATTCACTTACCCACAATAGATGTGTGAAATATTCATGCATGTTAACCCCTGAAGGACCGGGGGGTTTTTGCTTAGCTCTTGTTTACTTGACTAGCTCTTATAACAAGCTCAATTTCTGATTCATGTGGGTTAATTTTGACGATTGGCACCATTGAAATCAAAGAAAACTTACATAGCTTTTGTATGAAAAAAGAATCAACAAAATCGCACAATTTTTGAGAAAATGCCACTGTTGAGAAGATTGATGGAACTTGTTTAGGGTATTTTGTACATATGCTGAAATCAGATTGATCAAAAGTGCTCCAAAAAATCTAAATTTTTTACCATGCATAATAATCATCATTTTGAACATGTGCAAAAAAATTCAATTCATTTGGAGGTGTGATGAGAAAGATATGAGGGTCTCAAGTGACGCCCAAACAACCTCCTTGCAACTCAAAAAAATCACCAAAAATTGCACACGTCATGAAATTTCGATAAGAAGTACTCACGGATTCAGCTCTCAAAAAAAACTAGGGTCTCTTTGTTGCTTACTTTACAATTCACAATTCAACAACTCGAAATTCCTCACTTTTAACCCTTTAGTGCCCAGCTGACCACATTATGGTCACTACAACGTCCGAAATGTAAATAGCAGAGAATCCGTGAAGAATTGGAACTTCAGTTTTGAAGTTCAGATTTGCCCACATACATTACGCACCTTCCAGAAAAAGAAATTTTCAATTTGGAATTGTACAACTATCAAAATACCTATCAACAGAATGCGAAAATACTGCAAATACTTGAAAATACAATAAATACTTACAAATACAACATAAGTATTGTGTAGTATTTCTTGTGTTTGGAAGTTTGTTATCTTGTTTTATGTTATTGGATTGTGTTCTCTTCTTCATCTTCCATTAGTGTGTGTAATCCGATCTTGACTAATGTACCCACTCCTGTCAATTTTCAACGTATAAAATTTTGTCCTAAACCGTACATGGACAAGTCACTTTCACTTATAAATCTCACAATAATTATGTGTGAGTCTATTTTTGATATGAAAGATTGCAACGGAGAGGTGTTGACATAGGGCATAGCTGAACGTCTTTGCTTTTATTTTTGAAAATTTACCTCAAATTATATTTAACTTTGAAGTCACACACCCCCCAAAATCTTGTTTTTGAGCGTGCATTATACAGTTCAAATACATACTATAATCTTCCGATCCCACCATCGGATGATTCACAAATTTTAATAGAATGTGTGCTCTCGAGTTGAGAATAGAATTGTACGGTTACTTTCTAATTTAACCCATTCTATTTTTGGTAGTCTCAACCACAGTGGAAAAATCTACTGAAATCCAGGGCTCTGAGCTACAGTACCGTGGGCACTAAAGGGTTAAGTTCCAGAAGCCACGTGGTGGCCTCGTGGTCCTTTAGGGGTTAACATATTTTCATCCACTTGATCAAACGTTCATCCAAATATGACAACTTCATCTAAAATCTGAGTGCTACAATGGTTGTTGCTACCTGGCTGGCTGTTTGGAAGAATGAAAAAATTGCAAGAAAGAAATCCCTGTTTTCAGAGAATCAGAGGGGCAGGAGCCATTCGGACAAATGAAGGGCCATCACCGCATATCTCCTTTCGGCATCTGGCCGATTCTTAACTTCATATTTTGGATCTGCCATCCACGCCTCTTGTACATCTGGTTATCTACATCTATTTTAACATCCACTTCGGAAGCTGCTGGGAAGCTGCATGAGTGTCCAGGCACAAATCGAGGTTGTTATGGGCCCCGGAGCAAAGCTTCTGCGCAATTGGCCGGTCACTCACACGGACAGCCAGCGAGAGTGAAACATGTGGGTTTTTTAATTTAAAAAAAAATTAATTAATTAATTTTTGTCTCTGCCCCAGCAGGAAAGACGGAGACTACAAAAACGTTGAGTTATATAGCTGAACAGTGTAAACAAGCTGCAAAAAGTTAATCTAGAGTAAATACTATGACAAAGACTATATCATTAGTTGCTTGTTTTTAATTTTTTTGGTTTGCATTTTGGTTGAGTAGTGCAAAAAAGCGATGTATTTACATCTAGCATGTAACTGGCTCCAGATGAAAATATGTTTTTCATCCAAAATGTGCTTTCATCCAATAAGAGCAATAGATTTTAGTTCAAAATGTGCCCACTTTAGGATGGCTCAAAACTTTTCCGAGTACACCGATTATTGTCACAGTAATTTAGTATCCTCATAGTAATTGTGGCATTAGAACAAAAGTGTGAGTTGTATTGGTTGAGAATATTTGAGAATTCTTATAAACACGCAATTCGCTATTTATGCACTTGGTCAAGTGCGCTCATTTCATAAACATATTTGACTTTAAAAAAAACCGGTGAAAAAGTTCTCTAAAAAACATCAATGTTGTTTTTTTACAATCACTTAAATTGTAAATAATTAATTATTTTAATTATTTTTTATTCTTCTCTTTATCTTTTCTTTTATCTTTTCTTTCATCTTTTCTTTTTCAACTTGATTTCTTTCTTGTCTTCTTTCTTGTCTCCCTCTTGTCTTTCTTCTTGTCTTTCTTCTTGTCTTCCTTTTAGTCTTCCTTGTCTTTTTTTTCTTCTACTTTTTCTTCAGTTGTGGCCGCTGAACCCAAAACAATGGGAGCAAACCCAGAAAAAATAAAAAATAAAAAAAATAAAAAAATAAAAAAAAATAAAAAAAAATAAAAAATTGGGTTTGCTCCCATTGTTTCGGGTTCAGCGGCCACAACTGAAGAAAAAGTAGAAGAAAAAAAAGACAAGGAAGACAAAAAGGAAGACAAAAAGAAAGACAAAAGAAAGACAAAAGAAAGACAAAAGAAAGACAAGAGGGAGACAAGAAAGAAGACAAGAAAGAAATCAAGTTGAAAAAGAAAAGATGAAAGAAAAGATAAAAGAAAAGATAAAGATAAGAATAAAAAATAATTAAAATAATTATTTGTTTGCAATGTAAGGGATTGAAGAAAGACAATAATCGTCGTTTTAAAAAAAAAAAGTTAGACGAAAAGAATTATGCGCCCGGGAACCAAGTGCATGATTATATGGCCAAGTGCGTAAATAGCGAATTGTGTGTTTATAGTAATGTACATTTTGAGATGTATGTAGTGAAATTAGTGTGGGGATTGGTGTAAAGTCTCACACTAATTTAGTGACTCACAATTTGATGGTAATAATTGATGTAGGAGCGAAATGAAGCAATTTGAAATGAGGAGGGAGATGGAACATAATATTGTTAAGCCTTAGACTTTGTACCCCTACTAAATTTTGCAAGATTCTCTCCAATGCTCTTGGATGCTCTTTGTTTTCACTTCTTAAGTTTGTTTTGGTTGCTTGACTTCTACTACACTCTCTCATAGAATGGCAAGTAAATAGATGATTGTTATGTAATGTAATTAGAAAAAAAAGATATTCTTCTGATGGAATGTAAGAAACGTATAGTAATTTCTTTGTCATTCCAATGTTTCGAGAAAATATCACAACAACCACTAGAGAGTATTTGAACCATGAACAAGTCCACCAGAGGAGAGAGGACAAAGGAGTCTCACAATTTAATTTTATGTCAGAAATGTTTTTTTTTTCCTATCCCTCCATGGCATAGAGGTTGCATGTACTTAGGAAGTAGACTTTATAATATTGGCCAACAACTGTTAAATTCATAATATTCATACAATTCGACACAAAAATCTATAGGAAATCAATCACTCGAATATATCTGATGAAAAAATCTATAAGAAATTAATCATTGAGATATATCTGATGTAAAATCTATGGGAAATTAGTCACTAGGATATAGCTTTGCTCGTTTGCTAGTGACATGGAAGGGTTTACTGAATGAAAGTCAATTACTATCACAACATGCTTGAATCCAATCTCTGGGTTGTTTGTCATAATATTCTTGAACCCAAAGTTTAAGTCACTTGTCAAAAAAAATTAGAATTCAAAATGTCATTGTTTGTATAGTGGTATAGAAAAATCTTCTCTTGCTATAAAGGTTTGATGATTCAACAATCAAAATATATGTTTTTGAAATAGAATGGGGCTTGATATGGTGCGTTCAAGAATCTTATCATATGTTCCCACATGTTCCCCAACCCAAAAGCCATGACCATCGACACTATTTATGAATAATAATTCATAAAATTAGAATTATAAGAAGAGAACGTCACTTGAACTCCGCTTGAAAACCAATTTTGTTTTCAGAAAACTCTAATTACACATAGACAATACACTTATATAACATTGTTTATTCACAAGCAAAATGTTGATATAGAATCTTTTTGGGCTTAAAAACCTTACCTTACAACAATATTTGGATCAAGTAAATTTCTCATTCATTGTCAAAAATAGTGAACTCAACCATCATACGTTATCGAGTTATGTACATTTTGAGATTTATGTAGTGAGATTAGTGTGAGAATTGGTGTAAAGTCTCCCACTATTTCTGTGACTCACAATTCAATGGCAATAATTGGTGCAGTAAATGTATCTTGAAGCAATTTGAAATGAGGAGGGAGATGGAACATGACGTTGGGCAATAATCTGATATGGGTACCCCGAAAAGCCCTTTGAACTCCAAAATCAACCCCCATGGTAACTTTGAATGAGTCCTTTAAAACAAAATAAAAATTCAATCGACTGGATGTGGTTTTGATTTCCTACACTCATGTACTACACACAAAAAAATTCATGTAAACATTGAAGAAGTTTAAAGATTTTAAAAGAGTTTTTTTGTACAAAAATCAAAATTTGTCCAAACTGCTCAAAAAGAACCAAAACATTTGTTTAAAATATCCAACAACGTCATTTTGGTACCAATTTTTGATATGAAGTACATTTTGGTATGTGTTATTTGAAATGATTTTGTTGAACGCTAAAAAATACTATTTATTTTGTACTACAATGCCTGCAAATGCTATTTTTTGGCTATTTTTTGTGGCAAGCAAAAAACATGGAAATTAGTTTATTTGATTAAAATTTTGGACTTGAATCAAAGTATTTCATGTCATCCATGTGCTGGTATTTTTATATTTTAAAATAATTAATTTTATTTAATTAAAGTAAATATTTTTGTTAAAATCTGGAAATTTGAAAATTTCAAGCATATATTTGTTTTTTCAAATTTTGACGAATTTGTCCATTTCAAATGACTAAAATTATAAATAAATAATTTATAAAAATATCAGCACATAGATAATATGAAATACTTTGATTCAAGTCCAAAATTTTAATCAAATAAACTAATTTCCATGTTTTTTGCTTGCCACAAAAAATAGCCAAAAAATAGCATTTGCAGGCATTGTAGTACAAAATAAATAGTATTTTTTAGCGTTCAACAAAATCATTTCAAATAACACATACCAAAATGTACTTCATATCAAAAATTGGTACCAAAATGACGTTGTTGGATATTTTAAACAAATGTTTTGGTTCTTTTTGAGCAGCTTGGACAAATTTTGATTTTTGTACAAAAAAACTCTTTTAAAATCTTTAAACTTCTTCAATGTTTACATGAATTTTTTTGTGTGTAGTACATGAGTGTAGGAAATCAAAACCACATCCGGTCGATTGAATTTTTATTTTGTTTTAAAGAAGGACTCATTCAAAGTTACCATGTGGGTTGATTTTGGAGTTCAAAGGGCTTTTCGAGGTACCCATATCAGATTATTGCCCCGTTGTTAAGCCCTAGATTTTGTACCCCTACTAAAGTTTCCAAAATTCTCTCCGGTGATCTTGAATGCTTTTCTTTTCACATTTTAAGTTTGTATTACTTGCTTGACTTATACCAAATTCCCTCATAGAATGGCAAGTGTCATCTTTCACTGTAGTTCTAAGTAGAAGATCAACCAAGCAGTAGGCGGTCTAGTACCCTATTGCTAAAGAATGTTATGAATAATATCATGTTGAATGTGATATATTATAATAATAGTAATTTTAATGTAATTTAATTGATTCATGTGATTTTAGAGTTCTTTTTTAGTTAAACAGTAGATGGTAGAATAAGGTGACTATTTATTTTGGAGTTCTTTTAGTTAGTTGTTTAAAATCACCTATTGGAGTCAATGGCACTATTTTGGAAGAGTGATATAATATACATGAGCTTCCCAAATTTGACATTTAATCAATAAATAATATTTAGAAGGTTTGAGTGACATTGTTGTAATCAGTCATTAGGATGGGCAAAAATATTTATGAAAATAAAATTCTAAATATTTAGGAAATTATTTTTACTTTGTATAGTAAAAAGATAATCTTGAAGAATATTCATAGAATTTGACATTTGTTGACAAGAAATTTCCAAAAATAATTATCATTTGGTATGACATGCTGACTTTAACAGTTGATAGCTAGGTCCGGTATTCATTGGTGTGGTACTAAAAAGTATAGCGAAAAATGTAAATAGATGATTGTTATGTTATGGAATTAGGAAAACAAGACATTCATCTAATGGAATGTAAGAAATAGATACTAATTTCTTTGACTTTCCAATGTTTCCAGAAAATATTACAACAACCACTAGAGAATGTTTGAACTGTGAACAAGGCCACCCAAGGAGAGAGGGCAAAGGTGTCTCACAATTTAATTTTATGCCAGAAATGTTTCATTCTCTTATCCCTCCATGGCACGGAGGTTGTATGCACTTGGGAAGCAAGCTCTATAATATTGGTCAACAACTGTCAAACTCATGATATTAACACAATCTGACGCAAAAATCTATAAGAAATCAGTCACTAGAATATAGTTGCTTTGCTCGTTTCGCTAATAACATGGAAAGGTTTACTGTAATGAAAGTCAGTCACTATCACAATATGCTTGAATCCAATGTCTGGGTCGCTTGTCATAATATTCTTGAACCCAAAGTTTTATAGAAAAGTGGTACAGAGAAGTCTGGGTGGCTTGTCATAAAATTTTAGAATTCAAAATGTCATTGTTTGTATAGTGGTTTAGAAAAGTCTTCTCTTGCTATAAAAGTTTGATGATTCAACAATCAAAATATATGTTCTTGAAACAAAACGGGACTTGATATGGTGCGTTCAATAATCTTATCATATGTTCCCACACGTTCTTTCAAACCAACAGCCCTGACCACGGAAACTATTCATTAGTTCAAAGGAGTTTAAAAGTTTAATTTTATCTCAGGCTCTATAATATTGTCCAAAAACTGTCATACTCAAGATATTCACACAATAGAGAAATTCGCAAACTCACTGGATCAGTGGTCCAGACTTGCCTCCCGTATCCCGTATATTTTAGATATCCGAATAGTCCCTCACACAAGCTCAAAAGAGGTGTGCCGGGCTAAGATTAGGAGCCATAAGGTTCTTGGGGGCCACGAGGTTCACGGTTCAATCCTTGGAGGCGGCTATATCCCAACCATGTGGTACATTAATGGTTAACTCCGACGGCATACTCGGTGGCGCGCCTTGACACGGGAGCAAACTCACTCACCCTACTTTACTTACCAGAAATATAACTCATTTGGTTTTTATTTTTGGAGCCCGACATTCCTACTTTTAATGTCCTATGAGCCAGAATCTTTACTGACACAGTACCGGAAGCCTACGATTTCAGGACTTTACGAATTCCTCTAATCAAATGCAAAAAACTATGGGAAATCAATCACTGGAAAATATCTTTGATTGTTTTGCTAGCCATATAGAAGGGTTTATTGTATTGAAAGTCAGTCACTTTCACAATATAATTGAATCAAATGTCTTGGTCGTTTGTCACAATATTCTTATACTCAAAGTTTAAATCACTAACATTATAGAAAAATGAACCCTTACATGGGCCCTCATAACTCTCCTTATGGGACCCTTTGATTGCTTCTAAATTTTTCTTCTCTGTTTAGAGTAGCCACTATTCCCCTATCTACAAACACCATTGTGACGTCAAGGCTGGCAATATGTGTCGAATGTGATTGGTCAACATGCTGCACGTAGTGAAAGGAGTCAAGGGCTGAGGTACTACATTCCTTGTGCATGACATAAACTAATAAAAAACTGGTTAATGGGCTTCCACCTTGTATCCGTATCTTGTACAATTAGATTAGAAAATTAGATTATACTTCTGCCAAACTTGGCAAGGCCTGCATATGGTGTCTAAGATTCGCTCAAAATATAGACACTTTCTTGTCAGAAAAGAGGTCCTTGTCCTACCCCATCCAACTCCAAAGAAATAGCTACAACTTGCAACTGTTAAAGCTTGGAGGGCCCTTTGAGGGTTCATTCTTTCTTTAATACTTGTCATAAAATTTTAAAATTCAAAATGTCATTGTTTGCATAGTGGTATAGAAAAGTCTTCTTTTGGTATAGAAGTTTGATGATTCAACAATATAAAATAATTAAAAAAAAAATAAAAAAAAATAAAAAAAAATATATACTTGAAATAGAATGGGACTTGATATGGTGTGTTCAAGAATCTTACGATATGTGACCAAATACACATATTGAAAAACAATATACAGTTTTAAGAGGATTTGTTCAAAAATAAATGATAGGATTCACACTTACAGAACCTTGTTTATTCACAAGCAAGATGCAAACATAGAATCGTTTTGGGTTTAAAAACAATATAGGGGAAAAGCTTGATATGGGTACCACTTCTATCTGTCTCACATTGTATGACTTTTAACGCCATGTATATAGTTGTACCCATGGTGTCTATAACACCCTCTAATTTTTGTATTTGTATATATATGTATATAATGTGTTTTTCTTACCAAAAAGATATTTCTTGAAAATCACACTATTTTTGAAGTGAGTACCTATATCAGGCCATCACCCTATACGAAGTTAAAAAGGAAGTCAACTAAATTTCTCACTCATTGTAAAAATAGTGAACTCTATCGTAAGTTATTGAGTTATTGATTTAATCCTTTAACGTCCCGACTCAACACTGTTTTCAAAGATTTGTTCTAAAATGTTTGATGAAAACAAAAATGGAGTTGATGTACAAAGCAAAGTTGTAAATGTCAATGTGAAGATTATATTCGTATGGTTGGATTCATCATATTTATTATTAATTAATTTTAATTAATTTTGCAAGGCTTTTTCTTGAAATTCAATTTAAATTCCCAAAATTAACACAAAAAAATCATTTTTTTTTATTTTATGAAATTGGAATAACACGCATTACACGATGGTATGATCTCCATTATTTGATTTTACTTATTATGGAAAATCATGTTTGAGGTCTCACTTTTGAACTAAGAATGAAACTTGACATAAATCACTTTTGTTATTTTTCAAAAATTCACATTATCTTATTTTGAAAATTCATACTATACAAATAGTAGTCAACTAGCACAAAAGTCAAGAAAATTTTGGATGGATGAAAAACATCACACAATGTACTGAAGGGACGTGTCAGAAATCATCCAATGTCCAGAATATGGACGCTGGCACGTCAAAGGGTTAACAAACTTGATAAACAAAATGAAATCTTAAGTAAGTGTGTTCAACTCCACGCAACAACGTGCTGGGGGACAGACTGAGGCTGATTATTTTGCACACAACTATAGACAAGGATACATGAATATCAATGTCAATTATGAGTTGAAAGTAACTGGAAACTGAAGATGAGCCACTGGGTTGCCATGACTTCTGCTAGATGGCGAAGGCTGTCCAATCTCACATGAATTGTGGCTCAGATCATAGTTATCAGGATGCATAATTCACGGTAACTAAACAGTAATAACATTTTACCCCCTGTTTCAACTCCTGGCTTTTACTCTCTGGTCTAGGTGCATGAAGATGGGCTTTCATTTTGTGTAAAAAAAAAATCAAAAGCATTGACCAATTCTTCTTTCTGAGATCATGTTTAGACACCCCCACATGGTCAATTGAGAAGATAAGGTCCACTTTTCACGAGAGTGGAGGTCGCCAGAATTTGAAAGCCAACTTAAACCAAATATAATAAGGGATGAAGAAGGAAGAAAGCTCTTAAAACGTCCCAAAAAAGGAAAGTTGGGTTTTTGTTTTTGTCCAACCCAATTTTGGAGCGCAGATTGTGTCACGGTTTGTTTTTTAGTGCATTAGAATATAATTCAAGCTCATTAGAACATAAATTTTAGGGAATGGCATTGACTTCAATACAATCTATCATGTAAAGGTCTTGGGGGTTGATTTCGTGGATCCAACGGTCAATGAGCTTCAAAGATTCAAGCTTGTTAGACTGCAAAAGCAGCTTTCACCCCCGCTTTTACCATTCATGTAAGGCAAGCCCAAGTCATAGCTATCAACTCAAATTTGTGGTTTGTATTTTTTTCTTAAAAATCTATCAAATAGCGCAAGATGTGTACATAGGCACGTACTCAAGGATGGTTCCATCGTACCACACTCCATCATGGGTCAATCTAGTATGTCAATCACGTTTTGGGAAAGTCAATCATTTCTAAATCACTACACAATCCAAAAAGTTTAGACTTATAACATCAATTTTCAAAATCCAAAATTCTTACACTAGTAGAAATCTTGTCTTATGTGACAAGTCTTTAATGACTCAATGTCCGGAAAGACAAGTCCATATTGACACAAAGTGGTCTTTGCGTCATTATGGACTAGTCTTTCCGGACATTTAGTCACTAAAGACTTGTCACATAAGACAAGATTTCTACTAGTGTTAAAAGGGTTTAAATTAATTAGTTCCCTCTAGCTACCTTGAAAAAAATCCATGCTCACTACTTAGATGATACGGCCAATATTATTCTCACTAAAAAGCTCATAATTAATAGGGACAATGCCTCACAACATTATAGAAGGTCACATAGGATTTTAAACTAGACCTCCTAACCATAAACTTATATAAACCTACACAAAACCAACAAACTATAACAAATTCACTAACTACTGGAAACTTGTTTTGCTAAATGCTAATTACTAGTTTGACCCAGAGTCTCTCTTGAAAAGGGGGCACCAAGGATAGACTCTTCTATCCATGCCTATGAAAGCATCTTCAAGAAAGCTTTGCAAAACATATAGACTCTAAATAATACAATCTCTAAATAATACATAGTCATTTTCAATAATACTTTCCCAATAGCAAATAACTATTTCACCTTGTGCATTTAAGATATGATCCAATCATGCGCTATTCCATGTATCACTTTGTGTTACTAATTTCATATTAACTTAGCTTTTAGTCGTGAGTTAAGGACTCTCAATCTCTAGGAGTTTTTTAGATTCCCGAGTGATTTCGAGACTTCGAGAGTGCATTTCATCTGTTATTCATGGCCAATTCACTCCAAGCCTCTGCCACACTTGCATTTGCGTTCCCAAAATGGAGGAAGGTAAAACCCAAAAACAAAAAAATATTGAAAGCCTTGTCTTTTCTTGCTGCAACTACTATGCAACTGCAATTCACTACCCCAAGTTGAGCCATGCTCCTTTTTTGCATTGCGTTCCTTCTTGTCATGCGTTCGAGTAATTTCTCATTTCATACTTTATATTTCTTTGTTGCCCAACAGATTCCCTCAAAGTTACCTAATGCACGCATGGATGCTGAAGCACTGCAGTAAAGTAGACGACCTGTTTCCGATCACGCTAAGCAATTCAGCATACTTCCGGTGGAGTAACCAATAGGCAAATAATTTTGCAGTGTAGGGAAATAGATTTGAAGAAGGTCACATATTTTTGAACAAATTTTGGGGCAATATTCAATTTACTACAAATTTTCAAAGTGAAGATTCTCTCCAACCCGTTCTCGCAATATAGGCTGATCTATTTCCAAGAACTATAAAACTAGATTTCGAGAACACATGATATCATACTAACTTGGTCACAAGTTTCCATTCTTGGAGCCAACCATTCCGTATTAAGAAGAAACATGTTTTTGTCACCGTTTACAAATGAATTCAAAAATAATGCAGGCCTATTCACGGAAATAGGTCGCCCTATACTGCGTGATTAGGGGCCTGATCGGAAACAGGTCGTCTACCTTATATGTGAATGGGCCTTCAGAGTGCGAGGGCTTAAGTTATCCAGAGTTCTGCTGGAGATGCTCTAGGCCATAGTGAGAGGAACCACTCCGGCAGACTCTTTATTCACGATGCGCTGGGGTTATGATTACGACCAGTATTATAATCAGAAAGCAGAAGCGGCGATGAATATTGTATGAGTGGGAAATCTGGTTTTCACTAACTGTCCTTAAAATAGCGGGGGCTCTGTACAAATGGTGGTCTCGACGATGGCAGACAGAGTCAAAAGAGTTGCCTCCAAAGCGGGGTGCAAACCGAGCAGTGAGCAAATGGGCCCCCGGTGTCCGTTACTTACTAGACCCGGAGTACTTTCCCGGAAGGCGAACGCGCGCAGAAGAAAACAGTGAGAATCTTGAGCATGCAGCCCTACTAGGCATGATGACATGATGAGCAAAGCAGTGGCTCTCCCCGAAATAAGATTCCCCGGCTCTTTACCAAACAAACCCCAGTTAAGTTAAGTGGCTTCCTTCTTTCCTACCCTGTCGGCGTTCCTTGTCCTCCCACCTCCACCCAAAAATACTCCCACACAACACTCATTCCCATATTCACCAGTAGTCGATAAGCTTGGTCCCTGATCGATCACAACATTCCGCCATTGCGTGTGCGAGAGAGAGCGAGCGAACACGCTAGTCGATACATCGTGTTACAGTGTAGATCGAATTCGTCTTTATCAAGTTGAGGTCTTACTACTCGTTCAATATATATTATATATATATTTTCATGATCATGTTTAATGATGTTGCGGCTGCCGTTGCTCTCGAATATCACTTCTACTCCGATCAGACACTGGCTGTTTTGTAGTAGTATGTACTAGACCGCTTTCAGCTCAGAAGCTCTGTACTGCAACCAGGGAAGAGCGTACGTCTGCTAGTACGTCCATGGGTATGTGGTTGGGGTTTTGGAGCGGTTACAAATCTTAGCTAGAGTTGGGACTGTTTGGCGCTAGTTGGTGTTTCAGATTCCATCCATGACTGGGTAGAAGAATAATATAGCGGTGGGAGATTCAGGTTCAGAGTCGTCTTTCGTATTCGAGAATTCTTCTCAGCTTTCATGAAGAGAGTGGTTTGAAGGGTGAGCGATTCGCAAATGGGGCGATCAGTTGGCACCCGAAAATCGTTCATGATATTGTTTTGCAGCTTGGATGGTTACTACCACCGCTCCAGTTACTTACGCAGCTTGCTGTCCGAATGATGATCGTGTGTATATATGTATATCGATAGCTTTTGCTCCACTTGGCGATCGATCCATCGAGAGAAGCTTGCAGGAGTTTATTAAGCGTGCAGGGTGTTGAAAGTGGTTACAGTGCAAGATTAATATTCCCATGCAACCATGCCCATGATCTCGTCGCCCAGCCCGGGTGGGCATTCGTTACCACCAGCGCGGTTCGTTTCAGTTTCCGAGGCCGCTACTCACAGCAGTAGTATCATGTCGGAGCTTCTGGGTGGGACAGAACGGAAGAGATCCCCTGTGAGGCGAACTAGTAACTACATGGCACCGTTACCAGCAGCAGCAGCAGCAGGATTCCAAGAGGATTACGACCTGCAACACGTGGTAGACGTGGCGATGGCGACGACGACGACGACGAAGGATTCTCAGTGGGAGCGGCAGGCACCTCTCGTGCCGTCCATGTTGTCACAGTGGCTCATCCGCCCGTCGTCGTCTTCAGTTCGGAGCCTGGTTCAGAGTCCTGGTAAAGTTTGCACCTCGAGTGCCGGTCTGTCTCCGGAAGAACTGGATGCGCTCAAAGTGCACAACAGCCCCATCCCATGCCTTCGCCCGCCGCTTCCATTACTCGAAGCCAGAAGGCCTCCCAACTTTCCAGCGGCTCCTGTCATTGCTTCCACCGCCACGTGTGGTCCTTCGCAGGTGAGAGCCTCGCTTCGATTCTCCTGTGAATTTTGCATCAGCATATATTTTTAATTTGTGGCTGGAACCGTCACCGATGGTAAGTATCTGAAGTGCAAGGAGGCAGTATGTAATAGGATCACACACTGATGGCTGCGTTAGGGGAGTATCTATAACAACATTACGGTTCCTAAATGCTACTTAACAAGCTGTAACGTTGCTTAGGTTACTCCCAACGTTGCTTGAGTTACTGTCTTACGTTGCTCACAAACGTAGCACAGTGTAGGTACTGTGAATGTTGACGGTGCAAACGGAGTGATGAAGATTGTCACTGTAGGCCATTCACATTCTCAGCTTCTGTGCACGGTAGAGGATACTATTTGCATCCCTTTTCACATGTGCAGGAGTTTAGTTTTGGGGAGATTTGTAGTGCAATGGAGAGATCTTTGGGTAACTCTGTTGAGGTCGAATTGTTATGAATTGGAAAATGGGAGGTTGTATAAGCGAAAGTAGTCACCAACATTTTCATTCAAAGCTAGGTTGCTGGCTATAGGCTAAGTAATGCATGCTAATAGATGAGATCCAGTTGGAATCAGGAATCTGTGTCGGACTGTACCGTATTAGGTCCCAGTATCCTCTACCATATGGCGTTGACTTTGTAGAGTGTCAACGGAAACTTCACCAGGTATTAATACGAATTCTGTACCGTTAAGCAAGATGTTCGTTTTCTGAAGAAGTACGCGTGTGAGCGCAGGTGCTACCGGAGAATGATTCGAGTGCAGAGAAACCCACTGGCAACATGAATTCAACAACGTCAGCAGGGAAAAGTCCAATGCTCCAATGCGACTGGGAAATCAGCGTCTGGCCCGAACTCATTGACTGCATGGCCATACCCAATTCTGATACAGTGAGTAGTCTCGTTCTCCAACTAGCTTCTTTCTCTCAGTCAAGTAATCGGTATGGAAAACCAATTAATTATGCCCTGGAAGGTACTCGGCTCGCTCTGCAGCGGCAGAAAGTGAACATTTGGGAGTATCAAAGACCTTGAGCTTGTACATTAATTCACGACAACAGATTTCACATCATTGCAATGAGCGAGCGTTGTTGATCATCGGATTCTAATTCTATGTCGGTGTGGCATTTATACAGCTCCAACTGCCGAACGAGAAGTCAGTTAATTCTACGCCAGCCTTGCTTGCCGCGCCACACCCTAGGACCGAGCTACAGGTCTCAGGTTTGCACTTGTTCCCCGTTGAGTACGTAGTTTGGGCCTTGGGGGGTGCACTCTACATTATTTTGAGAATCACGTGCGTTCATGACCCTTTTAAAAACCCCCTTGTATAAGAGAGATTACATATCTAAATACCTTTGTATACAGATATATTCCGTTTTAAATATATGTTTAGTGTAAATATACATGAATATTTTCAGTTCTAAATGTGTTTATTGTATGTATACGTAATACGGCAGTGTTCAAATTAATACCCCTTCTGTGCACCCTTCTGTGCACTCACGTATACTCGTATATGTATATGTTTAGTACAGTGCACCCCCCTAGCTTTGGGCATTTCAAAACAAAAGCGCAAAACCCTGATGTGAAAGTACTGATTGCACATTTCGCAGCCATCACCTAGCTAGCCCCGCTAGCTGAGGCACTGACATTGGTGATATGATCTAAGCAGGAACGGTGTCAGAAGGAAGTCCAGGGCCTTGTTTGGGAACGTCGCCAACTGTGTGCTCAGCTGCCGAGGCTGCCAAAGCGCGCTTACGCTGGACTCCGGAACTTCATGACAAGTTTGTGGCTGCTGTTGCCAAGCTCGGTGGTCCTGATCGTAAGTAAACCCACCTGCAGGCATGCATGCAAGCCCCATTCTCTACCATGTATTTTTCAACTTTGAGCACTCAGCTCAATAGCTCCTTCGTGAATGTTAAGTGAATATGGACATGGATGTACTAAGTATTGATATTCACTTGGCTTTTCTGATGTTCAGGAGCAACGCCCAAATCGGTACTTCGTTTGATGGAATGCAGCGACATCACCATCTATCATGTGAAGAGCCACTTGCAAAAGTATCGCCTCATACCTGAGACGTCAACCGTAGGTAATCATTCTAGACCATCGTTGCGTCCTACTAGTAAGAGTTCGCCACATTCACCTGCGCGCAACGACGTGATATCAATCACGAAATCCGTTCATTCCATCGGTTCAAAATCAAATTGAAGTATTCACTCCGTTCCTGAGAGCAAGTGTCGATTGTCGGAACTGACCGGTTCTCATAAAATGAATGGGTGGCGCAGAATCCAAATGTGAGCGGAAGCGACATGGCCTTTACAGTAGCAGAGGTCTAGATGCACCCTCGTAAGATTTCCCGAGCCTGAGCGGATATATTCTCCTCAAATCATGCTCCAGGGTTCTTGCACAGTGAAAATATCAATTCTAGCTCGTTAACTCTACCTTCCTCTGATGTACACATGGTAATTCTGAAGCTCACAATGTGGATTTTACTTCCGTGCAGTTCCGCAAAAATGTCACAAACTCTTCAGATGCAAATCGAGGTGCAGAGGCGTCTCCACGAGCAGCTGGAGGTTGTACATCTGCTCCATTTCTTCAATATGTGCTAATTTCTGTCCTAGTTTTGTCTTCCAATATTGATGTCTTATACTCCCTCCGTCCCAAAGTTATTGTCCAACTTGTTTGCTTGGTATTTCTTTGAGAATTTCATTGATCATATTGTAAGAAACATGATTAAAAAAGGTTCTAAATTATGTCACTAGAATGATCGAAGAACATTGCATGTGTTCATTGCAACCTAAATAAAATTAGCCACAAGGAAGTATTTTTTTTGACCTACTTAAAAAAGCACTTTCAAACAAGACTTTCAATCATGACAATAACTTTGGGACGGAGGGAGTACCATGTACTGAGGGTCAGAAATATACACAGTGGCATTCTATGCGATCTTGAAAATGTAGTACTGTAAATTCCTGAGAGAGATTGTATGCGTTGGCCGTGACATTAATTGACAGACTCAAAGGCAGCTGCAATTACGAATCGAGGAGCAGGGCGCCAACCTGCAGAGGATGATAGACGCCCAAGTGAAAGCGGGCCAAGCATTGGGCATTCCTTCCGAACAGATCGCCAACGGAGAATTCTTTGCACGCGCAAACACCTCTACGACCAGCTGGGCTGCTGCAGCGACCACCAGCGCTCCTTCACCTGACCCAGCTCCATCCACCAAACGAACTCGTGTCGAGGTCCCCCACCTTGTAATAGTACCCAACATCATGTACAACTACAATCCAGTACAGAACAGCCCGCGATCACCACCTCCAGCCATCGCAGCTGGGACCTATCTAGCTTCAGGCCCGACGGTCCCAGATCATTCAATTCCTTCAGGCTCAGCATACCAACCCCTGGTGCAGGGCGGCTGCATTCCCATGAACGGCGGTGCTCCTGCAGCGTCCATGCAGACCTCCGTCTAATTTTATTCAAGTTCCTGCCCTTTCCAGCAATTCCCGTTCCACAACACCTGCATATCTCATCTCTGTACTAGATATCTAGAGTACTCCATGAGCTCTCCTACGAGCCTGAATTACGATCTTCATTCCTTGTTGCTTGTGCTGCTATTAGTCTTAAATGAAAACGATGGCAACTGTGCTAGGTCAGATGATGAGTGACATGAATCAAGTTAGGATTGGACTAGCAGGTGTTGGACAAAGAGACCATGACGGCCCACGTATTGGGTGGTGTACACAAACAATCAATTGTTCCATAACATTATTTTCCCGTTGTAAAAGTTCAGTTCTGGCCATGGATTGTTGTACCAGCCAGTGGTGCATTTACGTTCGCACAGTAATCTAAGCTGCATTTCGAATTTGGTGCTCTCATTTCATGCTACCGTCCTCCACGCTGTCGTAAACCCTAACCTTGATGCGCTATATAGTGATTGCTCTGAGCACATGATGAGTTCGAAAGAGCAATTAACGATGAATGGAAAGTACGTGTTGGAAGGTGCCAGGTGAAGAATGAGAAACAGAACCTGAAATATAGGAACGCGCCGACAATGATGTGCACGCAATGGATGAGGAGTCCACGCTTGGGCGTGGCGATGGCATCTGGTGCGCGTGGCCCTGCAGCAACACTGCGCATGGCCCTGCAGACACGGAGCAAGCAGGAGTTTTTCTTTCTTTTCGGGCTGCCCGTGATTTCCGTTTCCTTCCTTTCTGAAAGTGGGACATTCCTGTTGTGACCACATGCAGTGAACCTGGCTCACGATGACCACTTGACCAGATCCATTGGATGTCTACAATGAAGGCTTTGGTTTAAGTTTAGAAACTCCATAATTATGCTGAAATCCTTGAGTTTAGGGAATCTTTTTAATCATGTTTATTTTTGGGTGAAACATAACGTAGAAATACCATCAATGGTGAAAATAAGAAGTTTTGCATGTAAGGGCCGCTTCACACTATGTGAGAGGCCGTGGGATCGAGAGTCCAAATTTTGTTGAGAGTTCAAATTTTGTTGAGAGTTCAAAGAAATCTACTGAAAATAGGCAATAAAATATAGTTTTCATTTTTTATGAAAAGAAATCGACGGCCTCTCGACCATAGTTTGAGTTTTCAATCTCAAGAGGCCGTCGCCTTGGTCAAAAAGTGTTGCCATGTAGGCATTTTGGAGGGCGATGGCTTTTGGACTTTGGCCTCTAGTGTGAAGGGTTAACCCCTAAATGACAGAGGGGGTAAGGGCAAAACCTAGATGTGTTATAAAATGTTACCTCTGCAACTTTGATGAAGTTTGGTCCAAAAGAGAAAATGAGAAGCATGATGTTTAGTAATTATCCATACGGTCAAAGTTCCAAAAATAGTTTTAGATACTCATTTAATGAATTTAAGATCATTTACCATTGAAAATTCACCAAAATTACAAATTTTATGTTTAGCATTGGAAATTTGGTATGATTGGTTAAAACTAGACATTCTACTCTAAAATTTTAAAAGGAATTCTTTTTGAATGAGTGAACATCATTACTTTCCCGAAATAGTAAGTTTTATAACACTAGAACAATATTGAGGTCTTTGTCTTTGAAAAAATCGTTAGTGAACCTCAATATTGCAAATGAAATGTATCCAAAAGCACTGGAACATGATCTCGACCCCCAATTTAAACAAAAATGAAAATTTGGAAAATGTCATTTTTCTGCCCATGGGCAATCACTACTATTTGGGTTGCAACCAAAAAATGGTTGATCGGTCATTTAGGGGTTAAGAGGCCGAAGTCTTGATTCTTTGCAATTCGATTGGTAGAAATTGACGGCCTTTTGATCTTCAGTCATAGTGTGAAGCGGCCTTAAGAAATGGGAGTTTGTTCAAAGACTTAATTTTCTTAGATGGAGAAGAAGAAATCATGAAGAGTCGAAGTAATTTCATATTTTTAACCCTTGTAGATATTTTTTACAATTTTTGAAAGTGGAAAGTTTGTCAAATCCTCTAATGGTTATATAGACTCATCTTAAACGGTTACTAGGGTTGATCTTATATCAATAATGGGGTGACTCATCATTCTACTTAAAGTAGAGAAAATGCAAGAAACCGATTGGTTGGTGTGATTTTCCAAAATAACAGTTTAAAGTCACTCAATGGCAGTCTAATGCACGAGTGCAAAGTAGGTAACTGTTTATCAACACCTAAATTAAAAAAAGTTCATTTTAACCTCTTAATTATAAGAAGCCCAAATGGGGCTCATGGTTTTTATTTTAGCAATTCAAAGTAAATCATGTAGACTTCTTTTTGTTCAAATTTATTTGATTTTGACCACCATGGTGACATAAAATTTAGACCCATGTGATTCACATTTTTCACGATATGATGGATTGAATTTATCATTTTAAAACTATGAATTCTTGGTCCTTTAGGGGTTTAAATTCCAATCATTCAAGTGTTGCACAAGTAATTAAAGAATGTCTAAACGTTTACCAAAGATGAATGTAAAGTCTAGTATTTTCATATTCATAATTTGTTACTCTAGGTACCGTTATTTTGAAACTTCTCTTGGTGAACTAACTACATTTCCGTGCACATTTGTGCATTTTGAGCATTTTTTTAATGGTTGACTTTCAAACTAATTTGAAAATTATGTAGCAATGATTTAATGAAAAATGAGTAAATTAACTTCTAGATTTATGTACAAATTATTCATAAAAACTATTTTAGAATTTTAAAATGATTTTATTATAAATATTTTGAGTATCAAAACTCCCATTATAATAATAATTTTACCAATTTATGATCAAACTTTGAATGTAAATATAGCTCATGATTAATTCTAAATTTTAAAAATAATCCAACTTGAAAAATTTCATTCTCAAGTACATTAAAAAAAGAAATTCATCAAAAAGGTTTTTTAAAATAGCATTAGGAGAAATCTGGGGTTCCAAAGGGGCCTTGTAAGACAACCCGTGCTAAGTGAACTAGCTGCCCAAACACCCCTCTCCTTATAAAACCATTGGTGAAGGTCGCTACCCACTGACGGTATCGGAAGCCGCAGTGCTGGCAGTGCTGGCAGCGGTGATTGGCTCGACCCACAAAATTGCACTGCTGGCAGCGTCGTGGCACCATTTGTGCCAGCGTGTAAAGCGCACGGTTTTCCTTCAAATTTTAAGCACGTTCCAAAACAAAAGGCCCCTTTAGAACCCCAGATTTCCCCTAATGAGAAACAATCAATTCCTCCCAAAAATAATACATTTTAAAATTTGAAACTTTAATCAATTCAAAAAAATTGAAAAAATTGGAAGATGTTTTTCTTCACATTTTTGAACACTGGAAAAATTCATAGCTCAAAAATCCATCCAATACCCTTTGTTCTCCTTCTCTTTTAGAATTTAAAGTGCATATTATGCACTGTGACAATGCACTAGTTTATCCTTTGTTTCATGCTCCATTAAAATATAATGCCAATTTTTTAATTTTCTATCAAATTTTTTTTCTCCTTTATCAGTACGGTCCATCCTACTACTTTTCACAAAGATATTTTTCTCTCTTTGAAGTTGATTTTTCAAATTCTCAAAATCCTAAAAAGAATGAAGAGGGACAAGAATTCTAATGGACCGTACCATACAAACACCCTAAAGTTCAGGCCTTCATGGTAAGGGAGTGTGTGGTTTACATGCACATTAGGCTATGTTGCGATGAAAACCATAAATGATTATGTGGTCACAACTACACTAGCATCACTAAAAGAAATGTGGGATCCTACAAATACATATATTTGACTCCAATAGTTAAAAAACAAGTATGTAATGATTCACATTAGTCATTATGAACTAGCTAGAGTTGTATACTTGTAGACGTAGAATCCTGCATCTCTTCTAGCGTATGCAACTATGCATGGCATAATCTGTCTCACTGCCAACCACAAACAACAATTGTTCACGAGGGAGGTTGAATTGTTGAAGTTTGCATGCTGGTTAATTCCTAAACGTTTGAATGTGCCTTTGCTGCCAGTAGAATACGGTGTATTTTGGTTGTATTTGAAATGGATCCACACCTTTAATGAGTTTGAGTTCAAAAGAGAAACTGGAATTTAGATCAATGTGGTTCTAGTGAGTTCTTGGGATCCCAATTTAGAGTTTCTTATTGGTAGCAAATTCAATCATACTACAGTGTATATACTATCCCTATGGGAGGTTTAGGGGTTAAACAATATTTTCTCCTAGTCGTATTCCAATATGTGAATAAAGGCATGGGGTACAATTGCCGTCAATTTAAGCATTTCAACCTACATGGACCGCTGATTCTCAATGATAAAAAAATGCAACACATAAAACTTTGGGTTTAATGACCAAACTCAATTTTTATTTGACTTTTTCACAATGTAATATTTTGTTATAAATTTTCAAACTTAATATACATAAACCACTATTGATGTTAATAGGTGTACCAATAACTGTTTTTCATTTCTAATGCAATCAAATTGCTAACTTGATATTCATAATTAATCTTGTGATAACCAGATTGAGAATTCCTAAAGTTGAAACATGTTCTTTTATAGGTGACCACAATTGGTACCTAACAATTTTCGGTGCTTCTACCTTATACATTGTCTCGGAATCCTTGTAAAAAGTGGAAAACTGTCCTTTACATTACAAACAATTTGAGATCAGAGGCATCCTAAAAGTAGCAAGCTCTCATGTGAAAAGATTATTAAAAATAAAATGGTAATAATCAAAATAATTAAAATACAATTTGACGTGGTCGAGGTTCCGCCACTTAGTAGTCATTTTGGATATTTATTTTATTTTTTAATAAGTTTTTGCACGAAAACTCGCAACCTTTATGATGCCTCTAATTTTTTGTATTTTGTAATGCAGTGTAGTAGAGCCGTCGCGAAGTCACAAATGTATATATCTCATTCTTGTGCAAAAGCTATAAGAGTATCAATGGCTTCCAAAAGAGGCAACAATGCCAACATTTTGAGGCATATGGAGATTCAACATTTGGCCAAGGACAACCTACACATGCAACAACAAACAAATGGGTACAAGCATGCTTGAGGTACCCTATAAGGAATGTCACACTATAAAATTGTGAATTTTTTTCCCTTTCACATAGATTACATTACAAATTATATTGTGAAAGCCTGACTGATTTTAATATAGCTTCTTTTCATTACAAGGTGTGGAAAATAATGACAGTGGTTTGCTTTAGATTGTCTCCCAACTCATGATGAACTAGTTTTTGGTCTATTTATATTTCAATATGAGTTTAAGAGGAATTCAACACGAGTTTGTTAAAACTTTCCTCTTTGAGCTGACTTTTTGGTTAACTCTAATAATTATCCTTCCTTTTTGTATGTGCAACTTAGATGTGTTGTCACTGTTCTGGCTCGAGGCATAAGGTTGAATAACCTATTACCACCACGACACCTAAAACCACCAACTTCTACACCCCTTTTTCATTTCAGGAAGGAAATGTAGACTTTCATTACATGACTTATGCATGAATTGCTCAAAAGTTAAGTCATGTACCGACAACTTACATTTCCTCCCTAAAATGAAGGAAGGGTGTAGAAGTTGGTGGTTTTAGGTACCTCTACCTTAGTATTTGTGCATCTCAAGTCTTCTCCTTTGTTGGCTTCCAAGTCTCCTATTCTAATAACCTTTTTTTGGTAAGGTTCTTTCATCTGCTCACGAACCGCAATTTGTGCACTCTCTATCTCTCACCCTCCACGAAAAAACTAAACAAGCTAAAAATAGAAATTGGGGTGGCTTTCCTAGATCGCTCAGAAATCAAGTTTTATTAGTTTACTCCATTCTATAACATAGGATCCAAACTTTCTATTTTTATTTTGTTTAGTTTTTCCATGGAGGGTGAGATCTGCCTTCGCAACTACAGTGATCTTTGGCTTCAGAGAGACCTCCATCTCTAACCATTGAAACAAAAAAACACATGGAATTAGAAATCTAAATCACAAACCCTAAAAAACTAGTTACCCTTATCCCAGATCTTTGACAAACCCAAAATTGCACAATAACAAAACCAAACCAAATAAACACAGAGAATACAATTGAAAACCCCAGATATATAAACTGCAAGTTATACACACAGATCTGCAGCTTGAGACACACTTTCATTGAAGTGAAGCAGCCATGGCTCTAATTGCACACCCAAGCCCACTAACTCCACTCAATCGTATACAATCAAAAACAAATCTTTACTACTTCTCAATGAAAACAAAAGATTAAAAGCCTTAACTCTTAAAGGTCCTTGAGGATAGTAGATACGTTGCCGTATATTTGACATTTGTTGTAAGTAGAAAGTTCCAAATTGAGATCTTAATAGCTTTTAAGACCATGTAGACATGAATTTTAACTTCACTTTTGATGTGAAACTCATAGGAGGTGTAAAACTATTCCAAATACAATGAAATACGGTCGTATAATACTGGCCGGAATGGGCGATCTAGACCTTTAAAGGTTAACCCATGGTCACGGTAATTCTTGGCAACTAGGCTGTACAACAAGATTTCACATTAGCTTTGCAGCGCAAGCTCTATGGCACTAGCATGGCTATGTACAACATCAATGTCATTACTGCTCCTATGTACGCAACTCTCATATTACATGCAAGGGCATTGACATTAAAATAGTTTAAAGGACGGCTTTTGTAAAAATTATATCAAATTATATAAAAATAAAAAGGCCAAAAAATTAGGTGAAGACCAAATTAAATAAAATGAGATGTAGAAACTATTTGGTTGCACATTTATTAAAAAAGAGCTTCACAACAAATATAAAGAATTGAAACACCTATGCATAATTTTGAAAAATCCAAATGAGAAGTTACTTGCAATTTATATTACAAGTCAGTACTTAGCACCATTTTACTTATAATAAAACAATCTTAAAGTTTTATTCAAAAGCCCAATAACTTGGGTAGCTTGGTCTATGCTACCTGTATTAAAAAATTCATATAATTAGGATTTTATTGCTATTATTGTTTTAAAAGAATATTCATTTCCTATATATAATTACATTTTTGGATTCCTTGTTAAATGGGCTATAAGAGTTTCCTACTTTAAAACAAATATTATCACTTTATATTGGACTAAAATGCAATATAAGTAATTATAATCAACGCTATGTAATACCACAAATAAGAGCACCATAGAAAAATTGGAGACCTATCTTTATTGAGTAGGGCATCACTCTCCATCACTTTTCAAATCTGGTAATCTAGTTTTAACAAAATATAGTAAAATTTTAATTAAACATGTGTTCCATTTAGTATAGGGGGGGTGTATAGTGCGTGTGGGAAATTAGTGAAGGTTATACTAAATATTATCATGACGTAAAATTATAGTGATATGGAGATTTCTTCCCTAACTGATTTTGAGATTGTAGTTGTTCCAACGGCCCTCACTTTAAATACCCTCTCCGACGTTAATCCAAGCACTATTCACCCGTGGATCCCATTTTTTGAAATTTCCATTTTGAACACCTTAGGGTCTTTTTTGACAATTCTTTTGCAAATTTAGAGCCTACGGCCCCAATTTAGTTTAGGAGGACCCCTCGGGAATTTTAAACCCTTGGAAGAGAGGATTTTTTTAAGTGGACTGCTACATGCTCAAAATAGGGGACAATTTTTGTCCTCTTGCATTAATGTAAGGAGGATTTAGAGTTGGGGCTCCAAGGGTCGTTCATGTTAGGGCCACGTTGGAGCCAATAGCCACTTCCAATTTCAGAGGTTAGTCAAGACCACACATGAGGAGATGCCAGGTCTTCATTTCACCCTTTCATGTTTTAGTTCACACTGTTTTTCTCCTTCTATATGTTCATAAACTTCTCATGCCAAGGCCCCACAATCTATGAAATAGTAAGTCTCCAATGAACGTAAGGTTCTAAGTTAGCTCTTGCTAGGGTTCACACTTTTGCTCTCACAGCATGAAAGATAAAAATTCAAAACATGTGATTCTTGAGGGCGGGCGGAGCTAATGTGGACTTCCAACTCTCCACTATCATTCTTTAAACAAAAAATAGCATGTCCAATGTTCTAGAATTTGCTATCATGATTCTTGTGCAACCATTTTTATTCCAGGGTACAACTCACAAGGGCTACAAAACCTTATGGATGTAGTTAAATGTATTTTGTAACACCAGGGTCTCATATGCAATTCCCTGTGACGTTTTCCCTACATACACAGGGAATTTGTAAAAGACAAAGAGGAAGAACAAAGACACACAGGGAAAACTGAGACACAGGGAAAAATGAGACACAGGGAATACTCAGTTTTCCCTATGTGTCTCAATATTCCCTGTGTGTCTTTGTTCTTTCATGTGGACTCTTTACAAATTCCCTATGTAATGAAATTCACACAGGGAATACACACGGAAACACACAGGGAATCCATTTTAAGCTCCTAGTGTAATTAAATGGCACAAGTGCTCACTGCGCAAAGGTATATGTGGTGTTTGACTAAACATAGCCTTTTTATCAATAAGATGTTTAGATATTAGTTTGTCAACACCAAGAACCTCCAATTTGAAATGAAACATGTAAACCTACATCACTATTCTTGAACAAAAGAAATAGAAACCATCACTTGTTACAAACTTCTCTCCTTCTTTTTTCTTTTTTTTTTCCTTTTGAAAAAGCACCGAGTCGATTAAAAAGACAAAGAAAGAGTACAATTCAATGTGGGGCACAAGGGTGGCTAAGTGGCCAACCGAAGAAGAGTGTTCGAGCATGCACAACTCTCACCAACAAAGATACATGGCGCAAGAGGCTGCAATGAGAGCAAACAAGGTCACGCCAACATAAAGACACATGAGACGGAAAAAATGAGGCCCAATACAAATATACAATAAGATGTTGTGACTCTAAAGGCCTTAGCCATGTCCAAAAATAAAGGCAAAAGGCTATATTAGTGCATACTAATTTTAAAGCGGGTTATAGTAGCAACTCATTCTCTTGTACTACACCTGCTATAAATTGTTGGTGCTTGTCAAGTTTGGACTAAAATTTAGTGGATCATGGTAGGGGAAAATCCAGCTAGGTACAACTGGGCGTAGGAGGGTGTTGGTGGAGGGCCATTAAGTCTACGAAGGGATGCGCAATTTCTTACAAACGTTTTTTGAGCACTCAATGTCGTTTGTACCTATTATAGGACTTCGCCTTCATAGAGACAAAGACCTAGTTTGGCACACTACTCATGGTCATGCTCTTATAATATTTTCTCAACTGTTTAAACGGAGAAATGTCTATGGGTGAGAAGGTACACCAAAACACACACCAGAACATAAAGTCTGAGGAGAAATTTGACCCATACCGGTAGAAAGCACACATTTCCCACGATCAACTAGTCATATGTTTTTCTCATTCGGTTTTGCATACGCACTACTAGAAAAAGTGTTGCTTCTCACTCACGAGAATCTTGATTCACTGTACACACTTGTCCTATGTGACAACTCACACTCACCAAATCTTGAACGTATGGGTAGTGAGTGCAAAGTGGCACGTTTGACTCACCGAACGAGTGAAAAGCTACGCCTTCTCCTCGTAGTGACAACAATATGCTATGTTCAGAATGAACTGAATTTTCTTTTGAAGTTTCAAATAGGGGTTGTCATACATCCTACGAGAATGGAAGTTCTCCAAAGAATGAGAGAAAAAAAGGAACCAATAGGACACCTTCTCCATGAAGAAAGTGTGACACCCCTTTTGTGGTTTGTGGAGATTGAGAATGGAGTTAGAATAGAGTTTGTTAGTTGATCACTCATCCTCCGAGCATAGGCCATTCTCCATTCTCCATTCTTCATGCCCATTCTTCACCCTTGGAGGAGAAGAATGAAATTTCTCAATCTTCAGAGAATGGGACCTCCACCATTCAAGAAGAGCGTGTCACATCCTCATTCTCTGAAGACTAAAAATGGAGTGGAGAATGTGTCACAACCCCTAATGTAAATCAGAAATTTCCAAACCCAACCGTACTGGCTAGCATGTAACTAACTGCCGATTCTCTCCGGGGCGTGATCGTTCAGAAAGGAAAGGAAACGAAGAGTAATCACTGGTAGAGACAGTACGTGACACAGGGAGCTCATAATGGTTTCCCTGTGTGCGATTCCCTTTCAGTCTCACTTTTCCCACCAAGCCTCAAGAGTTGACACTTGTTAAACTTTCCTTTTACAAGCAGGTGAGTCAACATTAAACAGGTGAATATATATGCAGCTTTAAGACTCAGTGGGAAAAGTGAGACTCGCAGGGAAATCACACAGGGAATCGCATATGAGACCCTGGTGGTGGTAGCATGAAAAGAAAGAGAAACAGTTAGTACGTGCGTGCTGTACTGCTGCCAGCTTGCTCCGCGTCTGCAGGGCCATGCGCATTCTTGCACCAGCACGCGTACCAGATGCCATCGCCACGCACACTCAAGCGTCAGTGGACTTCATCATCATCCACTATGTGCACATTCTCGGCGCGTAGTTCCTATTTCAGGTGAACTCCTTTCTTCATCCTTCAATTGGCACCTTCCAACCTTTCCATTCATCGTGGCGCTCTTTCGAACTCATGTGCACAGTGCACTTACCGTCAGATCGAGGCGTGGAGGTCATTCGGAGGACGGTAGCATGGAAATTCGACATTCAGCTCAACTTACAGTGCGTACTGAAATGCCCCACTGGCTCGTACAACATTCCACGGCCAGAACTGATTGACTGTGCTTATGAACTTTGACAACAGGAAAATAATGTTATGAAACAATTGAATGATTGTGTACATGTATGCACCCACTGTACATGGGCCGTCATGGTGTCTCTGTCCACCACCTTCTAGTCCAACCCTAACTTGATTCAACATCTGACTTAACACAGTTGCTCTCGATTTCAGTTGAGACTAACAGCAGCACAAGCAACAAGGAATGAATTGAAGATCATAATTCAGGCTCAGAGATGCGATATGCCTGCAGGTGTTGTTGGAAGGGACAAAAGCAGGTTCCAACCCCCACGATTGAATCAAATTAGACGGAGATCTCTGCAGGAGCTAGCACCGCCATTCATGGGAATGCAGCCGCCGGGTAATTTGAATGATGAGATTGAAGGAATTGAATGACCTGAAGCTGGACAGGAGCCTGCTGCGATGGCTGGAGGTGGTGGTCGCGTGGAGCCCCGGGGGCTGTTCTATACTGGATCGAAGTCGTACAAGATGTTGGGCACTATTACAAAGTTAGGGACCTCAACACGAGCTCGTTTGGTGGATGGAGCTGGATCACGAGAAGGAGTAGTGGTCGCTGCAGGAGCCCAGTTCGTAGAGCCGGTGTTTGCGCGTGCAAGTAATTCTCCCTTGACGATCTGCTCAGAAGGAATGCCCAATGCTTGGCCCGCTTTCACTTGGGCGTCTATCATCCTCTGCAGGTAGGCGCCCTGCTCCTCGATTCGTAATTGCAGCTGCCTTTGAGTCTGTCAATTGTCACGGCCAACGCATACAATCTCAGGAATTTACAGTACATTCTCAAGATCGCATAGAATGCCACTGTATATATTGCTGGTATAACACATTAAAATTTAGCAAGAAGACCAAAACCCAGGACGTCACAGAAATCAGCATAAAAAAAAGAATCAGTGCAGATGTACGACCTCCAGCTGCTCCTGTAGACGCCTCTGCACCTCCATTTGGACCTGAAGAGCTCGTGACCATTTTGCTCGAGAATGACTACCTGTGGTTGCAGTCTCCGATATGAGACGATAGCTTTGCAAGTGGCTCTTCACATGATAGATGGTGATGTCGTTACATTCCATCAGACGAAGCACCGATTTCGGCGTCGCTCCTGAACATCACAAAAGCCAAGCGAATATCAATACCTACATCCATGTCCAAGTTTGAAGTCTAAGTTATTGCGGAGTCTTCACAGATGCTCAAAGTTGAAAAGAATCATGAGGCATGCATGCATGCAGGTGGGTTCACTTACGATCAGGACCACCGAGCTTGGCAACCGCGGCCACAAACTTGTCATGAAGCTCCGAAGTCCAACGTAAGCGCGCTTTCATTGGCAGCCTCGGCAGCTGTGCACACAAGTGGCGCCGATCCCAAGAAAGCGCCTGAAGTTCTTCCTTTCGAAACCGTTCCTGCTCAGACATCATATCACCAATGTCAACGGGGCTGGTGCAATCAGGTTTTTGCGCTTCAGTTTTGAAATGCCCAAAATTACGTACTCATCAAGGAACAAGTAGTGCAAACCTGAGACCTGTGGCTCGGTCTTCGGGTGCGGCGCGGCCAGCAAGGCTGTCGAAGAATCAGCTGAGTTCTCGTCCGGCATTGCGAGCTGTATAAATTGCCACACCGACATAGAATTAGAATCCGATGATCAACAACACTCGCTCATTGAAATCTGTTGTCATTCTCGCAATAAAGGGTCTGGAGCCCTTTGTTTGTGCCAAAATAAAAAAATAAAAAAATCTGTTGTCATGAATGTACAAGCTCAAGGTCTTCGATACTCCCAAATGATCACACCTTCCAAGGCAAGATTCGTTGGTTTTCCTCACCGATTGCTTGACTGAGAGAAAGAAGCTAGTACTTAGTCGGAGAAAGAGAATACTCACCATATGATCATAATTGGAGAAGTCCATGCAGTCAGTGAAGAGCAAATCATACATGGTGATAATTGAGAATAAGAAGGCATTGTTGAATTTGGAGAGGCATGTAAGTGGCAATTCATAGGATCTGAGTTCCTGATATAGCATGGGCTTTTCTTGGATAAGAGATTCTTCCAGTGACCACATTCAATGAACCGGTCATGCCTCCTGATATAATTAGCAGTTTTGTTGGTTTAGGGACAAACGACTCTTTTGGAGAATTCAAGGTTTTCAGGACCTGTTTGGGACAACTTAATGCAATTCAAATACTATAAGTAGATTTCAATTTTATAATTAGAAAGTTCGCGCCTTGGTGGGTCCATAGAATTTCAACCCATAGACTATAAGTACTCTCTATAGAATATCTACCCATGCCGGGTTCGCTCTCCAATCATTGTGTTTGAGAATCACTTGCGTTCATGATCCCTTCTTAAAACCCTTGTGTAGAAAGGTTTATGTCTAAAATATTTCTTTCCAGGTCTATTCCATCTCAAATATATGTTTAATGTAAGTATATGTCAATATTTTCACCTCTAACTATGTATTTTGTATGTATACTTTACGTTTGAGAATCACGTGTGTTCATGATCCCTTCTAGAAACCCTTGTATACGGAAGGGTTTATATATCTAAAAATATTTCTTTCCAGGTCTATTCCGTCATAAGTATATGTTTGATGTGAATATATGTCAATATTTTCAGCTCTACATATGTATTTTGTATGTATACTTTGTATGCAATGTTCAAAGTAATACCCCTTTTTGCTATTTATTTCTATAGATGAATATATTTGTTGCATTTTGGACTATATATTGGTGTATGTTTAGAATCTGACCTACTGGTGTTTGATTTATGATTGATTATTTTCGTTCCATAATTCCACTTTAAAAAAATCCGTATAAATCTAGTCGAAAGCATATTCCAAACAAACATGAAATTTATCAAAATAAAAATAAAAAATATCACATATGTGATCAATTCTTTTTGTGGTACCTAAGGATTATGCACATTCAACTAAAATGACTATATACAATGAATATATAAAAGTGTACAATAGAGCAAAGACTTTTATTGAATTTGATATATCTATAGTAACCAAAAGTAATAATTGTCAATGAGTTTTTTATTTAGTTTAAATTTAGAATATTATTATGATAAAACACATTGTTAATGATGTTTAACATTGTTCACCTTTAGTGATGGTCATCAAACTGTATTACATATTCAATTAATAAATGTATTAATAGATGATATGTTTATAAATCTAAAATTATATATTTAATATTGGTAATGCTCAGAAGATTTTCATTTAATGTTAGAGTGTTTAAATTAGTGATACTAAATTATTTCTCATTATTAGTGACATAAAGGTCTATTAATCTCATATGTTTACAAGTTCATGGAAACATGTGTTTTATTAGAGAGCAATTTGCTAAGTGAAGAATTTACTATCTAATACCATTTGAAAGCTTTTCTAAGCACACATTTTTAATAAGAAGAAAATTCCTCTCCTTTTGTTGTAATTTTTATTTTATTTTTATATCTTATGTTTGTAGCCTTTGGCATTACCCTTTGAATTATTTATTATCACACTTTCTAATTAACATCACATTCTAATATCTGCAAAGAATATTTGTTCTTGTGTACACAACTACACGGGGTTGGACACTTTCTATGTATCAAGTATTGAGCTCATGTATGTTTGTTACCAAAAGGGTAATATAAAATAGTTTTGAATGTATATACCGGTATCATCTTCATATCTTTAACCTTAACTACCTAAGGGTCCATTTTGTGGACGATGTATAGATTTCATCCACGTTTTTTTTGGACGTGATGTACTTTTTGCAGTGTAAACTTTATACTATAGATTTTTTTGGGAAGTTAGCTTCATGCATGTAAGAACTGACCAATTAGAAAGGGGATGATTTAGAGAAACTTTTATGCCTCATTTCATGTTGCAATGATTCACTAAAGATTTCTAAGATCTTAGTTCAAAAGTGCTCAAAAGTGCTCTTGAATAAGTCAACTCATACAATTGAGCAACCAAAAAATCTCCAAAAATCACTACACTTAGAGTATTACACTTCACCCCATCATAAAACATTTCATCCGTAGATTGTCAATATTTTATTTGTAATTGAATTACAAAAGAATTTTTGAATTTAAGTTTCAAATTTTATACAAAACATTGGTGATTGCAATCATAGATTTAATCGCATGAATAGAATCAAAAATTCATAGTAGAGGGTGTCACACCTCTTTCTTCCCATTCTCAATCTTCAGAGAATGGAGATGTGGCACGCTCTCCTTGAATGGCAAAGGGCCCATTCTCGGAGATTGGAGAATTCCATTCTTCTTCTCCATGGGTGAAGAATGGAGAATGGAGAATGTCCCATGCTTGGAGGATGAATAACCAACTAACAACCTCTATTCTCCATTCTCAATCTCCACAAACCACAAAAGGGGTGTCACACTTTCTCCATGGAGAAGCTATCCTATTGGCTCCTCTTTTTCCTCATTCTCCATTCTCCATTCTCCGAGGTGTGAAAACCCCTAGTGTACAACTTTTATTCAAACATCAAGTTCAGAATATCACTTTAAATTGCATTTTATAATGAATCTTTGTAAAACTGTCCAATTTGTAAAGGGTTGTAGGCATTTAGGGCTTAATTGAATATGGTTAAACAAAACAATACCACTAAAGAAATACTCGATAACGTCAAAACATGGCCTTATAGAAATTATATGCTTTGTTATTATTGTCTTTTGTACACTGGATGAAGGTTCTAATGGGACCAAAAAATTAAAGGAACTTACCCTTGTAAAAGTTACCTCATGGTAAACAAGTTGTACATGGTGACTCTGCAGTAACTAAGGTACGGGTACCAATTTCCGTCAGGCACCAAAAACCGTGCAGTAGCTTGATTTCAGCAGGAGGTACATTATAGCCCCCACCTCGAATTTTGAATGTACTCAACGTGCTCATTTTAGATTGAACGGTTTTTGGTATCCCTACGGCTTCTACTTCCAAAATTCATAACTAATTCAAGATGTATCTAAAATTAATGATTCCAATTGCTTTAGATTCCAGCATACTTTGCACATGTACCAAAATTGATTCCCTGAGCCGCCCTCCAATAAGCTAGCCAAATCTGAAATTTGAACGGTTATTGGGCACACTACCTTAAGTATCTCGTAATATTGATGGGACAACATTGATACTTATCGTAATTAGGTGATTGAGTGATTAAGTGATTAATATGCAGTATTATAATATTTGATGGGTCATGTGTTTTTTATATAATTGGATACATTAACCCCTAAAGGTCATAAGGTGTCCGTCGAATTGACAATTTGAGAAAAACCATTATAAAGTATTGTTTGAAGGAATATTTTAAAACCAACTTACACAAGGAAGTTGTAGATTTTGAATTTTAGATTTCATCCGTATGGTTAGATTCACCAATGCTACCACTAATATTTTATTATGAAGTTTGAAAGTAAAAATTGAAATGAGATACTCTTAACATGGTGATTTTTATAAAATTTTGTGTTCTTTAAATTTGTGACCTCATTTTTGCATGGCCACTTTTGAACTAAAGTCAATACAATTTTGGCTTGGTCAAAATTTCACATACTTATTCGCTAGTAATTTTAAAGAAGTATGTACCCTAATAACACCACATCCAACCGTTGAATAGGACTACTTGATGAAGTATTTTTTTTAAATGTTTTATGGTGAAGTTCATGAGGAAGGAGATATGGATGAAAATAATCATCCATCAACTCCACAAGGGTCGGTTGGGCCTTTAAGGATTAATCTGTCTTTTTGTTCTTCTAGAATAATTGTGTACCTCTACACTGCACATGTCCTTGATTGCACACTGCACACGTGTTCTAATAATTTGATATCTTTTTTAGTATCTTCTATTGTTTTCTGCTTTCCTGTTTTCCTATTCAATGTACAGAATACTAATTATCAATATACAACTACGAGTTCACGTTGTTAATAGATTTCATTTGTTTTGGTATAATTGCATTTATTTCAAACAAAATTATTTCTCAAGATAGTTTGTAATTTTTTTAAATTGTCTTTCACAAAATTAAATACACTATATCCTAAAGGTGGAAAGCTCCAACTATATCCTCTAAATTGTTTGTGATGTTCAATGAAGACTTATGCACTCACCTCTATTAAAAATCTTCAAATGCTATTGAGTTTGGGTACGCAACAACTCCTACATTTAATCGTCTATAATATGAATGTTTACTCTAACACTCTGATAGTTTTTAAACTCAAAATTGTGCCCACTAATGTTTCCTTCATACTTGCACAATCGATTTTATTCCATCGCCGATACTTTTCAATCAATCATTACATAGAGCAGTACACATTGCAATGAATGCAAACCAGTTTTCCCTATAAGCTCATTTCTTTGAAACAATGCACAGGTGTTGCAAGACATTCTGGAGGATACTATACACAACGTACGGGGAGATCCATCAATTACTGTAAAATCAGCCAAGTGAAATTGTCAAATTATCAGTTGAAACTCATGATTTTGGGCTAAAATCTGGATAAATTTTGTGATACTCAGGTGCTACCTAAGATAACACATAGGCATGATTTTAGTCTAAAATCTGGATAAATTTTGTGATACTTGGTGCTACCTAGATTAACCCCTTAACGTACCAGGGTGTCCCTGGAATTGACAATTTGAGAAAAAACATTATAAACTACCATTTAGAAGAATATTCTGGAATTGATATACAAATGAAAGTTCTAGATCTTGAATTTTAGATTCCATCCGTACGGTTCCATTCACTAATACAATCACCAATATTTAATTATAAAATTTGAAAGTTAAAATTAAAAATTCCTTCTAAATTCGATTACAAACTAAATTTCAATATTTTTAGAGTAAATTTTTTTGGAATGAGTTTGAAATGAGATACTCTTAAGTGTGGTGATACTTTGAAATTTTTGTGTTTCTTAAATTTATGACCTCATTTTTCACGATTCCACTTTGAACTAGAGTCAATGCAATTTTGGCTTGGTCAACGACTTGACATACTTCTACATTTGCAATTTTAGAAAAATATGTACTCTAGTATGACTAAATCCAGCCATTAGATAGGACAGCAACTTGGTGAAGAATCTCCAAAAAATTGGATGAGTATCATCCAAGCGTTGATGAGAACGTGAGAAGGCTTTGAAATCATTCGTCGTCCAGTTTCTGGACGCTGTGACGTTTAGGGGTTAACACATAGGTAATAACCGGATGGGTTCTTGTCTAAAACCGGTTGCTTTCGTAAAATATTGGATTTTAGCTGGTTCCCTTGGAAACTCCCCGTTCAGTGATACACCATGTGAACTGCAGAGCGGAGGACCGATTTATAGAACATTCAAATTGAGAAATTTAAAAGTTCAAAACCTATTCATATGGTGTTCAAATCATGCATACTAAAGTGCATTGAAATTCTCTCACTTGCCAATACAAAATGTTGTCTTATAGTAGCTAAACGCTCACTTATTGTTGCTCTCAACTATCCAACATTCCAAATCCAAAAATACCTTATCAATTCGCACAAGTCTCTCAACCCCAAACTCCACCTAAACCATAAAATACCAGAAGACGAAAAGATTTCACCAGATCAAGGCAACACTAAATTCAAGGCTATCCAGATGCTCACACCGCCACCTATCAGAAAAATAAAATTTTCGTCACCAAATGACTCAAGCCCTTCAAACCCTGGTGGCTAAATTCAGAATTCCAATTCACATCAGAAACCTCCACGCCAATGAGAAGAATACTGGTATGACCCACAGCATCATCAAAGAAGAATACAGGAGATGGAATACTCAACAGTCAAAATTTTACTGCCACTGGAATTTGCCAGATTCTACAATACACGTACGCCAGCGTACCACTATCCTAGTAATCCTAATAAAAATCATAAAAAGACCATTGTGAATAAAGAGTCTGTTGGGGATAGTTCGTCTATCTATGCCTCAAGGAAATGTATGGGTAGCGCCTACAAATCCTACAATCGTAAGATGGAAGTGGAACTCACTGCATCCTCACTTTCTCAATGCTGACCAATACCGGTTCTAGCTACTCAAGAGCTACCCTCACCTCACTCTCTATTGACAGTCTCTGCACTCGTCATCAAACAATGAAACAATCAATCAACCAATGACTCAAGCCTTGGCTCCGGTTTGAGCGGCTACCTCGGCAGCGAAATCAGTGCTGCGTTTCTCGATGCCCTCGCCCAAGTTGAAGCGGGCGAAACGCCGCACTTGGATGTTCTCGCCCAGCGCTGCGATCGTCTGCTTCACGTACTCCTTCACCGACATCTTGTCGTCCCGGATGTAGGGCTGCTCCAACAGCACCAGCTCGTTCAACGTCTTGGCCACGCGCCCCTCCACAATCTTGCTTCTCACCGCCTCCGGCTTCTTGGCCAAGTCCTCCTTGCCCATCTCAATCTCCTTCTCCTTCTCCACGAACTCTGCCGGAATCTCGTCCACCGACACGTATTGCACCTGCATGAATGGCACCCACATGATTACTGCCACACGACATGGCATCCAGAGCTGGCTACATTGCTTGGACTATCACCACCCGCAAAGGCATCGAGGACTTCATGGCTTCTCTCACTCCGCGGTGGAAATGAAACAATTGCTCTCACCTGTGGGCACGCAGCCACTTGCATTCCGATGTCGGCAACGAGTTCTTTAAACTGGGCGCTCCTGGCCACAAAGTCCGTCTCCGAGTTCACTTCCACCAGGACGCCGATGCGGCCGTCGTGGATGTAGCTCCCAATCAGCCCCTCCGACGCCACCCTGCCCGACTTCTTGTCTGCGCTCGCCAGCCCCTTCTTCCGCAGATAATCCGTTGCCTTGGAAACGTCATTCTCGCACGCCGCCAAAGCCTTCTTGCAATCCATCATTCCTGCGCCTGTTGCCTCCCGCAGCTCCTTCACTTTTGCTGCCGACACTGCCACCTGTTCCAGTTCACCACCACCACGTCGTTAACCACCCTTCCCTAAGAAATCCATACCATCGCATGCCTTCCCAGGCATTCACCTCGATAAGGCAACATGAATCTGCCCGCCTTTAAAATCTGGGCTATCCATCACCACAGATGACAAACTAATACCAGCAAAAGATCTCGCCGACTGCAAAGGATCCAGCAATGCTACGAAAACACTAAGCATGGTCTTCAAAGCAAATCTCACCTTGGGAGTCTCGTCTTCCTTCTTTGCCTCCTCCACCTTCGGGGCTTCTGCAGCAACTGGCTTCGGCTCTGCCTTGGCTGCAGTCTGCGCTGCTACCTCGGCCGCAAAATCCACTGACTTCTTCTGGATGCCCTCTCCCAAATTGAACCTCACGAATCGTCGAATCTGTACAACGCAGTGAAACAAACCACGTTAAAAGACGTTTAGAATCCAATGCGACTTACATAACAGAATGCCCAGGCTCACTGCCATGTCCACATCCTACACCAAGACACTCTCCATGTAAAACATTCACAACATGACCTCCAATTTCCTTCACTCCATGGGAATGTCACGCCCACTTCAGCATGAATTCAATCATGTCCCATGACCACTCACTCCTGTCAGGAATCAAACGCAAGAAAACAGATTCCAAGTTTACAAACCTGAATTTTCTCTCCTAACTTGGCGGTGGTTTCCTTCACCAGATCCTTCACGGGGATCTTGCCCGTGTCGTCCCGAATGTAAGCCTGTTCCAGCAACGCCAGCTCCGCCAACCGCTTTGCGATCCGCCCCTCCACAATCTTCTCGCGAATCTGAGGCGGCTTGCTTGCCAGATCCTCTTTGCCCATTTCGATCTCCTTCTCCTTTTGCACAAACTCCGCCGGCACATCATCTACGCTCACATACCGCACCTGCAAACATCCTCATCACCACCACATCAATTCCATCCCCTGCAAAGCTCGTCTCAACCTTGGAAGAGCACAATTACAAAAAATTGCAGAACGTTTCATGCATGAGGAACTCACATCCGGGCAGGCCACCACTTGCATGCCCATGTCTGCCACGAGCTCCTTGAACTGGGCGCCTCTCGAAACAAAATCCGTCTCACAATTAATCTCAATTAGCACGCCCATGCGTCCGTCGTGCACGTAACTGCCCACGCGCCCTTCTGCTGCAATGCGACTGGCTTTCTTCTCTGCGCCGGCCAGCCCTTTCTTCCTCAAGTACTCGCTCGCCTTGTTTACATCGTTGCCACACGCCACCAGCGCCTTCTTGCACTCCATCATTCCGGCCCCACTCTTCTCCCGCAGCTCCTTCACTTGTGCCGCAGTTGGACCACTTGCCTTGGGCTCCTCGGCCACAGCAGCAGGAGGTGCTGCCTTGGGCTCCTCCACCACGGGCGCTTCCGCCACAATCACGGCCTCTTGACTGGCCTCTGCCTCGCTTTGCGTGCTTGATGATTGATCATCTTTGGACCTCGCTTCTGTGACTTCCGCAGGGGTTGCTTCCACTCCTTCACCCGCTGCAGCCTCATCCTTGTCTCCCACGTTCAGGAATTCTGCCAACACAGGCTCATTAACCCCTCAAGGACCATACAACTCATGCTCATTTCCACTCCCTGGACACCAACCACTCACCAAGACTTCCTTTTATCACACAACATCACATACGTGACCACACCAACTTAGGAGAACGAAAGCCAGGTGTGAATTGCTTTGTGCATCAATGTCATTAAAATCATAATCGTCCCGTTACATCCAAACTCTCGTCTCTACAAGCCCTGCGAACCACGTCGTTGAATAGCCACCTACACGGACATATCCCTCTACCTCGTCGCTGCCTTCTACAACTGTCACCTAACACATCACCTCACCACTTATCGGCGGCCACATGTGCATCAAAAGGATGTGTGGGACCAAGGGCCAAATACCCCACTCATGACCCTCCTCTGCACCTCTGCAATCCCTACAAAACTACTGATCCTTGAGGGGTCAATCAGTCCAACATGTCAAAAACACAAAATTGCACTACCACCACCGCAAACAAAGCCCATGCAGCAGCACTTTGTGCTCAGTGCGAGTGTCATGGATATAAATAACCTCGTCATGCAACTATCACAACATGGGCAACATTCGCTTCAACAATTACAGCTCTTTCTAGCCTGCCACGTTATCTCGAACAGTACCTGCAGCAGCCTCCACCACCTTCTCGATTTCGGCCACCGCACCACCCATGTTCTCAGCAATCTCTCCCAAAGACATAGAGTGGGGCTCTTCTGCCTCCTTGCTTTCCTCTGCAGCGGGAGCTTCTTCGGATTGAGTGGCCTCCGTGGAAGGGGTCTCTTCCACAGCAGGTGTCTTGTCCACTGGTGCCTGGGTTTCCTCCTCTTCCACTGCAGGAGTCTCCAGTACTGCACTTGTCTCTGCAGCAGGAGCTTCTTCGGATTGCGCAGCTTCCGTGGAAGAAGTCTCTTCCCCAGCAGATGTGTCGTCTACTGGTGCCAGGGTTTCCTCCTCTTCCACTGCAGGAGTCTCCAACACTGCGCTCGTCTCCTCCGCTACTGCAGGTGCAGGTGTCTCTACCACTTCTTCAGGCGCAGCAGGGGCAGATGCCGGGACCAGGTTGGCGCTGCGGAAAAAGGTGGCGAAAGGGTTGGAGGCACCTCCGGCGCCGACGTTCGTGTTGAGAGAGTCGTTGATGGATGTCATGTCCACTTGTGGCTTCATGGTCAGAGCGGCTTTCCCTCTCTCGATCTTGAGCACTCGCACCGTCACCTCCTGCCCCACCGTCAGCAGCGTGTCCACGGCCACGTTCTCTCCTCCTTCCGTGATCTCTGATCCTCGCAGGAAGCCCTCCTCGCCCTCCTCCGCAAACGCGATGAAAGCCCCGTTCCGGATGATGTTCTTCACCGTCCCCTTCAGCTCCTGCCCTTTCTTCAACTTCGTCGTCTGCAACACCATGCACATCGGAATCAACCAAACAACCGGGAATTTCAACTCCACATTAGACCTACAGGGAAAAATACCCACGCAGCCACATCACCACATCGAAACATTCATAGCCAAAAAAAATTCTGCATAATTGCCAAGCATTTGTCGCGTCCGGACAGGGGCAAGTGTTACCTTCTTGTCATCGTTTGACCTCGAGTTCGCTCTTGCGTTGCCACCACCCCTGCCCGCGATCTTGCCCCGGTTCATTGGCTTTCCGGTGTCGTCGCCCTGGATGCCTGAGCCTGAGCCGGCGCCTGCGCTGGACTCGCCTCCGGACCGCGAGGCTTGCTGCTCCGCCTCGCTTTCCTTGTCCCGCATGGTCAGCGCGATCCTGCCGGCCTTCTCGTCCAATTCCACCACCGTCACCTTCACCTCCTGCCCCACCGTCACCACTTCGCTCACCTCCTTCACGAACTCCGAGCTCAGTTGCGAGATGTGGACCAACCCGTCCGTGAACGCCCCGATGTCCACGAACGCTCCGTAGCTCTGCACAGCTCGCACCTTGCCCGCGAACACGGCCCCGGGCACCAGCTGCTCCGCCGTCACGGTGATTTCCCTCTTTGCACCACCGGCCTGTCTCCTACTGTTACTCCTTTGAAACTTCTTCACAGGAGCCTCGGGGCTCTCTGTACCTTCGGCTGCTGGGGCGACGGGTTCTTCAGCGACGGGTTCTTCAGCTGCAGGTTCCTCAGCGCTCACGGCGGGTTCCTCCACCGTCACACTGCCTTCCACAGATGCGAACATCCTGCGACCCCGGGGATTCAACTTCGAGCACACGCTTGAACCGAACAGCCTTGATGCGTGCACTCGCATGGGCCTCAAGGGCGCGCCATCCACCAATGAGCACGACGCCGTCGCGCAGGAGCTCCGAGGAAGCCTCGGCGCAGCGTTGGCCAGAAGAACAAAGCTGCTGTCCCTCGTGGGGAGGGCAATGTACGCCATCCTGCCCCAAAACCAGACCCCATCGCAATGGTTCAGCCGCATTCATTCCAACTGATGCCCCTGCGTAGCAACTGCTACTCGACGATAAAGCTACCCAACATCAGCACAGAAGTCGAATGGGTGGCCTTCAGACTAGACTCCGTCGCAATTCGGCCAGAAACGCAATGGCAGCTCACATCCTCAACAGCACACCATTCAAACTCATTGGACCGAAAATAACACATCAACCGTTTTCAAACACTGCCCTCACCCAATTGCAGCAGTGAATTCACTGCAAAGCAGTGCGAGACCTAATCGAACAACAATCGCATCCGTGCCAACGCCAAGATAGGGCACCAGTCGAAACCTACAACCACATTGCACTGGACCAGGACAGCAATGGAAATTCCGGCAGTTCTTTCTACCACGACTCCGCGAGGATAATCCAACGACTACACAACTGCAACTCTCATTTTGTGGTACGAAAATCAGGACCGGAAACTCGTCCATATTCTCGCTAGCTCTGCGTGGCAATACTTTCTGCTCAACGAGCATTCCACTCTGCCGGGGACGATGCAAACCCCACATCCCCGCACCTCAGGAGGACGATGTTCCAGTACAATTAACCAGCGCTCTCCACCATTACTCAACACCCACCCAGTGCGCTTCGGTAGAAACCAAGGACACACCCCAAGTAAAGTATGCGCATTACTAGCAGCCCTGGCCTTGGCCATCGAATTCTCAGGAAAAACGACGGGCGCACACGGAAAGCACTACTCTTGCCAAGGAGAAAACGACCTACCAATTCGCCTTGACAGATCACTGGCAGTGGCAATTCCAGGTTATGAAAAACACGGTCCGACACTCAAGGACGAACGGCATTGCACAAGACACTCGGAGCGCAACAATTGTGCAGAAACAAACGCTCCACTCAAAATGATTTTTCGAGACGGAATTCGGTTATCGTCACCTCGGCCGAAACCCATCCGAATGCCACACAATCCAAAGTCCCAAAACCCACGACTGAGGGTTCTGGGAGAATTGCCCTGGCGGCAATGCTGGACGGAAAGAACAATACTCACCTGGCTGTGAAGGGGCGCGCGTCGTAGTTTGCTCTCCCCTTGAGTCCTATCCACCAGCACCGCTACCAACGCTGGAAATGGAGGAAGAAAGAGAGAAGTGAGGGACGGGGTCCGGGGCCGTGATGAGCCCCCTGCCTGCAATGCAATGCCAACATATGAGCGACGCAGCATCGCCCCACTCCACTTTCCCAATGCTATCCGAACCCCCGCTGCCTTGGCCGGTGTCCATTGGCTCCCCGCTTCAACATCTGACGTGGACTGCCACGTCGATTCCACCCCCGTGATGGACAGATCCCGGGGTTGAATCCGACTTGCAGAATTGCCAGTTCTTTGAAGTTCCTGCTTGCAATTGAGGCTTCGTCACTCTCCAAGATCTAGGCCTGTGAATTTATATTTTTTTCTGCTTGGAAGTTAGACGGTACCAGAGTTTTTTTTTCTGGCTATACAGTTTGCTACAAAAATTCTAACGTGGCATCATTTCAGCCACATTGAACTGGATTTTATTTTCAATTTTTTTTTAGTTTTATTTTTATTTTTGAATATTATTATGTTATTATTTTTGCATGGCAGTTTGGTTGAGTCAGCGGCCTTTTACAGGCCTGAAATTTTTTGTAGTGCATATCAGAATGCAACATGACGGTTTTAGCAGTGGAACCATCCTCCTGCATGGATCTATTATATAATAGACTAGGTAGGTCTATGCTAGAATTAAGCACGAAAATTCTAGCAGCAAAACTGTCTTTACATATGTGCATGCCTGCATGTGTGCGTGCCTATGTGCGTGCATCGTTTAACCCTTAAACGACATATGCTTTCCTGATACCACACCCAAAATCTCTTTTAAACTTCATTTTAAGCACGATTTTGTTTTTAATTTACTTTGGCTTTATTCTAAAAAAGTATAGATCTCTCTAAGGTGCTCGATTTGGCATTTTAAAAACCCCATCTGGTGCAATGGAGTAGAAGTTATAAGCAAGATTCTCCCAAAATATGACCAAGCCCGTGGGGCTTGCATTGTCCTTTAAGGGTTAAACTAGGTTGGCTCATGTTAAAGGTTGACATAACCGTTCCAATGACAGCACTGATGCGGGAAATGCGCATGCATGCGTTCACCACTGTACATTATATAACAGATTAAGTGGGTACATGCCAATGCTCGCCTCTCGGCACAACCTTTCCAACCACGGAACTTGTTGTGGGGAACGTGCACCACTACACGCTATATAATAGATCATCCAACGCCCCATATTGATATCTTTTTGCACATCTTGATATCAATTTGATTCTGATTTTTATCACATGTTGTACAATTTTATCTCAAATGAGAATGTATTAAGGAAAAAAGTGGGAAAAATCTTTGTGCATGAGACAAAAAATTTAACCCCTAAACATTACGGTACCAGGGTGTCCCTGAAATTGAAAATTTGAGAAAAAGCATCATAAAATACTATTTAGAAGAATATTTTGGAATTAATATACAAATGAAAGTTCTAGATTTTGAATTTTAGATTCCATCCATAGGTTTGATTCACTAATGCTATCACCAATATTTATTTTTAAAATTTGAAAATTAAAATTAAAAACTCCTTCTAAATTCGATTACAAACAAAATCTTAATATTTTTTGAGTAAAATTTGTTGAAATGAATTTGAAATGAGATACTCTTAAACCTGGTGATTCTTTGAATTTTTTGTGTTTCTTAAATCTAAGACCTCATTTTTGCAATTCCACTTTTGAACTATTGTCAATACAATTTTGGTTTGATCAACGACTTGACATACTTCTACATTTGTAATTTTAGAAAAATAAGTAATGAAGCATGACTAAATCCAACCGTTAGATAGGACAACAACTTAATGAAGAACCTCCAAAAAATTGGATGATTTTTATCCAAGCATTGATGAGAACGTGAGAAGGAATTGAATCTCTTAGTTGTTCACTTTCTGGACGCTCTGATGCTTAGGGGTTAATCAAGAATAGAACTAAATTAGGCAGTGCCCAGAAAACAAACAATTTATCCCTCGTAAGCTAATTATACAAAACCCATGAGTCTCTTACAAGTCTCTCTGCTCATTGTTGACTGATCCCAAGTGTTGATAATAGAGTGTGTTTTTGCTTACACTACACTACTTTTTGCTAATAGTGCCAATGATCGCACAGTTTCATCGCACAATTCCAATAGAAATGTAAGGTATCGCCTAATCACCGCAAGTCGTGTGGTAAAGGGCCTCAAGTAAATTTCCATTAAAAATCATACCCAATGTGTTTAACGTGCAATAAAAGTTATTGTACAAAACTTTTTTTCAAAGTGAATTCCAACTCAAAATACCACAATCTTTCAAAATTTCACAATCTTTCAAAATTTGAGACGGAGTGTAAGTTTCTACATTGCCGTGGGAAGGGTTTGAGTATTACATTGATAGATTAAAGCATCACAGAAGATCTTCGTGGAACAATTAGTTGAAAAGAACCAGGGATTGGAAACCTAAATACCCTTGAGCACAAGCCCAAGGGGCTGTGCCCTCATGTTCTCCACAAAGGAACGTGAGAACCACGTGAGCGCACAATGTTCAATACGGTAGCCTTCATACACTTTGCTCATCATTTTGAGCCTCCACATGTTCACTTTGCTACTAATGAAGTATTGTTGGGTGTGAAATACTCCACACTATCCACTGTAGAGCCAAAGTAGGGTTAGTGCATGCTACTGAATATGTGGAATATGCATCGTGTAACATACCTTTGCGGTCATTGGCATCTCTACCTTATATGGCTCTAAGAATAGAATGCAAGTTACACAAGCAATTTCTGGAGTTGCCGTGATCAAGTGATGCACTCCCCTGGGTTTATATGTCTAATTTTTTTTGTATACAAATCTATTCCATCCTAAGAATATGTTTAATATAAATATATGTCAAATTTTTCAGTTCTAAATATGTTTATTGTATGTATACACAGTACGACAGTGTTCAAATTAACACCCCTTTTGTACGCTCACATATACTCGTACGTGTTTACTACAGTGCACCCGCAGGTACACTCCCTATATGTGTATTGTTGCAAGGGTGTGCTAATAGCAGCGGTGAAATTCTGGAATTGTTGGATCCACGAGTCGTCACTCCCTGTCAACAAAACATGCCTACCTTGGACAGAAAGCATCAAGGGTAGCACGCCCCAACCTAGTCCCGACGATCGAGTTGGAAGCACTTCCCCAACAAACCCTTCATTCACGCTGGCCCAGGGCCAGAGTTCCTCTCTCTCTCAACAAAACGTTGGTAATGACGTCGAAGTTGAAGATCCCTGACCAACAAAATGGTTGATGTTGATGATGATGGTGCTGCTGATGACAATGACAACGACAACCAAATTGAGAAAATGTCCTGAATGTGGAGATCCGTGCTTCATGCATGGTTCGAACTCCAACTCCTTCACCATTAGGATTGTTTCTGAATGTTTTTGGGTCATTTTGGAACATTTTCGGATTCTTTCAAGTCAATGCTGGCTTGTTTCAAGTTGTTTTTTTTTCTGTTGTCAGGGCAATTAATCGGACGTCGTCTTGGTTTTTTCCACAAAACTTAAAACTCCGTGATCATTTTTATAGATCATGTCTATATTACTTTCAAATCAGTGTTCTAAGAATTTGTTTAGTATTTCACATGTGGTACTGGAGTCATAAAGTAGCAAGCACCAAAGGTAGACTCATGCCCTTGAGGCAGAGATAGACGAGTTACCCCCGATAGGCTTTTCATTCACAATGTTATTTGGGACAGTGTTATTAATATTATTGAAGAGGTGATAGTACTTGACTTGTGCAATCTCTTAACAACTATTATATGTGGGTGTAAACTCAAGCCTCTTTATAATGACATTCTAAAATATCCTACACATTTGTGACACTATCATTGAGTGTAACACACTTGGCACACATTCAAAGTATGTTAGACGTTATACCTTGCACCTTGTTGAAAAAGAATTTTCTTTCACTGGAGAGATATTGTACAGTGAGTGGTGATGGAACTGTCCAGCCATAGGAGAGTCTATACCTTATAATATATCACTTTAAGTGCAATATGTTTAGTGCATGTAATACACTCAAAACTCTTTTGTATCACATCTTTGATAACCACTTTTCATGAGTTCAGAATTTGACATGTGGAAAGTAATACGGAGTAGCAAATATTCTTTGTGATAATATGATATTGGGGAGTGTAATAATAACAAGGGCAGAGTGTAATTTAACCCTTAAACGTCATGGGGATAGTATACACATTGTCGTATAATTGAGATTTGCTACCTACAAGAAATCCTATATTGGGATCTTAATAGCTCACTAGAACCGCATTCATCTAAATTTCAACTTCTCTTTTGAACTCAAACCCATTAAAGGTGCGGATCCATCCCAAATACAACAAAAATATACCGTATTCTAGTGGCCGCAACGGCACTTTCAGACGTTTAGGGGTTAAATCATTTCCACCTAAGAAAGCATTTGTTTCTAGAAAGGAGAGTGACTAGCTACTTGTGTATTTGGTCATGTGCATTTAGAAAACACAACAAAAGTATGGATGTTATGGTCACAGATTCTTCTAAGACTTCCTGTTTGGGTGCATGTTCTACAATGGCTTCAATTACCATTGTTTCTGTTGGTAATCACGAAATGGCTCATTACAGCCCACCAATGAAGCAACTAGTGCCTAGTGAATTATGCCGCATTTTATTCAGATCTGGATTCATCACAGAAGGATCTGGTGTTTTGAGCATTCATAGCTTTTGCTTAAGCTACTCAAAATGTTGTTCTGATATTTTTTTGTTTTGATTTTAGGCTAGTCTTAACTCCTAACCATTAACATGGTCTACCCCAACCCAAGCCACCTTCGGCTGGGTGCCTTTTGTATCAATCACTCTTGCAATGAAACAAGTTTCATTTGTGTTAAAAATTAAAATTAAAAAAAATAAAAATGTTGTTTTGAAGAATCAATAGTGGATATACTCATATCCAAGCAATAGATCACGACACAATCCTAGTATAGGGGTCCTCTAGAATGGGGGCCCTCTATATAATGGAGCCTCCAGAAATAATAAGGAGCAAGTGACTACAAGAGATTAGTGAGACTTGAGAGAAACTTGAGCGACACTTGAGCATAGATAGACTCGCGAGGTTTAAAGTAAAAGGTGCAAGGTTGAGAGGTGCACAGTGCATACCACAAAGTACAAGGTGTAATATTTTAGGCTCTTGGAAGTTCTTCAAACTTCCAAGAAAATACTACAAGTATCACTAGTAGTATTTTGGTCCTTTATTAGTGGTCCTTTGTGACTTCCGTCATCTTTTGTCACTCAATCCCTTAGAAGAAAAGTTGTTTTGGACCATTTAAGTAACAAAGGACTAGTTATAAAGAACCCAAATCCTACTAGTATATGCCGAAATTTTTAATTGGCTTGAGATCACACGTTCTCTCACAATGAATCGCACGGCCCCCCATATTAAGATTATGCCTAGATCACACATCCAAATGTTGCAATACGTGTGGATTACTTAATATGTTGTGGTTGAAATTTGTTAAGGTAGGAGCATCCAATTCCGACAGTGTACCTAATGCCAATAATTTCTATACAATATAATCATTTTACAACGCAAATTTAAGCACGTCACATATAGCCTTTATTATTTGTTAACCAAAATGATAAGCTATCTAGAGTCTGCTTAGATTTATGTTTTAGAATGACTACCGTGCCAATAAATTATCAACATTGGATACACTGTTGGAATTGGGTGCTCCTACCTTGCTTTCCAATGAACAATGTTGTTTATCAAAACATGATTATCAAACAAGCCAAAATGTATTGAGTTTCATGTAGAAATACACAGTATCTAGCAGTTCACCCACCAAAGATTCATGGATTTAACCTCTAAAAGCTTGAGGGTATAGAGCAAAATTAAGATGTATTATAAAATGAGACTATCATAATTTTGATGAAGTTTATTTCAAGAAAATGAAAAACATGATGTGTGAAAATTATCCATACCGTAAAATTTCCAAAAATAGTTTTAGATCTTAATTTAATGATTATAGAAGCAATCAACTCTTAAAAAATCATCAAAATTACATTATATATTTTTTAAACTCAAAATTTGGTATTATTGGTTGGAATTTTATTTTTCATTCAAAAAGCAAAAAAAGCAAAAGAATCGATGAAAAGAACAACACTACTTTTCCCAAATAGTAAACTTTGTAACACTTGACAATGTAGAGGTGTTTGTTTTTGAAACATTCCCCTAGGAGGAGTTTAACCCCTACCCATCCTGATGTCCCTATTTTGAACGATTTTTGGGTTGTTTTCACCTTTGAAGAGCTGTGACTTTTGCAAACAGTGTCCGATTTCAATGAATATTTCCAAAAACCTATATCTTAATGTCTAGTTTATGCAAGAGTTTGTGTGGTTAAAATTTCAGATCAATTCAAAATGTAACGAATTTTCAGTAATCATTTTAGTTCACGGGTCTTAATTTTAGTTCACCAAAGTGCATTTTGATGACTGTAACTTTGGAGGCTTGTTTCTCCTTCACACAATGTCCATTTTTAATAAATAAAAAATAAAAAATAGGTTTAGATTCCTGTTGAAGTTTGGTTAAAATGATAAAATTTTCATTTCAATCCAAATCGTTATGAATGTTTGGGAATCATTTTTATTAGTGCACGGGTCTATTTTGGACAGTTTTTGCTTTTTGGGTCTAACGGGTCACTTTTTTAACTACTATTTGAGATTTCAAAGTTATTTTCAATCACATCAAAGATATTTATTAAAAACAATATGTACCAATGTGTTTATCCCTTAACAACCTAGGAGTTCATTTCTTAAACAATGTACAAATTTCATCCATGTTTTCTCATATGTCGTACACTTTTTGCTATCTGGATTTTTTACTATAGATTTTATGGGAAGTTAGCTTCATGCATGTGTGAACCAATTAGAAAGGGGATGATTTGTGAATATTTTATGCCTCATTTTATGTTGCAAGGATTTACCAAAAAAATTTAAGATCTCAGTTCAAAAAAAAATCAAAAGTGTTCTTGAAAAAGTCAACTCATAAAATTAGGCAACCAAAAAATCTCCAAAAATCACTACACTTAGAATATTACATTTCAACCAATCACAACAATGACAATTGTAGTAGGCTTACAATGGAAGATGGGCTTAAAATGGTAGATAGGCTTACAATGACAATGGAAGTGGGTTAAAATGAAAATTTAATCAATCGTACTGCGAAAAGTATAATTCAAATAGGATTAAATTTTATATCATAGAATTAGTGAAGAACATTGCATTTATTGATTAAAAAAAACAAAGAAATTCAAAAGAATTAGGAAGTCCATATAGGACCTACTCAAAACTGCTAAAAAGAGCATGAGATATCCTTGGTCCTTTGCGGGTTAACTCCTAAATGCCTGAATGACCAATTTTGGCTGATCAGTTTTTTGCTGCAGCTGAAATACGATTTCGGCCATTGAAATGATGTTTTTTGAATTTGAGCTCAACTAACAAAATGTAGATTACGAAGTCTAGTTTGCACTCCATTTTGAAATTTTGAAAAATTCCTAAAATTGAATGATTTATAGCAATTACAAGTTCAAGGTCTATTACCGTGGCACCTCCACAGTGTTCCATGGTTTTAGGTTTTTCCACTGTATTTTTAAATTTTAAAATATTTTTTGAGCACGGTAAACAAAATAATGTTTTTCTTTGTAATTTACACATTTGGCAAGTTTTTTGTATTTTTAAAATATATTTTATAATTGATGTGAATTTTCTTTGCTTTTACCACTTTGAAAAATCATGATAATTTGAATTTTTCATTAATAATTTTGAAAAAATCATATATTGTAGTTGACATTCGGTTTCATGCAGGAAAAATATGAAATTTAATTTTTTGTTCAATAATAATGGTGAAAGATAGCATACAGTCTAAAGTTCTTCCACCACGGTAATAGGGTCAGGCATTTAAGGGTTAAGATATGGACAATTTCCCACTACCTCCCTTGGTGCCATAGAAGAAACATTAACTTCAGCTAATGTCCTTGTATGCATTAATAAATTTTAACATACTTTTGCTTAAGAATTGAAAAATAGAATGTACGAACTTTCTGTTGCACTTTATAGTTCTGAATTTGATGATAGTCACTTATTATTCTTTTCTTTGAAGCAAGGACAGTGTGACCAAGAAGCAAACCATATCAAGAACCTGGTCAACAGATCAAAGTGGTGACATGTCAATTGACACTTGATAATTATGGGATGGTCCATAGCAATGCAGCCCATTTTCTCAGGCATGCCTTGTGATAAGGTAAACCACTCTATTTCTGCCTTGCTCGGGAAGTTACTTAGTGTAAATTTTGGATACATAGGAGCAAACAATGAGTATTTAATGCGGGGCTATGAAATAATTGGAATATTATACTTTTATAGTATATTTATGGTATGTTTCATATGTATTCTAAGAATATTCTTGAAATATTTTTAAATTGGTTTTAAAATACCCTATATTACTTCTATAAATTTATAATTTTTATCTCAAATGAATAAAAGACACCCTGTATTTGTTCTCTCATAGTTATATAAATTCTTGATAGTGACTTCCTCGGGGTGCCTTGGTTTCAAAGGCATGATCTTAGTTGTGTCACTATGTATAGTAGACATGCCAACCATAAAATAAAAATAGAAAACAACCAACCATTACCAATAGATTACTGAATAAAACAAAACTAACAAGAAAAGGAGGGTAATGGTGAAAACCACTACTTACTTCTTTTTGTATTTTGAGACTAGCTCAAAGTAAACACTTGTCTCAGTAAGATGGAACGGGGCCGGTTGGTTGGTACAAACTTTCCTGCCTATGATAAATTCACTAGTAGCACCAAGTCATGTATATCACAATAACACTCAGACGGACACAACGGGAATCGAACCCAGATCGTATAATTGTAACGTTCCTCTCCAACCAACCTTGGAACCATGACTTGGCGATCACCAACAAAACAAACACCAATTTATACCCACACATGATCTAACTAATCAATGTTACTAGTGTTACTAGTACTTACTTTGGTCACTGAAGTGTCTATTCTCGAAAGGGAAGAGTAGTCTTGCACCAATGGCCCTTTATCCGGTGGGCACTGCCCCGGGGCACTGGCTCATTGTCAAAATGAATAGACACTTTATTCACGCCAGCCTCCAAAGAGGACCGGAGTTCATATCTATCTATCTAGACATACCAATAACTGTAACTTTTCACTGCACAATTACAATAGAAATGTAAGGTACCGCCCAACCAGGGCATGCCGCGGGATGAAGGGCTTCAATCAAATTTCCATTAAAAATCGTACGCAATGTGTTTGACGTGCAATAAAAGCTATTGTACATTAAAAAAAATGAGTATGATTTTTTCAAGGTGAATCCCAACTTGACATACCACAATCTGTCAAAATTTGAGATGGTGTAAGTTTCTACATTGTTGTGGGGAAGGATTTGAGTATTGCATGTGCGGTCATTGGCATGTCTACCTTACTAGTAGTGTACATATCAAAGTTTTAAATGCAAGACAATGATATACATTATAGTGATCACAAAGTACTGCTCAAATAGTCTCATGGCACAAATAGGGTGGTTTACATTAGTGGGACCCTCTTAATTTTTTCTTTGTAATATTTTTGTCAACAAAAGATTTTTAAAAAATTTAAAGAATCAAAAAGATTAAAAAAAAGTGGGACCTTTGTTGTTGTTCGATACTCAAAACAACAATAATAACGCTAATCTAATTAAAAACCAACATGAATTAAGAATTCTTTAGCAGTTTATCTATCTATACCTTGTTAGTGTTCAACATCAAAATTGATGGAAATTTTAGTTGTTCTTCAACATCAATGTCTTATGAGATATAGAAACCTTCTTTATCCTTTAGGTCCTATGGAACCAAAAATTAATTATACTAGTCTCTATAACGTAGGGAAGGTATCTGCACCTCATCTAACGTAGTCTCTATAACCTATGTAAACCTAAAGTCAATACTTTAAGCATTCATTTGAGCATAATTTTCATATTAAATGGTCAGACTTTATGTTTTCTTGTTAACCCTTTAGTGCCCAGGAGACCACATTGTGGTCACTAATGTGTCAAAAATACAAATAACGGAAAATCCATAAACATTGGATTTTGAATTGTGATGTTCAAAGTTGGAGACTCATAGAATACATCTTCTAAAAAAATAAAATTTCAATTTGGAGTTGTACAACTATCAAAGTACCTATGAACGAAACCTGAAAATACTGCAAATACTTGAAAATACAGTAAATACTTACAAATACAGCACATGTACTATGCGGTATTTCTTGCGTTTGGAAGTTTGTTATCTTGTTTTAAATTTTTAGATGGTGTTCTCTTGTTCATGTTCCGTTATTGTGTGTAATCCGATCTTGACTGATGTACCCACTCCTGACAATATTCAATGTATAAAATTTTGTCCTAAATCGTATATGGATAAGTCACTATCACTTGTAAAATTCACAATAATTATGTGTGACTCAGTTCTTGACATAAAATATTGTAATGGAGAGGTGTTGACATAGATCATTGCTGAACCTCTTCAATTTTATTTTTGAAAATTTAACCCATATTCTATTTAGCTTTGAAGTCACACATCCTCCAAAATCTCATTTTTGAGTGTGCATTATACGGTTCAAAGACATACTATAATCTTCCAATCCAACGGTCGGATCTGACCAAGGTTTAACCAACACTTGTTCGATTAAGCTACGCTTACATTTATATGGTTAAATACTATTAATAGTTCCCATACTTTGAATAGAGAGAGTTTTTGAAAAAAAACCACCAAAAAACTCTGGTTTTTCCAGAACCTCCCTAGGCACTAAAGGGTTAACATACCAAAAAGGATTGCAATGCACTAAAGAATGTATTGTTTGGATTGTATGCAAAAGTTACAAGGATTCAAAGTTTATTGGCGAACAACCTAAATACCAAAATTTTCATCCATGTTGACATATTTTCATTCATTTGATCAAATTTTCATCCATTTATGATGAATTCATCCACAATCCAGCTGAAGATGCTATAATGTTTGCATGTTTCTATAATGCCACCTGCTTCGAAAAAATGAAAAATTGCCTAAAAAAACCCTATGGAGTTACTTTTGAATGTGGTGTAGTTACAGTCGTTAACTTACCTCATGCATCCTCAGGATTGTTGTTGTTGTTACAAATGAAAGGATTTTTATTGTAAGGGTGAACTCTGAACTTTTAGGAATGAGCTTCTAAACAATGTTAATATATGAAACAAAATATGCACAAAGTGTACTTTTAATGAGCTTATAAACAATGCTTTTATATGAAATAAAATATGCACAAAGTGTATGTACTATGTACTGTCCATCTGGATTGCAGATTTGGGGAGTGAGGCAAATGTGAACAGCGTAACATGTCAGAGGGAAGTTCATTTTTAGCTTGGGCTGGCTGAGTAAAAGTGCCTCATTACCGGTACCTGGAGAACTGAATGCTGCGGTTCTACCTGAGCAAATGCAGGCATGTCAATAATTTTCTAACACGGTGGCTCTGTATTTTATCTCTTTTGCAATTGGTGTTGTTCAATTTGTGACAAAAATAAATAAATAAAAGTATGAGACAAGCAGTGAAGGTGCCTGGGGAATTCTTCGCCGATGGTGTTCCATCTGGTTCTTGTGATGTTCGTTTTGTGCAATGAAATGATCGTCATTTGTTTCCAAAAAAAAAAAAAAAAAAGTGCCTGGGGAATATATGGCTCATTAGTTATGGGAATTTTTTTTTCAGCCTGATGTCACTTTGCTTTTGTTGAATACCGAAGGCTGCTTACCTTGTGGAAGTATGACAAATGGGCTATAGTGGTGGATTTTATTAAGACCAAAATAGACGAAGGTCATACGTTGTACGTTGAAATGTACTTTGAATCTTCAGCCGTATACAATATATGACCTGCCTGAGCTCAAGATGAGGCGATTTAGGGTTTTGGGAGCAGACGTTAGGGTCAACAAAGGTAGTTGACAGCAGGTCACGATAATGTCACTAAGGCTAAGGCAGATCCAACCAACCTGGCAATCAGACCACGCATCATGTGACGGTAGAAAGCATCATGCGATTATTCTATTCATTTTAATCTTTTCCCTTTGTTGTGATTAGCCATATGAATACAAATGTAGCCACCTGGCGAAAATTTTCTCACTTTAACTTCGCTGGAGACACGCAGTAAGTAGATGAAAAATGCTAAGAGCAAGCTCAACAGTTCGTCATTGTGGGCCAAGTTCATATCCAAAATGGTGTGTGAGATTTAAAAACTTCACAAGCAACAACCACCAAATGTGCCTAGAATAGAGCATATCAATCAATTTTAAACTCCTAGTTTTGTCACTACATAGGACAGTCATAATGGCGAAGAGTAAACTTACTAAACTTAACTTCATAAAGTGTGAGCATGGTCTTATGAGAGAATAGGACAAAATGCTTGATGTGAGAACCACCCCTCGCTATATTCACAATATTTGGTGTACAAATATCAAACTCCACACCATAAAAGGTACTTATCATCCATAAATAGCGTTGGTGAGTGGAAAATGGTTGTTGTTGGGCCTATTCTAAGAGCAGAAACATTAGTAGTCATTTTCCACTCACCGAATATATTTGTTAATGATAGGGTACTTTTTATGGTGTGGAGTTTGATATTTGGACACCATATATTGTCAATATAGCGAGGGGTGCTTCTCACATCAAGCATTTTGTCCTATTTTCTCACAAGACCATGCTCACACTTTATGAAGTTAAGTTTAGTAAATTTATTCTTTGCCATTATGATTGTCCCATGTAGTGACAAAAACATTAGTATGTAATTGGTTGGTGCACTCTATTCCAAGCACACTTGGTGGTTGTTGTTGTGGAAGTTTTCATTCCTCATAACAAGCTCAATAGTTCCAAACCAAATATGTCCGCTAAGCATTAATTTTAGGGCCATTTTTAATTTAGAGGAATGTTATACAAGAAGTAGGCCAACAACACTCCTTAAGCGAACACCAAGGCAACTTATAAAACAAAGATTTAATGAAAGTAACTTAATGACCTTGAAGCACGGGCCGGTGAATAGTCTTCAAGCTCGTTATTTAATTGTTGATTGAGCATCTTTGCTCGCTTGGTGTGAAAAATTTGTTTGCGCCGGCGGGGAAGCCTCAAACTTTCGCTCCAAAAGCTATGTTTTAGCATTAGTGGATAGTTGTTGGGTCAAACTTCGAAGCAAGTGGAAATGACTATACCAAATCTTAGCATTGGTCCCTCTAAAACACTTGCTGCTGGGCATGCTCTTACAGACCATCTTGCATGTGAATTTGGTGCACAATGAGCAACTACTAGGCATGCTCTAAGGGTCCTTCAAAAATGCCTCTTGATCCTCAATCCTAGTATGTTAAGAAACAACCCTTCAAATCTAAGTTTAGTTCTGGCATTTTAATTTTGATTGGTCCCTTGACTATTTGATGTGTACTTTTGGTGTTTGGAGGGCATTTGAGGGTAGGGGAGTGTAAGTTCAAGGGCTCTTAAAATGTAGATGAATAATTTCAGTGAGTTAACTTTAGAGTGCATGGGTGCGTATTCTTTAAATAAATCACTCTTTTTGTCATTTTCAAATGTTTTTTATGTCCAATTTAACCCCTAAAGGTCCTTACATGTTTTGTAAAAGTCCAAGCCCTATAATCTGCATACTTGAATTATCACATTGTATGATTTATAATTTTACATAAATAGTCATCAACATTATGGAGATATGACAAAAATATCAACATGAGTGGAAGATATTTTAAATATTTTCAAATTTTATCATATATACAAGATAAAAATTAAAAACAATTATATTTTTGACAAACTTCATATTGAAAATTATATTTAAGGTAGATAAAAGTTATCTTTACAAGTGGTTAAAAAATGAAAGTGAAAATTTAAAAGAGATGCATGATTGGAACATCTTTAGAAAGCCCTTTGTATTTTGGACACTCAAATTTCAGATTTCTTGATGGTGTAAAATCTTCAAATAAAGTTTATTTTCCAATTCCAATAGTCAAAAGATGCATCATAACTCAACTTAAACATCCAATGAAAACAATTACTCCAAAAAGCTAAAACACTTGAATTTTTGGGCCTTTGACCAAAAACCATCCAAAAAATGTATGGTTGGTCTTTTAGAGGTTAACATTGGACAATTAAAGGGCAACTATAATGGACGAACAAGATTTATGTTTATTTGGCTTAGCCTCCTCCACTATGGTAGATTTGTTTGGGAACTTATTATTGAGTTTAGGTCTTTTGGTTCTCACTTGCAATGCTAGAACTGGTGATGTGGGTTGTATTTGTTTCTTTCTCTTGCAGTAAAGGATCAACAAAACTAAAAAATCAAAAAAATCAAAAATTCAAGATCGGTGTTTCTATATTAAACCCCTCCTACAAATCTACCTACTTAATCCCTAAACGTTCTCACCATTTTCAGATTTTGGCAATTTTTCAAAGATGCATTATAAAATGAAACTTAGAGGGATATTTTCAACTTGATGAATGAATAAAAGTTGTAAATTCAGCATTTTAGATTCTATCCATACAGTTAGATTTGCAATTGCTATCACCAATATTTGTGTATAAATTTTCAAACTTAAAATTTAGAGCTCTTTTGTAATATGATTACGAATAAGATATTGACAATCTAGCAATAATTTTGTTTTGGATGGGTTGAAATGTAATATTCTAAGTGTGGTGATTTAGGGAGATTTTTTGGTTGCTTAATTTTAGTAGTTGACTTTTTCAAGAGCACTTTTAGACTAAAATCTTCAAAATTTTGAGTGGAATACTACAACATAAAACGAGGCATAAAATTTTCACAAACTATCCCCTTTCTAATCGGATCACACATGCACGAAGCTAACTTCCCATAAAAGTTTCAGTAAAAAATCCACACTGCAAAAAGTGCATGATGGATGAGAAATCGGAGTTCAAATCCGATAAGTAAGGCAGACACACCCATTATCATCTATTTAACAATTTCGTCCTCATATACATGTAGTTTACATTCGTGTTCTAGAATGTATACCACTAGTACATGAGGGAAAAATTGTGTGTTGGCTGGTAATGGGTACCGGTATATCTACTGACCTTATGTCTCATGAAACATAAACAAGTTGAAACAAATAATCTAGAAACACACGAAACTTCAAAGTGTCCACTATTGTATAGTACCTAGTAGGTAAGACATCTAAAATTTCGCAACAAAAACAATGTAGACAAATGCTATGTCAACCATTGGTGCTACACGCTTAAAAGTCCATCAAATTGAGAACCATAAAGTACAATAGAAAGCTCATACATTCTTTTTAAGCTATAGCACGCTAAGTTATTAAAGCATACACAAACTTTGGTTGAAGTCACTGTTCTTTCTATGAGACTAGAAGAGGTAGAAAGAAAATGATTTGTTCTTAATTACCAAGTATTGTACACAACAACACAATGACTTATAACTGCATAGTGAAGATAGAAACTCCAAACCTTGTTTGAGGCTGTCGTGAGTAAAGTGTATGTTCATCTTGACAATGAGTTAATGTCCATTAGACGAAGGGCCATTAGTACAAGACTTGCATAGAGAACATGTGATGGTATGGAATTACAAAATGATCATAAAGTTGAGAAAACACACTACACAAAGTACATTTTGTAATTGCTTTTCTATTGTACCAATTTGGAAGGAATGTTATTTTTGAACTGTGTTTCAAGGAGTGTTAATTGCTTATGCTTCTTTTGTTTTTATTAGGATTCATTTTAAGGCTATTTAAGTTACTAAACTTCATAATTTACATTGAGTAGCATGCATTGTGCTTGTCTTGGCTCTACAGAAGATGGTGTGGAATATCCCACAGCCAATAGTACTTCATCAATAGCTAAGAGCATGGACACATGCCCTTTTAGAGTCTGTCACACTGAAAAAGTAGATGAAGAGTGCAAAGGGCCCTTCAAAACTGCCTCTTGACTCTCAATCCTAAAGTGTTAAGAAATCGCCCTTCAAATCACTATTTAGTTGACTGCATCTCCAAATTCTACTTGTGATTGGTCCATTGACTATTTGATGTGCACTTTTGATGTGTGAGGGGCATGCAAGGGTGGGGGAGTGTAAGTGCAAGGGCTTTTTAAATATAGATGAATAATTTTAGCGAGTCGGCTCTAACATAACATGCAGGGGTGTGAAGGCTCTAAGTGAATAGTTAGAGGCTCAAGGTGATGAGCAGAGTGTATGAAGAAAAGACACTGAACATAAAGGCTACTGAATATTATGTTGGTTGAAATTGCCATTTGCTTTCCAAATCGGAACTCAACATTTACATAACTGAAGAAGCGATAAACAATTCTTTTTGTATAAGCTTAAGAAGCATGCATAAACAAGTTTAAGAAACTTTTATTCATCACAATTATTTTCATTTTCCCTCAAATTTCATACTATTTTAGAATTTAATAGTTACTATAGCTATTATTAGATTTTTTTTGAAAACTTAATATAAAACTCATTAAATAATTATAAATATCAATGTAAATTTCTTTAAGTAAATTATATGAAAAATACCAAAAAATAAATGAATATATAATACATTTTAAAACGTGCAAAATTGATGAAGTTTGACCAAATAAATGTAGTGTGGATACTTAAGGGTTAAATAAAAAAAAATAAAAAAAATAAACAGTTTGCTTTCAAGCAGGTCATCATTGAAAGAACTTGCATGAGAGAAACAGATTGGTGCATCTAAACTAACTTGCTTGAGAGAAAAAGGTCTTTTAAGTAATTAGCTCCTTGGCTCCTTGCCGTCGCCCGGAGATCTGCGTACCATGCCCGTCCCTTTGAGTGCCTGCGTTGACTCAGCTGTACTCACAAATTTGTACGAAGGTTCTCCAACCAACCACCTAAAACCTAAACATAAATGCGGTGATTTATTCACCTTGGAAGGACCCCAAGGATATAAAACTGTGAAAACCAGTGAAGTTAAAGTGAGCGAATTTTCGCCAGGTGGCTACATTTGTATTCATGTGGCTAATTGGAACAAAAGAAAAAAATTAGTTTAAATGAAATAATTGTCTGATGCTTTCTACCATTGCATGATGCGTAGCCTGATTGCTTAGCCCTAGTGACATCATCATAACCTGCTGCCAACTACCATTGTTGGCCCTAATGTCCGCCCCTTAACCCCTAAAGGACCATGCTCATTCCTAAAATTTTATCACTTTCTTGTGATGCTTTCAAAAAGGCAATTGTATCTCTTGATTGGTATTCATGTAGAGAACTTCACTGTTGAAACTCAAAGAGAACTTAGTCATGAGATTGTACATCAATTTTTAGAAAAATCTACCGTATACATTACATGATTATAAGGTTTGATCATAAGTTGTTTTCTAAAAAATTTGAACAAAACCAACAGGTCATTCATTAATTTAAAAACCATGATTAGTGTTTGAAATTTTAGGAGCACACAAAGATGTACTATATCTAGGTGCTCACAAAAAATGGTGTTCTAAAATTAAATACAACAACAATGATTGATTCTCAAAGATTTATGTTTGAATGAAGTGACTTGTTGGTGACTCGTTGAGCCGGTGTTTGTGATTGTTATTAACTTTTACATTGCAAAAATGTTTTAGAGAATTCAAATATATATTTAGAATATTCCATAATAATATAAAATATGTAGGAAAGATTCCAATTATTTTGAAAAGATTCCATTTTAAATATATTTAAACATTTTCCGTAATTATTTTATAGTGTTAATGATGCAGTAATGGAAAATATTTTACATATTGTACACTTTTTTTTTTTTCACGAATGTGACATCCAAGTGTGAAAACGCCCTCCAAGTCATCAACCGCCCTAACTACTTTGTCCCAAGTTTACCTACGTTGACGTTTTAGTTTTTTCCCAATGAATCAATCAACGTAATTGCAAATCTTAAAGGATTTTTGTGATCTTGTAACAAACATTTTCAATTCTTTAGTTAACATTGAGTCAAAATTATGAAATCCAAACAAGTGATTAAAGTAATGAAATTATTCGTGAACACAATGTGTCCGCCTGGTCCTTTAGGGGTTAAATCCTAAATCGCCTCCTCTTGAGCCCTTGCGGGTCATATATTGTACACGGCTGAAGATTCAAAGTAAGTTTCAACGTACAACGTGTGACCTTTGCCTCTTTTGCTCTTAATAAAATCCACCACTATAGCCCATTCGTCAAGGTAGGCAACCCTTGATATTCAACAAAAGCAAAGTGACATTAGCCTTTAAGGTTGAAAAAAGTAATTTCCATAAGCCTTTTTGCTAATGAGCCATATATTCCCCACCTTAACCCTTAAACGACAATGCAAGCCCCACGGGCTTGGTTATATTTTGAGAGAATCTTGCTCATAACTTCTACTCTATTGCAAATGGGGTTTTTAAAATGCCAAGCTGAGCACCTTAGAGAGATCTATACTTCTTCAGAATAGAGCCAAAGTAAATTAAAAACAAAATCGTGCTTAAAATGGAATTTAAAAGAGATTTTGGGTGTGGTATTAGGAAAGCTATCAATGCCGTTTAAGGATTAACTGGTGAAAACTTTCCCAAACTTGTGATATATTTATATTTATTTTTGAAACAAATAAAAGTTCAACCCCCTTACTTTTACTAGTTAGGTTTTCCCTTTTTCCCGCCCCATGGTGGTTCTGCCGTGGTGGCTTTGTATTTTCTTCCTTGCAATTGATTCTTTCAATTTGTGCCAAAAAAATAAAAATAAAATAAAGGCGAACTTTTTACTGCCACTCAGAGGAACAAACTTGTGATTTTGTGCCACTGCGCAGGGTGGGCAATTTTAGCGCGCCGCACCCCCCTGCGCATGATTTTCGAGGTTAAAAATGGACTAATGGAGCATCCAGGCGAGATCTGGGGCGGGTGAATCATGTTGCATCACATGATTCTATTACTCCATGCAGGTGAATGCTGTAAAAAGAGCTAACCTCTCGTTTCTTTCCTTTTGCAATTGATTCTTTCAATTTGTGCCAAAAAAAAAAAAAGAGCCAACCTCTCGTTCATTTGCGTGATAAAAGACAAGAAGAAGAGCAAACCTGGTGAGTAACAGCCTTGATATATACATGCAGGCTTCCAGCCGGAAAATTTTGAACGCGTAAACATTGAAACACAAGCGCCTCCGGGGTTAAGTTACTTGCGTCGAGCAAGGTGGGTTCCAGTTTCCTTCGCATTGAGAGAACCTTTGCTGCTTTTCACTCTTGCAGCAAAGCAAGCTTGCTTGCCTTTTGGATCTCCCCGGAAGTGGACCTCCCTCCCTCGGAGTTGCATGATCTGCGGAGAGGGATGGAAGCGATGGTCAAAGAATTGCATGCTTGAGCTTCGGAGTAGGAAGAGCTAGCTTTACAGTACTAGATTTCTAGACTTGAGACGGATGTTGTGTGACACACCATTCTGTGGACAATCAAAACATCGTAAGTGATCTTGCAGGAATGGATGGTTTTGTAAGAATCTCAGTTACCTTTCAGTTTCAGGCGTTTCTCCATCTTCAAATCTGTTGAATGTGCTCCTCGAGTCTAACAGCTCGCTGATGAAGAAGCGTTTGAAGAGTATAGTAATCTCTGAGATCTTCCGAAGGCAGTCACTGATTAAGTTTGTATGCAGAAACGAGTATAATCGGAGCGAGGGATGCATGTGCGACGACTGCAAGGTGGTACGTGGTCCGCATTCTCAGGATCATCTGCGTCAAATCGTAACGACGACAATGGGCAATTACTCCAAGCTATGGCGATTCTCCGAGCACATGCCGGCGTCCATTCAAGCCGCGCTCGTGTTCATCAGCCTCCTTCTCGTGCTTTCCTCCATCAGCTACCAGATGCTGCCCACCAGCACCTGGGGTGACAACAACCTCGGCAGCTTGCTCCTGGGCGTCTCGTGGGCCGGCATCAGAAACAACAACAACAAGCAGTTCATCTTCGACAATAATACCAGATTCATCTCTCACAATTTTACGAACGCCTCAACTCTCCACTGCTTCCCTCAGCAACAACAAAATCCCACATTCTCGCCATTTGACGATTCGGTTTCGGAAGCGTCTGGTGGTTTGACACTCCCGCACTTGAATATGACCGAGCGTGGTTCTGGCCTGGAAATTTCAAATGCGACGAGCATTTTAGTCACTGTACGCCCCGCCTAAACTCAACTTTTGGGCGCCGTTAACCCCTAAGCGTCTACTATGTATTTTGTGCAATGTAGGATAATTGGACCCCCTGCTGCAAATCATCTGTTTGTGTGAAAATGACTTCAGTTTGACACGATCGAACGCTCTTGATCTTGTAGTGTAGAACAAGAGCTTTAAGATGATATATTGCTATCAGAAAACCTAGGTAAAATGGGAAAATGCCATCGTTGCAAAGTTAAGTGATGCAGATGGCCATATTGGGCGTTTTAGACGCTTAGGGGTTAATTTCTGTCATGGGATGATTTAAATGCGCTTAGACTGTTCATTGACGACTAGAGAACCCTCCAGGGGCCATTTGCAATGAACCCTGTTTTCTTTGATTTTGATACAAGTAATTGGTTGTGATTTTCAGGAGGACAATGATACTCGGGAGAAGTTCATGTTGCCGGTGTTGAGTTACCGAGTGGGAGCAGGGAATCAGTTCATGGAGTACGTTTCAGCTGCCGTGATAGCGCGCTCGCTGAACCGAACGTTGTGTCTGACGCCTTTCTTTCCGGGGCCGTCAAGACACACAGGTACTAACGTTTCGACAGGTTGGAGAGCATTAGACTCACAAGGTTAGTCAATCCCGTGTGCAGCGAACACCTAAATTGCTTACCTGTAGTTGATTCGTCACGGAGTTTGAATTCCAGCTGCACTGAATTAATGTCAATCAACTTAGTGATTCAAGATTATTTAGGTTATAAATGGTCTCCATGACTGATTGTGTCTTGACCGATATGGCATGGCAGGGATAGTGAAAGCGGGATTGGCATGGGAGGATCGCTTTGAAGTGTCGTCGCTGTCGAGGTTCACCCGCGTTGCAACGCTGGAGCGCTGCTTGGAAGAGTGCGATTACACGCTCGACGACAAGTGGATGCTGAAGACGTCGCGGATTCCGATTATTGAATCATGGAAGAACTATCCTTCCCAAAACGTGCGTCTCTCTCTGACTTGTCTGTGTCGTCAACAGTGATTTTTTTTGCATTTTTTCAAGGGAGTCCATTGGCGATTTGAATATTGAAACTTGTAAAATAGATAAGCGATTTGCAATTTTTTAACTTCAAAACATAGCTCTCTATAGAATTGTTGGCTATACATACCGATGATGAGGCAAGATTATGGCGATATTTACTCTATTTTTTCACCCCATTTTTCTTACGGCAAGCCCATTTTTCAAATAGCAAGTCGGCAATAAATAAGTTCGCTGGAACTCGTCAGCTCTTTGGAGACCGTGATTATTGTGAGTACGGGATTGACAAGGCGTGGACGTGATGCAGGACTCGATGAATCTGGACTGGGACTACGTGAAGTGGACGAAGGCGGAGGACATCACGGCCGCCCTCGGCACCCGCAATGAGCGCTGTGTGGGAATGCAGGGCTTGTTTCCGGGACTGCGATGGAGAGGCGCGTTTCTAGCCATCTCTGCTTTTCTTCAACCTGCTCCTCGCATCGTGAAACTCGCAGACAAGCTTCAGAACTACGCTATCGGCAAGAACACGCCTTACTTGGCAGGTATGAGAGCCGCTCCCCTCAAGGACCAGGCAGCTCATATTCTAGGGTTTCTTTAGCAGGTCTTTCTCTTTTGTACAATTTATTGATATGTTAATCTTGGCAATGTTTCTATGAAATTTGGCCCTATCTGAATTATTAATTTTTCACAATATGGGTCATGAATCCTTTACTCTTTCGGGGCTAACTAAATTCGATTTCTAAGTCGGAATCATTCTGTTTCAAATCATAAAGATTCTTACTGTACGTCAATGCTGAGTACAGTTCACTGGGTTTCTTTAGCAGGTCTTGGTTTTTGTACAATTTTATTGATATGTTGATCTTGATGTGATATGCAGTTAGTTTCTATGTTGATTCCGGTGATATGAAATTTGGCACCATCTGAATTATCGAATTTTCACACTATGAGTCATGAATCCTTAGTCTTTTTGGGGCTAACTAAATTCGTTTCACTCTGTTTCAAATCATAAAGATTCTTACACGAGAGTCAATGCTGAGTACAGTTCACTGGAGATTTGAGGAGTCGGAATGCGGGCCGCACAACATCGGACTCTGCTTCGTGCGCTGTGAGGACGGGTCAGTAATCGACTCGGGCCTGCCCTCGCAAGCCAAAGAGTGGCACGAGGCGGCCGAGGTGCAATGCAACAGAGACGGCCATTTCCGAGGTGTGACGTTAGACAAGACGGACATCTTAGATGCCATTGAGGAGCGCGCCGGCAACCACAACGTCCGCACCATCTACTTCGCTACCGATGGTTGGATGCGCGGACCGCAAGGCGTCCGCCTCGTGAGGGAGACCGTTGAAGGGCTGCGCAAACGCGGCCTCACGGTCGTCGGGCTATGGAAGTTACCCGGATTGTCCAACTTCAATGACGGCAAATTCTTCGACCCTGTCGAAACCCTTGGCCGAGCAAACCAGGTATTTTGCACTTCAGGGTTTAGGGTTTAGGATTTCTGATTTCAGCCCTTGCTGCACATATTAGCACTTATGTGTCTCCAAGCTTTCAAAAGTTTTCAATGGAAGTTAAATAGTTCCTTGAAGCAATCAATACAATAGGAGTTACAGCCAAGTTCCATGGGTTTGAAAAGTTGCCCATGTAAGTAGGCAAGAGGAGGGGAAAAGTGGAACTTGGGTTTGTCTCATACCCGGCCATGAAGTTGTGCACATTTCATGAACTTGCTTGAGGTGAAACATAAACAAATTTGATTGATTGGGGAGAAGTTGTCATGAAGTCTTGGGTTTGAGAACCCTTCATACTTCATGACAATTTCTCTTTCACTATTTTCTCAAAAACTCACTTGAAATATGGAATTTGGTCCCCTAGGTCCCTAAAAACTTGTCTTTTAATGTGATACTTCACCCATGAAACTTGGCCCTATAATAATAGGATCCCCATAATTTCAAGTTTGAATATTATTGGAGTACCTGAAAAATACAAAATGACTTGTGTTATGATTCTCTCCCATTTGCTAATGATCTGAATACTTTGTCAATCAAATGGTGGGATGGGAGAGGATAGGTTAAGGTCTTAGTACTGATTCACCCCTCCCTGTTGCAGGATCTCGACGGTGCACAGATTGCGCTATTGGAGCAGGAGCTGTGCTCGCGAGCCGTGTCGTTCATGGGCAGTGGGCAATCCACTTGGAGCCTGTCCGTGTTCCGGGTGCGGTTGGCAAGGCGGCGCGTCAAGCAGATTGTCGAAGCGGCGGAGTGTGACCGAAGCGTGAATCTGAAGGACCCCAAGGCAGTGGACCATCTCATCTCCGAGACGCTGCTCAAAGACCAGCACCCTGCAGGTCAGTGATTTCTTTTTGGTCAGGAAAAAGTTTAGCATTTTTGCTACTTTTTCATGGCTTGAAGAGCAATCCAGCTCCTTGGACGCTCTTTTCATATTAATATATATAAGTAATATCAAGGTAATATACATGTGCTACTTAGGTGCTACTTAGGCGATACCTGGGTGATATCTAGGTTTAAAGAGGCTACAGATCTGTTGAGGAAATCTGGCTATTATTCCTGTTTTTTTCCTTCAAAAATCCTTTTGAATCAATTAGCCAGCCCAAATTTTGTGTAGCAATTTGGCTAACATTAGCAACAACAAAAATCACTGGTGCAGGTCTTCATTGCCGGTACCTGCGGCACATGAAACGCTACCTCGTGAATGAGACTGTGGAGACCAACGCCGACGAGTACCCGGACGGCTGGCTGGATCTGGAGGCGTGCGAGGGCCGCATCGGTCGTGGCGGTCGTTGCGAAGTGGCCAAATGTTTCTGAACTAGACTGTACATTGTTCTTTATCATCGCTGCCGGCATTGTTGGTTACAGGACTGCAAGTTCTGCATTGACCGTACTTGGGTTCTTCTTCTGCATAATTTACATCCACAATGAGATAGAATTGCCCTCGTTCATGATGAAACTGCGCGCCTCCTGGACTAGCTTCGAGCAGGTAATCAGAAGATTACGCTAGTGTCCACAAGTAGTTGAACAATTATTTTGGGACCCGAAGATTGAATGTGTGTCCCCCAGTGCTCTCTTCTTTGTAAGCTAAGAATTGGTTACGCACAGATATATATCTTTTTGACACTAGAATGAAAGGGATTCAGAGATCTGAAACTTTACTTCGTACGAATCGTGAAGAATTCACGAATTTTGTATCACATAAGTGACATATAATGAAATTTTCTACCTAAGAACTCTTATACATCGTTCGCACCATGTTGATATATGCTCCTGAGTATACTCACAAGTGTAGGCGGTTGCAAGTTATTACCGGTACCACAATTGTTTTGCTTACAGGTCTGCTTTTGAATGGCACTTGAGCGAACTGGTTAGCTCCTTCTCCATCGAACTTCAGTTTTAGTGCCGCTATCATCTTCCTGTCCTGAAGTCGTCTCAAGAGTCCTTTCTATCTGCTGTTCGCGATATATCTACCGATTGTGAGTGACATTGGCTTCTTGCCTAGTAATGTGGATGTCCTCCAGTGCTAGGTGATGTCAATAAAATATGATGGCTAACTTTACAAAAAGTCATTAATATATTGCAGAATATAGAACAGAGCGTAGTATTTGATTCAGACTTCGGCTATCGGAACGAACATCCAAACAATGCATGCTAAACCGCATTGGTATCCTATTTCACTTCCCAATACGATTGAATAAAATATTTCCTAATAATAAATATGCTCAAATGCTATTAAAGGCTGCTCGGGGAGAGTCGGGAATGAAGGCTGCGGAAATCCATCAGACGGCAACCGAGCCCAACGAGTCGTCGACCGGCGGTCGCTCTTTCATGGCAGCTCTCTCCGGGGCAAAACCATGATCTCCACAACTCCACACGCCGTCGTGCCATTTTCATTGGTGGCAAGCTTTCTTCAGGCGAGGCGGAAATGATCTCCAGGAGTTCGCTCTTGAATTGTGCAGCCCCTTTTAGTTGAGGATGGCATGGGCTGGTGAGTGTGTTTTCTGATCTGTATATTGTCGTCGATTCTTCCTCCTTTAACCCTTAGCGTCTAAAACGTAACGCCCAGTATGGCCATCTGCATCACTTAACTTTGCAACGGTGGCGTTTTCTCATTTTATCTCGGTTTTCTGATTGCAATACATCATTTTAAAGCTCTTGTTCTATACTACAAGACCGACAGTGTCGATCGTGTCAAACTGAAGTCATTTTCACACAAGCAGATGATTTGCAGCAAGGGGTCCAATTTTCCTACACTGCACAAAATATACACTGGGCGCTTAGGGGTTAATTGTGCTCATATATCGTGGTCTGTACTCTACGACTCCTAGGGTTGTCTCCTTTTGTCGGTAGAACAATGTTGTAACTCTTTTCCATAGTTCTTTCACATGGCGTTTTTCCTTCACCAATGTATGCATCTGTTTGTTTCGGTGGCTGTGGCATTTGTGACCTCGTGAACAGCGCTGGACTTGTAGGGATTGTTGGTAGAGGAATTAACGTAGAGGGTACTGTTATTTGCGTCACTTTTGAGCATTTTAACATGTCTAGGAGTGTAATTTTGAGGAGATCGCTTTGATTAAAAGAGCCACAGTCTCTTGGGATCAATTTTTTAATAGCCAAGTATGATGATTTTTTATGCAATCGTAGAACCCTATTGAAAGGACAGTAGACAACCATATTTTCATTCAAAGATAATTGTCAAGTTATGCATCATAGTAATTCCCATTGTAGCTGATAAGTCCAACCAAGTGGAGATGAGTTCTTGTCGGTAACAGAAGTGTGAAGCGCACGAACTGTGTTAATTGGCATCGTCTATATTATGATGAATCTAATTTTTTTAGTGATTAAAGTTTAGCTTGCTTTTATTTAAAGCTTGTGAGCTTCCATTCTAATCTGATCGGAATCTCAATATTGCTTGGAAGCACCGAAGCAGGATACGAAGTTGTTCTGAACACGAGGGTTTAGGGTTTAGGGTTTAGGGCTATGGGAAACTTTTTATGCCGCAATGTAGATAGGCGTGCAATGGACCAAGTGCCACGCTCATCACCTTCGCCCTACATATCTACACGCATTCAGAGCATGCTTGAAAGCCGAAGCAAGTTCACCGACAGAACTTCCTTTGAGATTGAAAGCTCCAAAGTTCACTGGAGCGAACTGGATCCTGTCTCCGACTCCGATGCCGAGTACTCACCGGAGTCTGACCGTGTCTACTTCGATGAGGTGCTGAAGAAGCATCCGGAATGGCGCCGCGTCTTCAAGGATTCGATGGCCTCGAGCTCTTTGATAAAATTGCGCAGGGAGGTCAAGGAGAGATCTACTTCGCACGTAATTTCCGTCGCGGTTGTGTGGTGAAAGTGTTCAAGGAAGGCTATCCTCTGCTAGCTCTGCTACGACAAATGCCTCCTTCAATTTTGTCTGCCGTTAATCACAATGCACAAGGAGGGCCACTAGAGAATCTCAAAGGTGCAACGATGTTGAAAGATGCCAAGTTCAAGAACAGAATTGCAATTGTGCTCGAGCAACAGATCTGTGATCTGCGGAAGCTGATCGACGACCAAATGCTGCGCAAGAACAACAAAGGCCCTCCGTTCACCGTGAGCCTCATCACCAAGTTCCTGCACAAAATTGCCTGTGACATGGTGTGCTTGCACTACAGGTCAGTGATCTCAGAACCACTTCATGACGTTTAGAGCATTATGCGACCTCCCACATAAATGGTGTCTACTTTTGCTACCCAGTGCATACAATACTCACGATACCTCTATAATATCCGGCAATACCCTTGAGATATTAAGGTGATACCATGATGATATCCGCGGGTATTGTAAAACCAGAAGATAGAGAGACGGAATACCAAGTGATACTCGATGATTTAATCAGTGAGTTACATGGTGTCTATATACACTAATCTCCTACCTAACTACATTACTGCGTATCTACAAAGTAATTACACCTAAGTTAGGTGTACACATAATTGAGTCAGTTCTCTGATACGATTTGATCTATTCGGTGGAGTCAGGAACTAAGTTCCTGTTCCTTCCTCTGTACATCCACTGTCACGAGTCAACAGTGTACATCGAATATCCAACACCTCCCCTCGGGACAGGCTTGGGTTTACAAGATAGGTCACAATGGATACTTCAGAGACACATGGTAGTGAAATCGCCGATAGTTTCATGGCAGACCAATTGAGTCTCTGGGAAACTCTCATCTTGGTAGTGTGGTCATTGGGATTGTTTCTCAAGAACTTAGCAGACTGGTTGTTGTTGTGGGTGAGCAGAAACCGGGGATGCTCACACCCTATTCCTGTACATGAGCTATCTTCGATTCTTGTAACAAGCGATGATCCGGTTCCTGGTGTTCCTGCCTCCCCTTATTCCGAAACTGGTCAGCCAGTGTATTTTCACAGTTACGAAGCTGATCAAGCTTCGTCCTTCCCTGTTCACTCGATCAGGAGTCAGTTTCCTGTTGCAAGGCCTTTGGTCAAAAATCCACCACCCACTGATATAGAGTGGCATGCTTGGAATTTATGTCGCCTTGATACTCGTGGTTATCGTATTGCTGCTCAACAGAATGGCTGGCGTTATCTCTCCTTTCGTGAGTGTCTTCAATCGGAGATGTCGCACTTCAACTTTCTCCTTACTGAGAAAATGAGTGAATTTGAAGTAGTCCGGCCTAAAATTACTCGACCGGTTCCTAGTTATATCTCCCTAAGGGATTGCCCTCCCGACTACACTGTTAGCCCTTCCTACTATGATATTGAGTAGTGTCTATGAGCCCTAGTTGGCTCCTTAGTTTTTCGAATTGGGATCTTCCTAAGGGTTTAGTGAAAAGATCTGCTACTTGGTCGATAGTAGATACATGCTGTAGATCTATAGTTTTAGCTAAAACTTGTTCTCTAATGTAGTGATATTGGACTTCTATGTGTTTGGTTCTTGCATGAAATACCGGATTGTGTGCTATTTTGACACTACTTTGGTTGTCACAATGGATTACTGTGGGTTTTATAATATTGTCTACTTTCAATTCTTCCAATAGTCTACGTAACCATACAGCCTCTTTTGTGCTGTCACACATGATTCTATACTCTGCTTCTGTGGAACTTAGTGAGACGGTTGGTTGCTTACCACTTTTCCAAGTGATTGGAGTTGAACCAAGTCGGAATAGATATCCGCTTGTCGATTTTCGATCTTCCAGGTCTCCAGCCCAATCAGCGTCGCAAAAACCTGATAGTGTACTATCCTCCCCTCGACGGTAGATTAGGCCCAAATTTAGGGTTCCTCGGAGGTAACGAAGTATGTGACGCGCTGCAGCCATGTGAGGCTCCTGAGGAGCTGATCCATAACGACTCAGGATGCCCACTGCGTACACAATATCAGTTCGAGTAATCTTCAGGAAGAGCAGTTTGCCCACTAGGCGACGGTACTCGGCAGCGTCGGTAGGTGGGGCTCCCATATCGCGTTGCAGCTTCAGCCCTGGAAGCATGGGAACGACAGCTGGGTTGCATTCGGCCATGCCGAATTCTTCCAAAATTTGGCTGATGTAGCCTCTTTGGATAAGGATGAGACCAGCATCTGTGAAGAAAAACTCTACGCCCAACGAATAGCTGAGAAGGCCCAGATTTGTCATATCAAATTGATCCAGTAATTGGGATCGAATGCGATCAAGGCAGGAAGTAAAATTGCTTGCAAGGTAGACATCATCTACGTAGAGTAATAAAATAGCTATCTTGTCACCTTGAATGATATAGTAAAGATTAGGATCTGAACTAGACTGATGTAACCCTAAGTCTTTAATGCAATTGTCAATTTGGTATGCCATGCCCGGGGAGCCTGTTTAAGCCCATAGAGAGCTTTGCGGAGGCGGCATACTTTGTGGGCTTGCCCGGGAATCTCAAAACCTTGTGGCTGTTGAACAAACACCTCCTCTTCTAGATCGCCATTTAGAAACGCACTTTTGACGTCTAAGTGATAGATTGGCCAATTCTTATGACCACATAATGCCGTGACTGCTTGAACAGTGTCCCATTTTGCCACGGGGGCATAAGTTTCCGAGAAGTCAAACCTGACACGCTGTTGGAAGCCTTTTGCCACCAATCGGGCCTTTAGTTTGGCCGTGGAACCGTCAGGGTTAGGTTTGGACTTAAAAATCCACTTAGTGGTGATAGGCCGTCTTCCCGTGGGACAATCTACCAGATCCCATGTATTGTTACGTATTATGGAATCCATTTCGTGCTGCATGGCAGAATACCATCCAGGGTGGGAGAGGGCCTCGGTCACGTTCTCTGGTTCAGGAACCATGGCAACGTTCCCTATGAAATAATCTTTGAGCAAGTTGGGGGGCTTACCCGCATTGGTGCGACTCGGTCGATGGTGAGTGGTCAACTGGTCCATGGTGGTCGGCGTTGGTAAAATTTGGACTGAGGCTGTGTCGAAGTCACCTCCGGAGACCGGTCGAGTGCCTCGCGTGAATCTGGCTTGGGAAGCATGATTGCCGGGGTAGGACTCGACGAACCAGGAGTGGACATGTAGTCCTGCTGGAAATCCGGAGGTGGGACAAAATTTGAAGTTAGTGTCTCTGTGTGAGCAGACTTTGGGTCGACTAGTACATGCTCCAGCGCTGGCATGCTGACTTGGTTCGTGGTAGGTCCAGCCGGTAGATCAGGGCCCTGACACGGCGTGACAGAAGGCTGGTATGCTTGCGCCGAACTCGTATCATCTGCATCAGTAGCTGTGGGCCAGAAAAAAATGGTTGCAGCAGGCTCAGTTGGACTTTGTGAATAGTACATCGCCTTCTCATGAATTTGCACATCCTTGGACACCAGGATGCGCTGAAAAGTGGGGTAGTAGCATCGGTAACCCTTGGTGGAAGAATCGTACCCAAGCAGTACACACTTTAGTGCACGAGGTGCAAGCTTAGGAAGCTGAAGTCGAACATCTGTGATGAACGTCACGGCGCCAATGACACGCAGGTGACTGAGATCAGGTCGATGGCGATGGAGTTGCTGATACGGAGTCATGCCATCGTTGGCCTGAGAAGGTGCACGGTTAATCAAGTAGTTCGAAGTAGCTACCAGTTCTGTCCAAAGGAACGAGGGAATACTAGCTCCTAAAAGTAAACACCTCGTGCGTTCAAGAAGAGTGCGATTTTTCCTCTCCGCCACCCCATTCTGATGGGGGGTATGAGGCTGTGTGAATTCACGGCTAATGCCATGATTTGCACAGTAGGTGTCAAAAATGCCAGATTGGTATTCTCCACCTCCGTCAGAGCGGATACATTGAATTTTGGCTTGGTATCGATTTTCTGACAGTGCTTTAAAGTGTCTAAATATTGAGAAAGTATCGTTTTTGAACTTGAGGAAATATACCCAAGTGAATCTACTATAATTGTCCGTAAAAGTTAGTATGTACCGCGTGCCTGATATAGAAGCAAGTGAGATGGGACCACAGAGGTCGGAATGGATGAGCTGGAGAGGTCTAGTAGCTCGACGAGTGGCTGCTTTTGAAGCAGCACTTCTGCATTGACGACCTAACTGACAAACAGAACATTCGTGTGGGGTCGGGTACTCCAGGTTACTAGGAATTCCTTTGACTTTCTGGAGCTTACTCATTTGAGTAATACTACGAGTATTTAAATGCCCAAGGCGTAGGTGCCAATTGCCAAAGCTGAGAAGATTCTACTGTTACTGACAAGATTGGAACAGATGACGAGGAAGAAAGCTTGTAGAGCCCATTTCTTTTGACTCGCTCTCCCGAAGCAATAATAGTGAATTTGGACGGGTCAGGTGGTTGGATGATAAAAAACTTGTTTGAATCAAAATAGACTCCTAAATTTTGGTCAGTAATCTTTCCTACAGATAGTAAATTTCGAGTGACACCTGGCACGTAAAGAACTTTTGTAAACTTTATTTCGTCATTGTGAGAGTAATCTCCGGATCCAACGATCGGGTAAGACTGTCCATCCGCAATTTCAATCGATGAGCCTCTACCTAAGGGGCGAATTTTCCCAAGAGATTTAGAGCTACCAGTAACATGCTTCGAAGCACCTGAGTCAACATACCAGGTTTCACTAGGCTGTCGAGGCTTGACAGCGACGACGTGAGCTTCAATGATCTGGTCCCCATCACTCTCCTCGTCCAAGCTTTGGTGAGTAGTTTCCTGGAAATCCTCGCTACTGCCGCTGGAATTGATAACTGCTAGTGCAGCTCCGGTCTTCTTCTTTCTCTCTGACGCCCTCCGACCGAGCTCCTTAGTGAGATCGGGGCAGTCTCTCATGAAATGTTCATGGCTACCGCACCAGTGGCACTCAAGAGTGCGAGAATTGCTGTCATTACTAGGTCCTCCACTTCTTCCTCGAGAGTGGGTGCGCGATCCGTGAGTTTCCGAAACTCCTCGATTGCCACTCCGAGGGAGTCTCTTGCTTCCTCCACTTCTGTTTTTGGTAAAAAGTGCCTCAGTGGTGGTACGCTTGGCATTCCTGAGTTCTCGCCTCGCTTCATCATCGAGTAATAGACCTGTCAATGCAGTAAGATCGGGAAACTGATCACGCAAACCGACTGAGGTCACAAAGTTTTCATAACTTTCAGGCAATGCATTTAGCACATGTTCTACAATCATGGAGTCAGCCATGTTCTCTCCGATGGCCACTAGCTGATTTGAGATGTCCCGCACCTCCTTCAAAAATTCAGCAACCGAGCCGCCCTCGTTCAGTTTCAGGTTTTGAATCTTGCTTTTGAGGAGCAACCTTCTAGCATTGCCGCCTGTCTCGTACAGGGACTTGATAATCTTCCAGACCTCCGAGGGGTCCTGTTCTTCTCCGATGTGCGGTATGACTTCGTCACCAACTGCCAGGCACAGAATAGCCAGCGCCTTCTGCTTGCGCCGAGCCAGACTCCTAGCTTCTTCTTCAGTGGCAGCAGCACTCTCTGCTACTTGGCTCGCAGGTTGATCCACTCCCAGGATCAGTTGCCCTTGATTGGGCATGACAACGTCCCACAGGTCCTCTTTCTGCAAGACATTCCTAATTCTGAATTTCCACACTGTATAATTGGCTACTCCACTCAACTTGGGGGATTCGCCCAGGTGTATGTGCTCACTGTGACCTGCCATGGTAGAAAACTGACTTGCTGATCAAGTTCACTCAACTGAAGTGGTATTCGGTGTTTGCTCTGATACCATGTAAAACCAGAAGATAGAGAGACGGAATACCAAGTGATACTCGATGATTTAATCAGTGAGTTACATGGTGTCTATATACACTAATCTCCTACCTAACTACATTACTGCGTATCTACAAAGTAATTACACCTAAGTTAGGTGTACACATAATTGAGTCAGTTCTCTGATACGATTTGATCTATTCAGTGGAGTCAGGAACTAAGTTCCTGTTCCTTCCTCTGTACATCCACTGTCAGGAGTCAACAGTGTACATCGAATATCCAACAGGTATCACCTCATGAAGTTGCTACATATTTATATCATGATGAGCATTCTCGCTACATTTCAATTTTTTTTTCATTTTCTTTCTTTGTATGTTTCGCAGCCCCATTTTTTTGGGTAGAAATCCAGCTAATTTTAGCCAGTTTTGAGATCACTGCTACAGGTATGGCTTCATTCACAAGGATCTCAAAGCTGCAAATGTACTCGTCCCTGTCAATCCTATGAAAATACTCTACGAGGATGTGAGATTTGGCAGCCATTGTTTGGATGTGGCGGATTTTGAATGCTCCATGGTGGGTGTGGTAGGGACTGCGTTTTGGAGAGCACCGGAGATCTTGCGCCAGTTGAAGGACCGCAAGTCTATTTCTCGTGTGGAGTTCACTATGAAGAGTGATGTGTACAGCTTTGGCATGGTGGGCTATGAGCTTGTCACGGGACGCATTCCGTTTGAGGATCATGCTTTTAGTGATTATGATGTTGTGCTTAATGGAAACAGACCAGAATTGCCAGAGGATATCCATTACTCTCTTCGAGACATCATAACTGACTGTTGGCATCCAGTGCCTTCAAAGAGGCCTGATTTTGTAGAATTGGAAAGGAAGCTTGGTATGCTTCTCATCAACCACAGGAATGAGGAATGGGTAAATGCCAAGTATAAAAACCCTGATACTTATTGCGAATTGAATAATGTAGAGTGGGAACTTCAATACTATGGCACTCTTCCACATGTTGTAGCAAGATCCTGGTGGCCTAGGTGGTCTTGGTGGCCAACGTGGTAGCACTTCCTCCAACAGACTTTGCAATCGTGTTTTTTCCTCTTCTTGGCACTCGTCCATGAGTTCCAGTGGCAATTTGGTATGCTAGAGATTTGCTCAAAGCCTAGTTAGATGTTTGCCATATTCCTCACTGGTATTTGTATGTTATTAGTACGTAGATACTCAAGAATGAGCCATGACATCTTAGTTCTAATATGAAGAAATGGAACACAAATGTTGTGTGATCTTGTAAAGTTGATATGCACAAATGTTGTAGAACATGGAAGTGATATGAAACTGAAGTACATTAATTTGTTATTTTGGTGAATTTCAGTGTGCCAAAAATGTGATGTGAAAATTAGGAATCCAAGCGCTCAGCTGGGTTTATCGTTGCCGAGTTAGTTGAAACCTCAATTGAAACCTCGATTGAAGCTCAATAAGAGATTTTAAGAGTGTCTCAGTAAAATTATGGTGGCACTTCAATTGTCATATTCGTTAAGTTCATGTATTTCAAAGTGCCAAAATTGTTCAAAAACTATGAATGGTATAGATCTGAAGTTCTAGGCAGGCAACAATCTCTTCAAATTTTGAAGTCGTTATAATCCACTCTCCAATATCACATTCTTGTATCTGTAGATCGAGAATACGCAGACCTCGCTACCTATGCTCTCAAGGAATTGAAAGACGAACTACCCCCAACAGACTCTCCACTTACGACGGTCTTGAAGGCTAGTGTCATTATATTATTATGTAGAGATTACATGCAATTGGACACTTTCCAGTTGCTAGCCAGGTGATGTCAATAAAAATGATGGCAAACTTTACAAACAAGTCTTTGATATATTGCAGAATATAGAATCATGCCGTGGTATTTACATAATCGTTCCATGTGCTTACTGGCTAGAAGTAAAAAGTGATGGGCCAAGAGCTTTGGCCTCTAACTGGCCTCTATCTATTTTGAAAATCAAACCTTTAATCATTCAGCTTTGAGAAACTGCTGAAACCTGGTACCACTTTCTGAACAAGAGGAGTTCAGAAACTCACCTTCACATGACTATTATCAGACAGACTAAAAGTCGTCCGTAAACTTGTACGCTACCATGGCTTCGACTTGATGTACCTGCACAAAGTCAGTCACATAAATTTTTAAGAGAGCCGTTTCACAATATGAGGCGCAAACCTCTGCCTTCCATAATGACAGTGGTAACAATTAGAAACTAAACAAACGAACAGAGGGTAGTATTTGGTTCAGATTTCGGCTACCGGAAGGAATTGCCAAAACAAACATGAGATAGAAAAGAGGGATGAGCTTTAAGTACCATGGTATCAACCGTCCTCAGTTTCACAACTTGAGGGTTGTGAATCAGCTGAGCATCACTCTCCGCCCACTCTGCTGGCACCTCAGAATCAATGGACGTGTAAGCAAGCAAATCAAAGGTGCAAGCTTCCTCAATGTTGGGAAGAAATGTCACACTGGATGTGATCTGCCTCATAATGGCCTGAATCTCTTTCATGATGTCCTTGTCGCTCTTCTCTCTGGTGACCCTGCATCAGTGATTATTTTCTGATCAGGAGGCAGTTTAGCATTTTTGCTACTTTTCCATGGCTTGAAGAGCAATCCACACTCCTTGGATGCTCTGTTCATATAAATATATAGGTAATATCAGAGTAATACACATGTGCTACCTAAGTGCTACTTAAGCAATACCTAGGTTTAAAGAGGCTACAGATCTTGACTACATGGAGGAAATCTGGCCATTATTCCTTTTTTCCTTCAAAAATCCTTTGTGTCAAATAGCCAGTTCAAATTTTATGTAGCAAATTGGCAAAAATTAGCAACAACAAAAATTACTGACCTGCATCAGAAATCCATCGCGAATAATAAATGCAAGGACTCCAAGACTCAGAGGAAACTCTAAGATACACAAATATTAGGGTGTCACCCTTCGTACCCTTTCTCAAGAACCTCTCGATCATTCTCGATGTTGAAGTTCCAGCGCTCAAGGACCTCCTTCGTGGACATACTGGCAATCACCAATACCACTCGCTGCAGATTTCCCGTTTCCAGCCACGTAGCAATCTGCGTCGTAATCTTCTCTATGAAAGCTTTCACGCTCTCCTGCTGGCACATCAGCAGCGTTATCCCGTACTTCTTCACGCGCCCGAACTCATCGGCAGGGTAAATCCCTCGCTGGAACAAAATGTTGTTCACTGGAGAATTCGAAATTGGCATGCCAACGTAAGAACACTGTCAAGGATACATACAAGTCTGCTGAATTACAATGGAGCCAACATGTACTACATAGAGTACTCCATGGGCTCTGCTAAGGCATATAGCGGGTGCATGCTATCTCCGAGTCACAAAGCAAAGAGGTGATGGCATGCACCCACTACATGACATGGCGAGCCCATGGACTTACTCTATCTAGCATAGCCTACCACACATGTCACACATTAATAGAGTCTTATTTTGAGGAGTATACCATGGAGAGTTGAGAATAGAAAGAGATGAGGAGGAGTTCTCTACAAAGATTTGGAATACACCGCAAAGATTGTGTGCATAGGAAAATACATTACAGGTTGTAAATATTGCTTAGAACCAATCAGAAGATGCCACAGCTGTTCCTGATTTCCTGCAGTAGGCTTTGAAATGGTAACTGCTTTGCGATTGATACTCAAATCCTTCACATCAAATCTCTCACCTAAGCTGTAAGAAAATGTTACTGAACAAAGACAAAGTATAGCAAGGCCATAACCCATTTGATGCGATCATGGAAACCCTAAACCCTTCACGAAGTGTATTCCAACACAGAAGCCAGATTTGTGCAACAAGAAGAGAATTGACAATGCCAGTCTGCTGAACTACAATGAAGCCACCATGAACTGGTAACTTCTCTGCAATTGATGCTTAACCCCTACATAGCGAATCACACTTTTGGATCCAGAGCTTGAGCTTGAGCTTCTCAAATCACATATCTTCTTCGCCGTCATGAGAGCTCTCACTACTGATCTCAGACACATTGGCCACAAATTATCTGATGCGATGATGGAAATCCTAAAGCCTTCAAGAAGTGCATTACAACTCAGCAGCCCGAAGAGAATTCATGATGACATCGATACGATACAAACCTGAATACAACAAAAACTCGCTGACGATGGCAGCAGAGCCCTTGAGAGTGATCACATCCCTCGTCAGCTGCTCCGAGGCCATGGCCACCGCGTTAAACTCCCTTCACCCCTGCTTCAGCAACAAGCTCTAAGCGACTCAGTGAGCTCCGCAGAAGTGTTCCGGAAAATCGAAATCAGGCGAATGGGGCGGACGAGACGGCGTTCCAGCAGGAGAGGAGAACTTGAGATGTGAAGATTATGGATCGGAGGAGAAGCTTGAAGGCGATCAGCAATGCGGGGCGGGGGCGGGGGCGGGACAGGAGAAGGCCAACATTTGAATGTGGGTAGGGGGAAGAAGCCGTTCTGGGGGAACGAGAAATAGATATCGTCCGACATAGAATTTGTCGTCGGCGAAACGTCGAAGCTCGTCGGCTGATGGATGAACGATAGCTCGACGTCTGGATGTGACTGTTCATTCGTCGTCCCGCTGTTTGTACCCGTCAGAGGATCCACCCCAATTTTGTTTTTTTAACACTTAAAAGGTTTTAGGGCACAGTAGATACGCTGTCATATATTTAACGTTTGTTGTAAATAGAAAGTTCCAGATTGAGATCCCAAATCCCAATAGCTTTTAACCCCTAAGCGCTCAAATGACCATTTTCTGCTTGCTGCCCGAAAAAATCGAGCTGCCCGGAACAAAATAAAAATTTAAAAAAATTTAAAAAAATTTAAAATACTACATCAAGTCTCCTTTCCAACCCAATTTGAATTATGGCAATCCGAGTTAAACTCCACCCGGGAGAATTTTTCAAAGTAGATTACCTCAACATTGTCTTAGTGTTACAAAATTTGCTATTTGGGGAAAGTAATGATGATCCCTCCATTGTTTCTCTTGCTTTTTTGAAGTTTACAATAGATAGCCCAACCTTAACCAATTGTACTAAATTTTGAACTCTAAAATTGAAAGTTATAGTTTATACAAATTTTCAAAGGTTAATGCTTTTAAATTCATTAAAAATGATCAAGAGATTATTTTGGAAGTTTGACCGTATGGATAATTTGTAAAGATGATACTCTACATTTTTTCTATTGAACCAACCTTCATCAAACATATGAAAAGCACATATTATAACACATCTATGTTTTGTCCAATACCCCTCGGGCTTTTAGGGGTTAAGACTATGTAGACATGAATTTTAACTTCACTTTTGACACACCCAAAAACTACTAAGGGCAGGCTTCTATGTTGTTGAGAGACAAGCATAAATACAAAGTATGAGCATCAAAGAAAGAGCCGGAGCTCTGGTCCATTGAGATTATATTCAGGGGTGAAGACAACCTTTACATTGGTCAGGGTTTAGGGTGTGACTGGATTTATCATCCATCTACCTTATCCCTATCTAACGGGTAGGTATGCTGACTAAGCTATGGATGGAGAGTGAATGGATGACATTCATCTTGTCTTAACACATGTGGGATCGGTGTGGGTGGCCGGTCCTCAAAAGGAGGAAGCTCTACCGAAATGGGTGAAAACAAGAGAAGACAAGAGTATATATTTCATTTGTACCGAAATGGGTGGAGCATGGGTGGTTCTTGAGACCTCAATTCTTGTCTTCTAGTGCCTTCCACCCAACCGATTCCCATATAGAAGCCCGCCCTAACCCCCCTCTCCACAAGGCAAAGGATTTGAATCCTCACCAACTAATTTCATCCATATAAAAGTCATTCGTTTAAGGATATTCATACATTATATTTATAACATCCTTCTACGTTGCATTTTAAGATGCATCTTTGCAAAACTGCCGAATTTGGAATGGGGTAAAGATGTTTAGGAATTAATCAATGACTGACAAATATCTATCAAAGAATTGTCGAATGTTAAATTTGACATACCCACAGATAAAAGTTGAGTAAGGGTAAGACCTCAAATCTAATAGCAATGACATTCTATAGCCACTAATCATTAATTTTAAGGCAACTAAGCATGCTCTATTTTGATATTGTATAACAATGTTATAAGGGTTCAAAGTTATTTTTACACAATCCACAAGTTCCAATATTAACCCTTTAAGGTCCCGATTCAACACTGTTTTCAAAGATTCGTTATAAAATGTTTGATGAAAAATTAAAATGGAGTTGATGTACAAAGCAAAGTTATAAATGTCAATGTGAAGATAATATCTATACGGTTTGATTCATCATATTTTTTATTAATATTTTTTAATTAATTTTGCAAAGTTTTCTCTTGAAATTCAATTAAAAATCCAAAATTAACATTAAAAAATTAAAAAATATTGTAATGAAATTGGAATAACATGCACTACAAGAGGGTATGGTTTTCACTATTTGATTCTTCTTATTATGGAAAATCATGTTTAACCCCTAAAGGACCAGGTGGACACATTGTGTCCACGAATAATTTCATTACTTTGATAACTTGTTTGGATTTCATAATTTTGACTCAATGTTCACTAAAGAATTGAACATGTTTGTTTCAAGAACACAAAAATCCTTCAAGATTTGCAATTACGTTGATTGATTCATCGGGAAAAAATTAAAACGTCAACGTAGGTGAACTTGGGACAAAGTAGTTAGGGCGGTTGATGACTTGGAGGGCGTTTTCACACTTTGACGTCACATTCGTAAAAAAAAAGAAGTGTCCAATATGTAAAACATTTGTCATTACTGCATCATTAACACTATAAAATAATTACGAAAAATGTTTAAATATATTTTAAATGGAATCTTTTCCAAATAATTGGAATCTTTTCTACATATTTTATATTATTTTGGAATATTCCAAATATATATTTGAATTCTTTAAAACATTTTTTGCAATTTAAAAATTAATAGCAATCACTAACACCGGCTCAACGAGTCACCAACAAGTCACTTCACCCAAACATAAATCTTTGATAATCAATCATTGTTGTTGTATTTAGTTTTAGAACACCGTTTTTTGTGGACACCTAGATATAGTATATCTTTGTATGCTCCTAAACTTTCAAACGCTAATCATGGTTTTTAAATTTATGAGAAAGTTTGCAATGAATGACCTGTTGGTTTTATTTAAAATTCTCAGAAATCGACTTATGATCAAACCTTATAATCATGTAATATATACTCGAATATATACGGTAGATTGTTCTGAAAATTGATGTATAGTCTCATGACTAAGTCCTTTTTGAACTTCAACGGTGAAGTTTTCTACATGAATACTAATCAAGAGATACAATTGCCTTTCTGAAAGCATCACAAGAAAGTGATAAAATTTTAGGAATGAGCATGGTCCTTTAGGGGTTAAGGTCTCACTTTTTGAACTAAGAATGAAACTTGACATAAACCACTTTTGCTATTTTTCAAAAACTCTCAATATCTTATCTTGAAGATCCATACCGTACAAATGGTAATCAACTAGCACAAGAATTTTTTAAAAATTGAATGGATGAAAAACATCCAACTGCGTGGTGAAGGGACGCGTCCAGAATCATCCATCGTCCAGATTCTGGATGCAGGCACGTCTTATGGTTAATGTTTTATGTATTCTCAAAATTTACATATACTTATCATCAAAGATTGTTCTAGTATCAAAAAAGAAAAATTGCACGTTTGAATTAGTTGTAGTTACTTTACGAGCAGCTTACCAAAGTAAAAAGAAATTAGAAAAATGTAATAAATGGAAGATATATCGTTGAGCAGACTGGATTAAGAATTCTGATTTCCAGATCATCATCTACAAGCATATTGTACTAGAATAGAACTCTGAACTTTGGATCAAATTTCATCTTCACTGGAGCTGACGTTACATCTAACACTCGCTCTAGATGATCTTCAACGCCGTCTTTTATGCCCGCTTTTATGGTGACTCATAAATTCTCATACACAAAACCATTACAAAATGCAAAACCAACACTAGACACTATGTTTCTGATCTGGAGATTAGAGTCAAGAGAAGAATTCTAGTAGAGAATGTTGGTTCCGGGTGCATTGGAGGTTTTGGATATTGGCTTCCTCAACACGCATGGTGCTTTGAGAGCTTTGGCAGGGAGTCTGCTGTGGGAATTTGGTCATGCATTGCCACATTAAAGGGCTTGTGGGAGAGTAGGAGAGATGATCATGTGACGAGGTTGGGAATCGCTGTGGAGCTTGATCTTACTTACCTGGAGTGTTGGAGACGTTGTGCAATCGTTACTTAGTTTCCAGCATTGTTGAGCTTTCAGTTGCCACCTTTACCTCAGCTGTGGTATGTGGGAAGAGGGGTCTGAGCTCCGGCTTTTGATTCATATCGAAGTTTTCAGCTTTTTGTATCTGTGATGACAGAGACCCATGTCTGACGGAATGGTGCTGAGAGGCGATCGAGAGTTTCAACTGGTAAGTTGGTAAGGCGTGTGACGCCATCTTAAGTCTTTGGATTTCAAGTACATTGTTTGTTGGCGCTGGGATGCTGAATTCCTTGAGAGCTTGAGATGTGAGTTGTTGGATTTATGTTAGAGTACTACCAAACTGGTATTTGTCGTGGCATTGAGCTTACAGGCATTTTTTCGGGACGATGAGGCTGGTGCATTTACAGGAAAATAGTTTTACATTTTCTTGTCTTGTAAGTTGGTCAATTCGATTGTGGACTACATAATCTTTGTGCCTGTGTACTTTGGACGCTTTTGATATTTGGGGTGCCGGTGCTGGAACAGTGACGGTCCTGGCTAGGGTTTAGGGTTTAGCAATTGCAGTGATGTTTAGGGTTTCGGGACACATGTAGTATCGGGAATCTCACCTCGGCAAATGTAACCGCTGGCTACATTCTACACGAGATAATACACGAGAGGTTCCCGATACAACATCCTAGCCCTTGCTTTCTTCTGCACAGGTTTCTGAAAGCCTTGGAACTATGTGTGTGGTCTCAGAGCATGGAGAGAAGCGAAAGGATGATTAAAATGACGATGTTGGCTTAGAAGCGCATTTGGAGTTTCACGCTGCCGCGTTCATGTGATAGCTCTGCTCTCCGCCGAATCTGTGAACAGCTCTGAAGCTCTGTAGCTAGTTAGCCTTCGAATTGTGAAGCAATTGCATATTTGCAGTTAATACAGAAAGTCTTGGCACAATGATCAAGACTGCCAATGAAATGGCCAGGAAGTTCCTGAATTCTGAAAGAATGCGGAACACGAAGGCTGGGGAGATCTTTGAACTCCATGGCCTCGAGTACTGCGTAAAGCACTTTCGAGACATCTGCAATGAATGTGAACATATTAACAGGGGTATTCCTATACCTGGTTTGACTGTATTCAAGCCCCCAGAGACTGGCGAGCCATTTTTCCCATTTTATCCTCTTGAGGATTGGGATATTGAGGGCCGCCTCCTGGCCAAACGGTGGGTGGATATGCAAAGGTTAACTTATTGTCCGCGTGCTTGGACTGTTAAGTCCTCTGATGTGAAGCTACCGAACTTGACATTACCTGATCATCTTCGAAATTCCACTGGAAGTGTACAAGCTAAGACCTTGCTTGGCATGTTTCGTCAGCTGTTACCCATGTGCACAACCCAACGGTACTTTTTTGCAAATCAGCCTGGGATCATCATGCAAGACTTTGAAACGTTTGAGCAAGCAACGCTCTTATATGAGACACAGCTTCAAGGTAGCTTGGATGTCATGTTGTCCTTCAACCCTAGTGAGACAGATGAGATCCCTGCTAGGTTGAAGCAGAAAGCAAAAGCAAGTTTAGTGAGCAGATTTGGATTCCTTCTAGAGCTCACTACTCAGGGGACTTTCTGGCGAACAATGGAGCTGACTACCGAGGCCTACATCAGTCTGCTTGAGAGTTATGGCAAGGAGGGAGATGATCATGTTGTGCTCACGGAGAAGGTGAAAGCGGAACTTTTGCAGTGGATTGGACATATGTTTTGGTCCTTAAAGCAAGCTCAGCATGTTCTAGAGGACTTGCGCAGCAGGCAACATGAGGTTTATCTGCACGAGACCAAGTTTCCTTACGGGCCGTACCTGCCCGCGGCCAAGTTCCCGTATCTGCACGAAAGCAAGTTTCCGTGGTATCCTTATGACTTGAATGTTCTCAAGGATAACCTGGATGTGCACGTGATCATTCCTCGACTTAGTCGGGGACCTCTGCATGATTTCCAGTTCATGGCTACAGCTTTCAATGATCTCAGACGGGCTAGTGAGAAACATCCTGAGCAAATGGTGCATGTGAATTATGCAATGATGGTTACGATTGATGAGATGAGTGCAAGGTTCCGTGTTCTGGAGCTCTTGATTGATGTAGGGCAGGTCAGTGCAACATCAACAGAAGTCAAGAAAGCTCTCTTTTGTTTCAAGTTTGATCCAAGAGCTGCTGAATTATCGTCTACCTTGTGTGAGGCAACGATGGAAATCACCAATGTTCGACTCGACGATTCTTTGTATACATTGCCCACACCAAAGAATTGTTCTTTCCTGCAAGAGCTACTTGTGTTGGAGACAAGTTGTCGGACCAAGCACAAGGAGAAGTTTCTACGGCTTCCTGTTCAAGCTTCGAGGGAGTTTACTCAAGACATGTTTGATGTTTTCAAGCGTACTTATTCAAAACTGTATAGAGAGTCGATCCACTATCTCTGGAAGAGACGAGAACAATCTTTGCTCTCCTCGAAAGCCCAAACTGAAAATCGACTGGCTATCCAGAAAAAAAACAAGAAGAAAGGATCTGGCATTGGGCCCTCGGATTGGGAGACTGGAGACATGGCCGGATGGTACTTTTGTGGACCCTTCACTGTTCTGGGCTATTGGAGATGGTTCTGTGGAGCGGTACAAGGCACCAAGTGTGCGGGAGAAAATCAAGACCCGGAAGCTGAGCGTTGAGCCTGAAGAATCTGATTCCTCTGGCACTAGTCCATTCCCAGTTGTTGAGCCTGACGAGCCATGTCCAACGCCTCGGTCATTGGATCAGCTGAGAGAAAGTGACTTGATCACACGAGACATCTTGTGGCGGAAGGTGAAAGGGTTGGTGAGGTGGAGCAGTGTGGTGCAATTTCTGGCACGGCTTGGGTGTAGCATCATCAGCCTGGATGGGTCGAAGAAGAAGGTGGTAGATGCGCACACGGGTCGCTGCACAGTTCTGCATAGGCCCCACCCTAACGAGGAATGTCGACGTGATCAACTGGACAGCTACCGAATGCATTTAGAGGATTGGCTGCTTATCAAGTATGAGGATGTGATTACTCCTGAGGAGCAGAGTCTTTCAAGCTTAACTACCGACACAAGCTTGGACTCAATATCGATAGATGTGGAGAAGAGCCGGCTCGAGTAACCAACATGTACGTCGGTACTCGAGATCAGGTGCAGTTTCACATTCATCCGTTCCAGTTTTGATTTCTGACCGAAGCTTCAATTTGTAAGACGTATTAACCCTTTAAGGTCCCAATTCAACTCTGTTTTCAAAGATGCACTATAAAATGTTTGATAAAACCCTAAAATGGAGTAGATGTACAAAGAAAACTTGTAAAGGTCAATGTAAAGATCACATCTGTACGGTTGGATGCATCATATTTTTTATTAAAAGTTTTTATTTAATTTTGAAAGGTTTTCTTTTGAAATTCAATTAAAAATCCCAAATCAACACAAAAAAATTTCAAAAAATTGTGATGAAATTGGAATAACATGCCCTACGAGATGGTATGGTTTCCATTATTTGATTCTAACTATTTTGAAAAATCATGTTTTAGGTCTCACTTTTTGAACTAAGAATGAAACTGACATAAATCAATTGTGCTATTTTTACAAAAATAATAATAACCTATTTTGAAGATCCAAACCGTTCAAAGAATAGTGAACTTGCACAAGAACCAAGATTAATTTTGGTGGATGAAGATTCTCAAATCTGGATGAGATCCGAATAGGTTGAATCTGTTCGTCGTCCAGTATATGGACGACAGCGCGTTCAAGGGTTAACCCCTCACCGCCTGAACTCCAACCATGTGTAAAAGCTGACTTGCATTTCAAGTCCTATAAGTCTAAATCTCGGTGAGGTATGAAAATCTCAACCGTACAATATTGTAGTGTGCATGTTGTAGATGGTGTGAAAAAAATTTGGAGTCATTTGACCGTATAGATTGAAACATTATAATGTTTTAGTGTTGAAAAAAGATGCTGAAATTTTCTTAAAAACACATTTGGAGGTGAAATTCGATTTCTAAACCTACTCAAATGAAAAAAAATTAAACTCCAAAGTGATTCAAACCAAAAGATAAACACTTTGGTGAAAAAAAATCTCATTCAATTGACTCATTGTGTCTGCAAAATTGTTTTGAAATGTCAAAAACCAATGAAAAAAGTAGCAAAAAATCACATCTATGTATGAACCTCCCTCTACTAAAATGCTTCTCAGTCACTCATAACCTCTTGGATTCATATGAAATTTTATACTTATAAACAAGACTAGTATGCGCAACTTTTTCAACAAAAATTATTGAAAACGGACCATGTATGAAGAAGTTACAAGCTGCCGAAGTTCATGTAATGCAAAAATGTCTGGATTTTGAACTTCGAAATGCTCCCAAACATTCAAAACAACTTGGATTGACATGAAAATTTCACCACAATAACTCGGCTTTATTGGGAACAAAACCCAACAATTTTTATTGAAAACGAACATTTGATGAGAAAGATACAAACCCCCGAAGTTGCAGCCATCATAATGCAGTGAGGTGAACTCAAATTGAACCTGTGAACTTCGAATGGCTCTCAAAAACTCAGTACATCTTGGATTGATCTGAAAATAGACTAATATGCGCAACTTTCCCAACAAGTTTTATTGAATTCGGACATTGGATGCAAAAGTTACAGCACTTTGAATTTTACTGCGAGACTATGAGAGGACACTTTTCGTCCCCTTGGGCGGTGAGGGGTTAAGATCCTGAATTCACAAGTGAATCACGTCTTGTACTATGTTGCGGTTGAATTTTGATATTTCGAGGGGTGGTGGATGGGATTTGTGGATATGAAGTTTAGCTCAAGCTTTGTATTGTGTAGTTTTGGGAAGGTTTTGATTCGTGGTTCTGGAATGTTTACATGTCTTGATTACATTATCGCACAACAGGAAGGACAGTTGCTGGTTTCATTGGAACATGCTTTGAGCATTCTATATAAAGTATGAAAAATGACATGGCAATGAAGAAGCAACTATTCTTTCCAAATTTTATTTTATTTACTAATTATTCATACAATGTGGGCTTAATGTGGGCTTGATCCAGTAGGAGTCGTAAGTATTAACTATCTCTACTGCAGTGTGGTAATGTCCTGAATTTTTTATGCAATTTTTAAGTGTGAGGACACAAACGTCTATAATTGACAATACAAAACACCATTTCCGTTCATACAATTGGTTAGAACATGTTAGTAATGGAAGTTCTCATTCACCCAAGATGAATAAGGAGATGACAAAAGGCAAGGATAAGCAACATAATCACATTCCATGCTGAGCAAGTATAAAAACAAACGAGTATCTGCACCAATCCACATTGTAAATAAAATGTGCCTGGTCATATGTTCTATTTACAATATGTTGAACAAGCCTATAACTACACAGTTCATGCACAGCTCAAAATTTCAATATCTCAAGACCGACCGACTAGTAGATCAAAACAACTTGGAGCCAGTTGAGATCGTAGTCAGCCCCCAAATTTTTGACTCCTATTTGTATGAAGCTGAAAATTCCACTGCAACAGTTTATGTTTTATAATTTATACATATATCTGCACCACTCAACAATACAAAAAGATTATACTTAAATTTACTTAAATTTTGTACGGTATTTTCTGATCATCACTCTCCAGTGAGCCCCAAAACAAACGAGCATGCAAGTTCTTGCACACTTCACAAACTATGTCTATCTTGATATTTGAGCTTGAAAAATAAAAGGAAGGGAGAAACTGTGACAAAGCAATACATCATTGAAAGATGATGCACACTATACAAAACATGCTCAAGTCTAACATACGGAGTAATCAAATCCCTACGATATACCTTACCCTAAAGAGCACAAGCATTCAAAAGGCTGCCAAAACAAGAGTATCATAGTACGTTAACAGAAACACACCTGGCTGAGACACTGCTAAAGGATTCATGTTCCAATCTGCTCGTTCTCGTGAAGGTTTCCTGCACAAACAAGGATGACTCATATTTAGGAACAGAAAAAAAAAAAAAAAAAAAAAAAACCTCATCGTGCAGTCTCCACTGACCAAGTTCCTGGTTTAATCCCTTTAACTATTGAAAAAGTCTGGTTTATAATTCCGGTAAAATCCAATGCAAGCTCAAATAAACCCAGAATTTTTTTTGATACTAGGAAGTAATTGCATATGATATAAAAGAGTAACTTATGCACCTGATGTGGCGGTAAGGTCGACAGCTGGATCGTGATGTGATGGAGCTGATGGCAAGAAAGACTCAAGTTCCTTGTAACCCTCCCATGGCTTCACCCACACTTTAGCATCATATTTCTTCGGAACTCCACCTTCCAGAACCTCAATGGTAAGATAGTACATGGTTCCTTGCACCACTTGCTCCTCGGCCGCCAACACTTTTGAGAATGAAATATCAGTGATCGAGTTCTGCATACCGGTAAACAACACAATCTGTCAGAATTCAATGTCACGCACAACCCCAAAAATCAAAAATCAAAGATCAAAGTGTATCATACCACGCGTGATTTGTACTGGTCCACAGCAAAATTCGCCAACTCGTCAACTTCCAAGTTATTGGCAAAGTCTCCAATTGGCCTTGGCCCTCCGACCACTACGGCCTCCGCAAAAGCTCCCATCACACACACAAGCACAAAGAGCACCAAAACCGAGCGCCCCATCGCCATCCCTAGTTGCTCAATCACAAGTTTGCTTGCAAATTCAATATCCGGGGTGGAGTAACCTGTATAATAAACAAAGAGGAGCAACACTCAGTGAAAGCTGCTTCTGAAAATATAATAAGCTTATTGATGCATATAATGAGAATTGCTTCACATACTACAATAGAATCTGTAAGGTAAACCTCGAATCACTAATTCTCCTCTACTAGCACTGGCACTATTAGTTAGTAAGTCATATTCAAACCGTTGGAACCCAAGCAATTTAACGAAAATGATCATACCAACAACAGCTACACCGTTCACCTTATATAGTGTGGATTCAAAATTAATGTACATCAATCCACTCTAATTAAGTACGTGTGTGTCAACTTTGGAGTGGTTCCCTTTTTCAAGCACTGAATGTAATTTTTCAATTATTGTATATCTTCAGAATAGTCTGATCCACACTATACAAAGTGATCGGTGTAGTATATAACGCAGTTTCTCCCAACCAGAAAGAGATCCAGCCATATTGAAAACATGGATTTCTCACTGCAACTCTCTGCCACTGCCAATTCAATGATAAATTTTGTACAGCACGAGATGTCAAGTCCAGTAAATTTGTCACCAACACTCAGTGACAGTGATTTTTTGGTCAAGAGACAGTTCAGCATTTTTGCTACTTTTCCGTGGCTTGAGGCTCGTTTCATAGGTAATATCAGGGTATTACACATGTGCTACCTAGGTGCTACTTAGGCGATATCTGGGTGATACCTAGGTTTAAAGAGGCCACACATCTTGACTCCATGTAGGAAATCTGGCTATTATTCCTTCTTCTTTTCCAAAAATCCTTTTGTATCAATTAACCAGCCCAGATTTATGTAGCAAGTCGGCTAAAATTAGCAACAAAAAATTCACTGCTCAGTCATGTGCTAACACAGCGGCAGCACAATATCCGACATCAACCCTAAACCTTGAGGTCGTTCACACAAAAACCTTCAGATCATCACACCTTCGTACCGTGAGCAGACAAAGAAACCCTAAACCTTCACACAGGAGATCGTTGTAACGTACAATTGCAAATACAAACAACTCAAAAAACTCAAACAAAATGCGCTACTATAGAGCAATTTCGTATTCTAGTTACATCGGTAAGAAATTCAAAATTTCAACAATCGCGAAGACGGAGAACAATCCACAGAAGAAATTTTTGACGAAACCCTGGAAAATCAGTGATCACAACCCTAACTCATAATGTTTAAAAATTAAAGGTCAAAGTTCAATGCTACTTACGAAAAGCCCGATCTCTTGTTCGCGAGACAGCCGAAGTTCCAAAAACAGATATTTCTGAAGCACGAACAACACCAGCAATTGGAAGAGCAACCAACGAGGAGTGCTGGAGGAGGAAACCCCGAGAACTTGAATCGCATGTGCTGGTACGGAAATAATATCACGATCTTTTTGCCTGCATGGAACAAGGACCCCAGAGAAGAGGGGTCTGAGAGAATTAGGGCTGACTAGTCCTCGTGCCACTTGGAGTTGAGGAGACACGTCACGTGGCGACCCCACTTTCGCTTTATGAACTCGTTATTATCACACTCTCTGATAGAGTTAACCGAAAAGTCAGATCAAAGAGGAAAGCTTTAGCAAACTCCTCTTGTGAACTCATATGGAAATATAAATAGACCAAAAACTAGTTCACGATGAGTTGGGAGACAATCTAAAGCAAGCTACTGCCATTATTTTCCACACCTCGTAATGACTCCCACACCTCCTACCAAAACTCCAAGTCCATGGCCCACAAGGGGACAAGTTATGACACGACACTATTCAACCCAACTATAGCTCAAAAGAGAGGTTAAAAGGAGGGCAAAAAGGGAGGTTAGATGGGCTTCTTTTCGGTTAACTCTAATATCACACTTTTAATATCACATTCTATTATCTGCAAACAATATTTGCTTTATACTGTAGGTGGAGGCGGGGCAACTTGGCCCTTGTGTTTCAATTTTTTTTTAAACAATCAAAAATAAGAGAATAGCCACCCATGTCCTCAACTGTTGGCCGATTGCGGGGCCGCTAAGATAAAACAGTCCCACCATTGTCCTTCCGTGAACTTGGAGAGCCGCGGCCTCAGTAAAAATGAGACCTTGCTCGCCACTTTCCGAGCCTGTTGTAGTCTAGATTGCGCCCCGATTTTGGATGTCCGACGCAAGTTAAGTTAATGGTTGCATGGAGGACTCGATAGGGCCACATGGGGAGTAAAAAACGCCTTGCTCGGGTCAGCCATGATTTTTCATCGTGAGCTCGCAATGGTGGGGGAGGCTCCCATGTGAAGGTAGCCACTTGACTATTGGGCCCGCAATTAGCCCATTGCAGGTGATTTTTCTAAAAGAAATTCACCAGACAAAGAAATTTAAAAAAAAAAAAAAATTCCAAAATTTCTGACATTTATTTCTTAAAATATTTTTTTGGTCAACCTTGCCCTCCAGTAGTACACATGTGATTGGACACCTTTCACATGTCGAGTTATGAACTCATGTATGTTGGTTACCAAAAGGGTCACCTAAGAGTTTTGAATGTTGTGCATCCATTTGTTAAATTAATCATTCAGTTACAGCGCCCTTAGGGGGCTTATTGAAAATCAAAATAACTAAAGCTTCACAACATGCTTGCAAGCTTGTTCTTTGAAAGATGAATTTCTTAGAAAACTCCCCTTACTACCCCTAAGTGCCTAAAGGGTTTGAGCAATACCTAAATGTAATATAAAATGAGGTTTTTTTTTTAACTTTTTTGAGCTTCAACCCTAAAGAACACATGTAAAACATCTTTATTAGAAAACATTTGAATGGTGAAATTTGAAATAAAATGTCTAAATATTTTTAAAATAAATTTACATAGAATTTTTTTGAAAACTCACTAAAATTAAAATTTTAATACTCTCATCTTGTATTTCATTTTGATTAGTTGAAATCATTATGCATCAATAATGGTGGAGTTGTTTATTTTAAATTTATTTTCGTTTGATAAAAGTGTCTTGAGATTCCTTTGTAAGCAATCAAAAGATAATTTTATGGGCTAAAATATTGCACATTGTTTATGCAAAAAATGATTTAGTGTTGTAAGATATGCACTTTTGGTCAATTATTCCAAAGTTCATAAGATAATGAGTATTTTTGTATTTTTCATATAAATAAAAAATAATATTTTTTAAAATCAAATTCAAATATATTTCGACAATATCAGTTAATCCAACCTTATGGATGTCATGGAAAAGTCATCATCTATATGTCACCCTCAAAAATGAATTTAGTGCGCATTTTATAGCTCAAAACCTTAAATCACTTTTACGTCAAAATGAAAGCTCACATGGAATGAAAGGACTTATTAAATTCAATTTTGATTTTTTTTTCCTGATCACACTTCATTTACATACAAGTAACAACTTGAAAAAGTCATGTAAGAAAAAAATGGATGAAAAAAATCATTGCGAATGAAAAGCACTAAAGTGATTATATACATTGTTAAAAAATGAACGCTCAAGCGAACTTAACACCTAAAGGATGTTGGTGTATTTTATACGCTGGTAGTATCATCATACATGTGAGGCTAAGGGGTGTAAAAGTGTGAATATGGTGATCCATGCACTGTGCCTATGGTGATTTTCAAGAGCATTTCCATCCATTGTGGGATCATAAAACAATTATGTATTTTCCCAGTACACAACTCAAAATACGCAGAAAATGTCCTTTGAGTAGCTGTATCTTTTTTTTCCGCGTCACATTTTATTAAATATTTTTCTATATTTACTTCCCATTCCAAGCTCAATTTTTCATATTTGCAGTTTCTATCAATACTATAGTCTTTGTGGTGAAATACCATCTCGAAGAACACTTGCAATCCTTTTTGGCATGCAAGCTCCTTTAGGGGTTAAACTCTTATTTTATTTATACAAGTTTGAGCAAATTATATAGGGAATTTTAAACATTTAACTTTTCATTTTTTTCATCAACATCAACATCAGCAATGTCCCTCATTGGTTCCGTTGATATAAAATTTGGGCCCATCTGAAAAGTAATTGGTCATTTCAAAGCCCCGACTCTAAACTCCCCCCAGACGTTAACGCGGCCACTCTTCACCCATAGGCCGTATTTTCCGAAATTTCCATTTTGGGCACCTTAGGGTCTTTTTTGGGCAATTTTTTTGCAAATTTGACGCCTATGGACTAATTTTGATTCTGGGGGACCCCCTTGGGAATTTTAAACCCTTGGAAGAGGGGGTTATTATTTAGGATAGGCCCCTACATGTTCAAACTAGTGGGGCATTTTTCGTCCTCTTGCATTAACCCTTTAACGTCCCAGTTCAACACTGTTTTCAAAGATTCGTTATAAACTGGTTAATGAAAACCAAAAATAGAGTTGATGTACAAAGAAAAGTTGTAAATGTCAATGTGAAGATCACATCTGTACGGTTGGATTTATCATATATTTCTTTAATTATTTTCTTTTGATTTTGCAAGGTTTTCTCTTGAAAATCAATCAAAAATCGTGAATTGACGGAATTTTAAAAAATAAAATTGTGATGAAATTGGAATAACATGCACTGCGAGATGGTATGGTTTCTATTATTTGATTCTACTTATTTTGAAAAAGCATCTTTAAGATCTCACTTTTTGAACTAAGAATGAAACTTGACGTAAACCACTTGTGTTGTTTTTTCAAAAATCATAATAACCTATTTTGAAAATCAAAACCGTACAAAGAATAATCAACTTGCACAAGAATCATGAGAAATTTTGATGGATGAAAATTGTCCAATTTGGATTGAATTCGAACAATCTAAATCTGTTCAGCGTCCAGTATTTGGACGGAGGCGCCTGAAAGGGTTAATGTCCGGGAATTTAGAGTCTTTCATTTCAAAGCTGTGAATTTTTGGTCCTTTAGGGGATAAGTTTAATGCAGTAAGGATATGAATGCACGAGATTTGGAGTTGGAGATTGTGTACTCCTTCCTTGGGTTTAGTGCATTTTGACTATTTCACCTATTCATCTACGTGCTTTTCAGGTACACTGCATCCAAAAAAGAACCCATTGATAATGGCACCATATGCACTAGAGCATGGTCAAGGTGGTCATAGGCTTTTTAGGACCATTCTTAGGTAGAAACACCTTAAACCATACTTTAAGTAATTAAGCAATGTTGGGGGTATTTTATTCAAGATAGAATATTTTTGCAGCATTAACAATTGAAATTGAAAATGGTGATTGTATGAGAATTTTTAATTTTTTTTAGAATAAACCACATAATTGCTATAAATTTTCAAAGTAGAAGTTACTTAGACCAATGTGTAAGCAATTGAAATTTGTACACCATTCAAAAATTGAACACTTAGGTAGTGTAGGGTTCATGAAGAGGATACTAAAACCCATGACACCCTGAGAACTTTTTTATATCACGCCTTTGGCAACCAATGTGCATCACTTTAGAACATGAAATCAAATGTACAAATTGAAAATTGAAAATCGATGATGGTGAGTGATTTTGGTCGCAAGAAGACAGAGGTTTGGGCACAATATTCCGTCACTGTTCACTGTTTTCACAAAGTGGGGAATGAAAAACAATAGTTCTGCTACTAGCGAAAAGGTTGTCCTAGGGTGAATCATGCGGAAGAGACTTTGATCGTGTGGGGATTTGAACTCTTGACCTCCCCGGTAGTATTCTAAGGTAGTTTAGGGTCATTTCACACTATGTGGAGAAGATTTTTAACTCTTTAGTGACGAGGGTGGTTCTAGAGAAACCAAAATTTTTTGGTGATTTTTTTCTTAAAACTCTCTCAATTAAAATTAGGGATATTATTAATAGTATTTTAATTGTATAAATGTAAACATAGCTTAATCAAACAAGTTTTAGTTATACCTTGGTGAGATTGGATTGTTGGATTAGAATATTATAGTATGTCTTTAAATTGTATAATGCCAATTGACAAGGATGTGCCCGTCGCAGTTTCATTCCTTTTTCATTTATAGGAAGTGAAAAACGACATATTTCCTACTACACTAAATAGGTAGATTAGTGTTAGATAATTATAAGATTTGAAAATATTATAGATTTTTACTCTCGAAATTTTTTTTTACCAAAGACATTGATTCCAATACTATTGAAAGATCCCCATCTTGACCAATATAGAGGGTTAAAAAATTGGTCAACAGTAAAAACTTACAACATGTTTATGTAAATTAGTGTATCTAACACTAATCTACCTATTTAGTGTAGTGTTTGGACTTTGCCTTGGGGATTAATCATTCTCCTTGTGTGCCAAAAGAAAAGAAAAAACAAGAATCCTCTCCACAGCTCTATCCTAATCTCCCCAAAATCACACTCCGTATTGGTGAAAATGCAAGCAGGTGCTGATTTGTCAAGGCCAAGATCACAGACAACAATTGATTCGAGTCATCGATGGTCGAGCCTTCCACTTGCAGTTGCTGGGCCGGCCATCCATTTTCAACTCCCTCTTCTCAAGAGAATATTCATGAATCCCTTTTCATCAGAAGCCAGTTTCAACAAAGCTCTGAATGCAAACTGCAAGGCCACAGACACACGGAACATCATTCAACAAATTACCAAGTCTTCTCTCTCAATGGGGAATCAAATGAGTCGTCTATAGTACAATTAAAGATGAATGTATGTACTAACATGGGCACTTGAATAACCAAACTGCAGTTGTTTTTTCTGCTTCTTTTGTCCATTGCATGCTGATCAGATTCTAGAGCATTTGGAGGGCTTTAGTTAATTTGTGAAGGAAATTGAATGGCGTTAGAATGGCACAGGCGATCCGGGAAGTCGGCCCGGGATGGCATCTGCCGCTCTCTGGCGAGAAAAGGACTGGACATCTTCGACATGGCCGGAGTGTCCGTCGTGGGAGGATACAACCACAGCTCCAGGCACCTCGTTGACGGCGTCGTCCGCAACCGAGTTGAAGAAACGCTTGGAACTCACCGGTATCAACAACTCTGCAATCAGCCCGCCGTTCTGCGCAACATTCACTATTGTCAATCAGGTAATTAAGTTCCCACACCAATTTAACTCCTCATCAGTCGAATTTCACACACAAGACTTCTAAGACTTTTATGTGCAACGAGTCCTTCACTTAACAAAGGGTACGTAGCACAAACTGTACCGTATCAAGAGCTTCATTATAGTTCTGCTCAACATATACTAAGTATGGCTATCAGCTAATCAATCCACCTGTAACAGTCTGATCAAATTTCACACACCAGTTGCATTTTGGTCCTTAAACACTATTATTCTTTACAACCAAACCTCATGGTTGCAAATTAAGAAACTAAGCCATCTTATGGTTACCAATGAAACGAAACTTTAGGTTTACAAAACTCTAAACCAAACCTTATGGTTACAATACACGTGTAAAGAGTTCACTTGGATTTTCAATCAGTTCAATATTGATACACACTACTGTTACAGTCGATCAGGCAATCACCACCACAAGTTTCAAACTCCTGGATTCTGGTTCTTGAGAGTTCACAAGAGCTTCAAAACTGAAGAGCTTGTCCTGTTTGCAATCAAAAGAAACAAAATCTTAATTAGTTTAGTACCAAAAAACTACTAGAGAAAACTTGCTACCAATGAAGTAACTCATGTCTATCAAGAATCTCCTTTTCACACACAAGTAGATTCTGTCCATCAAAAGAAAGAAAACACTCAATCAGGTTCACTCACCATTGAATTGGCCAGGATTGTCATTTGTGGATGGATTCCACAACCCACACAAGGTGGTAGACGCCATGGCCAAGCCAGCAATCATCAACCACGACTATTTAGTTCTGGAGCTCGGCTATGAAGGTGCAAACTCGCAGCTAATCTTTTTGTGGCTAGATTGATCGCCAACTTGCTATTTGAAAAATCATGTTGCTATGAGAAATAATAATTGGGTAAAAAAATAGAGTACTTATGTCACCATAATCTTCCCTTATCCATCATTGGTATGTACCAGCAACAATTCTATGTCTTTCGTCAAAGAATGATTTCTATTGTTTTCAAATTTGTTGTTTTTCATTCCTCATTTCATGGGAACAGTGAATAGTACCGGAATATTATACTGACGTTTCTGTCTTCTTGTGACCAAAACTACTCATCAGCACTAACACAACCCATGTGCCTGGCGCCGTTTCATTTCTTTTTCATTTATAGTAAGTGAAAAACGACAGATTTCCTTCTAGTGACTTTCAAATTGGCAATGGGACTCCCTTGGAAAAATTTCACAGGAGCGGAGTCGTTGTTGATCAGAGCGGAGAAAACGGGGCATCCACCGGAGCAGGCCGGCATTTTGGTGACGGTGGACGATTCTGGTGAGGATTTAACGAACCGACTGTTCACGATTCGGTGCTTCGGCAGGGACATAGGCCGGTTACCGGACGTTCTAGACATTCTGGTAGATTTTAGCCCCCAGTACTCTCTCCGGGATCACAACTGCTGGCAGTACAGTCGCCGGGTGGCCAGACGGCTGGTGCGCGAGTGCCAGCAAGGAGGCGCGCTGAGTGATGAGGAGCTCCGGTTGCTGCAGATGGAGGAGGACAGTATTGAGAGACGCATTGCCAGCACCCACTTGAAACGTGTTGTGCAGAAAGGCAAACAGGGCCTCAAGACTCTCTGGAAAACCTGGGGCAATTGATATAATAAGCGTTTCCTGTGTCTTTTCTGTATATTTTCTGTAGTGTAGGAAAATTGGACCCCCTGCTGGAAACGTTAAGGAAACTATACCTTAACCCCTCAAGGCCAAAGGGGACATATTGTGTGCTCTGACTTGTTCATTAGGTCATTTTTTTAACTCATTTTGTTCAAAAACTACATATGATACATACCAAAAAAATACATTGCAATGTTAATATTGATGTGGGAAATTTTGAAGTACAAATCATATTCTCACTTAAGTTTTTTGTACAAGAGATAATTGCAGTCAAAGTTTAGTTTCTTCAAATAGTACAAAATATCATGGGGCCTTGAGGGGTTAAAGCGTTCACCTTACCAACTGAGCCTATTTACACACATAAAACAGAAATTATTTGTAGAGGGTCTCATTAGCAAGTTCAAAAGGATTCCAACGCATTTTACCATGCATTATTTGGATACTGTATGAATAAGTTATGAATTTTCAAAGTGTTGACTACGGGTTGACCTTAAAGCAACCCTAAACTCTGATGTTCAGATTGTGCACATTCTCATCAACATTAGGGTGTCAGAATTTACTTATTATGGAAGATTGAGCTATGGACGCTTTTAGATATAGTTACCTTTCAAGGAGAAGGCGTCGTTTTTCACTCGGTAGGTGAGTTAAATGGCACCACTTCACACTCACTGCTTAGGAGCTCAAGACTTGGTGAGTGCGATTTGTCACGTTGGACAAGTGTTTGCAGTGATCTTTGACACTATTCTGAGTGAGAAGCGATGCCTTTGCTAGTAGTGAAAGCATTTGTTTGTGTCAAAATGACTTCAGTTAGATACGATACGATCGACACTGTTGATCTTGTAGTATAGAACAAGAGCTTTAAAATTATGTATTGCTATCCGAAAACTAAGGTAAAATAAGAAAATGCCACCGTTGTAAAGTTTAGTGATGCAGATGGCCATATTGGGTGTTTTAAACGCTTAGTGGGTTAAAGCAATTGTAAAGGTTATCTAAAAATTACAGGGCATACTATGTAGTTCCCCACTAACATCACTCAATTAGAGTCTAAAAATAATAAGCACAAGTTACCGTACGTGGATTGTGCAATCGTGATGTGCAATTAAGAAAAGAAGATAGCTACACCAGCTTGAGTCGTTTTGAGGGCTCTGAAGTGTGTGAGCCAGAGATCTATCCGAAGTACTAGTGAAGATGCTCTAAATTGTGACATTTTTAACTTGTTTGTATTTTGGGGTGATATTATTAGCAAATCAAAGAGGATTCCAATGAAAAAAAATACAGTTTTCGGATAATGTACGCAAACGTTCTAAAGATTCAAAACTCTATTAAGTAATTGACCTAGAACCACTGAAGTTTTGATGTTGACATGGTGATCATTCTCAAACTCAATATTTACTTTTTTTTCAAAGTGTTGCATGTGCACATGAATTTTTTAAATTGAACTCGGTGAACATGAGGGAAATATGAACGCTTACATCTCTCTATGCAAAATTGAAGTTTGTAAAATAAATATTTCTAAATTCTAATTGAATTTTGAAAAATTAATTGCACCATCAAATTCAGCGGCATAAAAGTACTTTAGAGTGAAGGTCACGGTATGTAGATGTCATATGGTTTTATGAATGGCAAAGAAAGAGATAAATTGTTACTTTATTGAACCCTTCTGTACTGTACAGTACAATGAAGGGTGAGCTCTCACAACTGCTCAAGAATGTTATGCGTCCACAGCTTCTGAAAATCTGTGTCAATGTCACTTGCTGCATTTTCTAGAGAGTGAGTTTGTTGGATGTCTAAAGGGAGTTGGTGAAATCTCCATTGATGTCTAAGCACTCAGAAAATTGCATTGTGATCTTTCACAAGTAGCTTTTCTATGTACATTTTTCTAACCCTTTCTACAATGCACTAAAATACGTCTACAACTAAAACAGTGGTAAGATTACTATCAAACAGAATTTTAGGTTGTGAGGCCTTAGGACCCTTGGAAGGACTCAAAGAGATACTCCCTCCGTCCCAAAGTTATTGTCATGTTTGAAAGTCATGTTTGAAAGTGCTTTTTTAAGTAGGTCAAAAAAATACTTCCTTGTGGCTAATTTTATTTAGGTTGCAATGAACACATGCAATGTTCTTCAATCATTCTAGTGACATAATTTGGAACCTTTTTTAATCATTTTCTTATAATACGAACAATGAAATTGTCTCAAAGAAATACCAAGAAAACAAGTTGGACAATAACTTTGGGACGGAGGGAGTACTAAACAAGAAATTCACAAGCAGGTTTCGCCCCTTTCTGTATTGTAACGATGAGTCTGGCCAGGTAGTGTGTCAAGAAGAAGCATAGCTTGCAGTAAACTCCATTAAAAACTCCCTCGAGCATGCTCCTTTGACGCGTTGAAGCCGTTGCAAATATGCAAGTGGGTGAATCGAAACACTTCTTACAAGCAATGCTCATCTTTCCCTCGTACAAGCACACCCTACCAAGCTGCTCATCCCATGAGGTTCTCATTATTTCATCCCACCTGTTTCAAGGAATCATGCCAACGTTTCAGTGCAATGTTCATCCAAAAGATATCATCCACAAAAAAAGCTCCAAGCGCCAATGTACAGTACATCAACCACACACAATGACTCAAATCCACATGAGTCTGTAAATCAGAATTCTAGTATTTTTCAATTTCCTCTACCACCTACATTGAAGTTACAAATGTTGATGTGAATTATGTGAAAAGGTGGTGATGCAATACTTACTGATCTGCGATGACGACGATCCTCTTCAGGTGTTCTGCATCGAGATGCAGATTTCGAACTTGAAGTGCAGTCCTAGTTCCTGCTGAACTGAAATATTAAGCCACAAGTGAGCAAATTGTGTTCCATACATCCACACCAAAATAATGATAAATGGCATTTCATCACCCACAGACGAGCTAATAGAGCAGATATCTACAAAAAACAAACCTAATAAGTGAGATATTCTATCATTGAAAGGGTGATGAGAGAGAAGAGCAGACCTAAAAGCTATAACAGGATATCCAGGGTACGTGGATACGGCTGCAGAAACCAGAATTGCCAGACCTGCTCCCAAACTATGCCCTGTCAAGCCACTCAGTCAATTTAAACTCAATTTCTTCCAGTCACATTCACGAGCAGTGCTAGTCGGCCTAAGAGCTCATGTACAGTCGGGTACAAGTTGCTTACAAACTTTTTGATTCCTCCCTCATAAAAACAGAGTCCCTTCTCTAAATTGTAATGTGCTCGATATGGCACCCATGGACCTACAAATTGAAAGGGACATTCCTACTCTAGTCCTCTATTGGTAGGAATTTTTTCTTACCATATTTGCAATCTTCAGAATCGATGCAGCCACTTGATATAGGATCTACCTACTTTCAATGCTTACTAAAAAAATTGTAAGCATATTGTACCCGACTGTACTGTACTGCCGATACACAGGGTTGCAATTTTCTATGCAAGGAGCTACTAACACCTTGGCCCCATCCGCAGGCTAACAATTTGATACAATAGAATGAAAGCTCAACTATTGCACAAAATAAGGGAGCATACCTGTGAACAAAAGGGAGGCAGACGGATAAGCACTTCGAACCTGAACCACGCCACGGAAAACATCAATGCAAAAACAACCAATGGTGGAGATATATGGAGAGATAATAGCCAAGGAACTAATGTTATGGAACAATATTCAATAGAGAAAATCACCTTCAGCGTGTACTCGACTGCTTGGGAAAAATAGTCCAGGGTGGCGTTGTCAAACTGAGAGCACTTGGCAGGGCTGAATTCACAGTCATCTCCACCCGGGATTACCCACAGAAGTACGTCAGCGCACAGATCAGCAACACAATCTAATTGAGTGCCTCGGAAGGCTACCACAACGCGACCGTCTGCACCCCCATTCTCTTCCTGCACACAGAGAGACCACGATTCCAGCTTAATATCACTATAAGAAACCCTTGTTTTCCATGGCGCATTTTAGGTGACGTCAAGATGTTTTCATGTTGAGAATTGCAATGTCTTGACAATGTCTTATATGAAACCTATGTATGCCAAACCAAGGCTAAAGACTATGCCCTAGCTCTTAACCCAAAACTCCGGGTATAAAAGCCTCATTTGAAACTTCAACTGGTCGTTGCAATCTCAATATCGAAAATCAGAACAGGAGTAATGGTTTGTGCATAGCTTTTCAACAAGCTCTCACTCTGCAAGAAATGCTCAGAAAAACGAACCTGTAAATTGCCTTCAATTGCTTACTCTGGCCGCAATATTTTGAGTGAGGAGGCATATTATAGCTCATTTGAAGTGCATTTTAGGTCGCTTCCCAACAAGATATTATTCTAAACATTTGCGCGTGAAAGTTCTGAGTGCAACCACTGATTCCATCATCTCTGCTTACTAGGATATTTACACCCGGCATCTCGCAGCGATTGTAAAAAGACCTATCTCAACAAAAAAAAAAAAAAAAAAAACTACATGTTGGCTCTCTGTAGTCTTCTAGTCAAGCGCCATCAATTGCTAACTATAATCTCAATACTTTAACTGAGGAGGGATATTATAGCTCATTAGAAGTGCATTTACAGTCACAATCCAACAAGTTATTACTCAAAACATTAGGTTGAGAATTCTGCATGAAATTTTGAGTGCGCCTTTTAAGCCCACCATCTCGTAAAAAGACTTTGATATTGACAACACAAGTGTAAGATGAAGAGGCCATTGCCCAACTCCTGCCAGCAATTAGAATTGTGACCTTTGTGGTTGCATAATTTTTATCCGTAAATCCGCACAAGATGAAAATTAGTTTCCCATGTTCGTCCCAAAAATATCTATTACTAAAAGAAATTGTGAAAATCCTGATTAACCCTTTGTTGCTCAGGGGACCACATTGTGGTCACTGATGTGTCGAAAACGTAAATAACGGAAAACCCACAAACAATTGGATTTTGAATTGTGATGTTCAGACTTCAGAGTTGGAGACTTGTAATCTACATCTTCTAAAAAAATAAAATTTCAATTTGGATTTGTGCAACTATCAAAATACCGATGAACAAAACGTGAAAATACTGCAAATACTTGAAAATACAGTAAATACTAACAAATACATCACATGTATTATGCGGTACTTCTTGTGTTTGGAAGTTTGTTATCTTGTTTTATTTTTTTGTAATGTGTTCTCTTGTTCATATTCCATTAGTGTATGTATTCCAATCTTGATCAATGTACCAACTCCTTTCATATTTTAAGGTAAAATATTTTGTTCTAAACCGTATATGGATAAGTCACTATGACTTATAAAATTCACAATAATTACGTGTGAGTCCGTTCTTAACATGAATGATTGCAACGAAGAGGTGTTGACATAGGTCATTGTTGAACCTTTTCACTTTTATTTTTGAAAATTAAACCCAAATTCTATTTAACTTTGAAGTCACACATCCTCCAAAATCTCGTTTTTGAATGTGCATTATACGGGTCAAAGACATACTATAATCTTCCAATCCAACAGTTCGATCGAATTAGCACTTGTTTGATTAAGCTATGCTTACATTTATAAAGTAAAACAGAACACAGAAAGTTTTAAGAACAAATACACCAAAAAAACTCTGGTTTCTCCAGAACCACCCTGAGCACTAAAGGGTTAAAACTAACTTCATAATGAGCTGCCCAAACTGACCTGGTCCTTTAGGGGTTAATTAGGTTGATTTGTTCCGGAGTTTGAGATGATAATTTCAGAGATGAAATCGTCATAAGGAATGTGCGTGCATAGTCTGTATTATTACATACTGCGAGCTCTCCAAGAGATTTTTTTGGGGAAGGCGAAAGAAGGACTTCATTGCAAAAGACTGCAACTCCTCAGAGAAATGGAGGAAAAACAGACAGTGAACAAGAGATTTGAAACCCTAAGTGTAGGGATTGGATTGGATTTTTTGTTACCTCGTAAACTAGGGCATGCATTCCGCCTTGGGCAGGCGCAATCGGTGCAATTTTGGAGGATACAATCCATCCCGGAACGTCGATGATGTCAGGGTACCTGTACGCGTTGGCACTGAGCTGCACCAGAGGCTCCGCAACTCGGTCTCGGAATGTCGGGCCATCAAACTCACTCAGGTCGCTCATGATTTGGCTCCAGCCATCCGAGTCCTCCGCTCGCGACGAAGAATCACTCATGCACATCACTAATAATACTATCGGTAGCCATAAAACCCTAATTCCTTGCCTGCTCGCCATCACCAGCACAGGACACCACTTGAAACTTCAAAATGCTTTGGCTCTTCAGCCAGGACTCCACAACTTACGATCTACATTTTTGACCAAGGTACTGTACTGCACATTTTTCCTTTTTCTTTTTCAAATTCCTCAGAGCATGCCCAGCAGTGACTGGTAAGGTGGTTACCCCATTCCCAATTGAATAAGAAATACGGATATGAGACATTGATATTATTTAGTATTGTTATTTTTTTTTAGAGTTAGGCAAGAAGAAATAGATTTCAACATAAGTTGAAACATAATTTTTGGATGAAGAATGAATTAGTTATAAATTTTCAAAGTTGAAGCATGATACATCCCATTCACGTCACATATGTAGAGTTGTTTCTATCTAAAGAAGATTTGTATTGCACACACTAAAGATGCTTAAACCAACAACAACGAATCCATAACCACACTTACATATACTAAAATCAACAAGAGAGAACCCATTGCCAACTGTAACTCGTGCTACAACCAACATCATTGCAGCATTGATTGTGGAAAATGCCCCTAGTTGTTGGTTTAAGCGGGTGCCAGTTGGGAATGGGGTAACCACCTTATCCTTAAATTTCTTACTAAAAATCAAGTTCTCAATTTGACTGGAAAAGATTTTGGGGAGAAGGAACTTTTTCAGTCAAAGAGGAGTCTGGATGGAGTTTTAGTATATCATCCAGACTCCTCTTGTCTGGCAAAATTTAGGTCTGGTTGCTACATCAAGTTTCGAAATAGGGATATTGGTCTCGCTGGTGGGCATGCTCTAAGGGCATTGCTAGCCATAGCTCAAGCTGTATTGAAAGATAAAAAGCTATGAGTATATATTTTTTCAAATTTTCAAAAAACATATCGGATTTGCAAAAAGCAAACCATTTTTGTATGCATCCGAATTTTATTTATTTTTGCAACTCAAGCTTGGCATCTCCTTTTCATATTTTGGCCTGTACCGACACACAATACAACTGTTTTGATGGCGGAATTGTCGTGGGGCATGTGCGTGACTGCGTTTATCACTATGCAATATATAACAAACTTTCCACCCAAATCCAAACCTCTAAATAGTGAACGGGGAGTATTACATGATATGACTTGGTCAAATTTGTGACTTTGGCACTATTCATAGTGCCAAAATTGTGACATTCAAGTGCATAGGGGCATGAAGAGGGGTAAACAAGGAAAGGGTAAATGGAAGAGGAATGTAAGTTTCTCGATTAACTTTCTAATATAAAAATTGTTAAAAGGAATAGCATTACATTCCTCTTTCAATTATCTCCTTTGGTACCCCTTCATGGCACATAGCTTTAAAAATTAGGAATAATAGAGACACTCGAAAGCACTATCTTCACCCAATGTACATCTCTTCAATCAATATCAACCTTTGCTAAACCCTAAACCCTAAACATTCACCAAAGAAAAAACTTTGGCCCTACATAACTTTTGCATATAGTATCCTATCGATACACTTGTTGGTGTGTCCAAATTGCCAGTTTCCAACAAGAAAATATATTCATGAACATCTATTTATTGTCATATATATAAAATAATAAATAAATAAAAACCTATTCAAAGTTTAATCAAATTTGGGTGCTCTATAATTAAAATAATTGCAAAATATAAACTTAACATATTATTGGCACTTATATTATAATATTTATTTCCCAAAAAGATAAATCTTGATAATAGTAACAACTACTTTCATGGCTAATAATAAGTTATTTTCGATGGTTAGTAGGATTTCATGCTTTTAATTCCATTAAGAATTTTCAAATGCCATTAATATTAAAATCATATGCACTTTACAAAATTCTAATTATTTATGAAGTACATAGACACCAACTTCATGCAAGAAGGAACTTGAATGATGTATAACAACATGCTAAGGTGCATCAAAAATATTGTCATTTCCCAAAATGTTTGTAGAGTTTTTAGAGTGCTTCCGATGAAAAGCAATCATTGGTATCCCAACATGCCAAAATACATGATTGGAGTGGTTGTGGGTTGAAGAAAAAGTATCGATAGCCTCAAAGAGCTACCAACTTTTGAAATCCATTTATTTGCAAACAACAATACTTTACATATTGTACTACACACTTTTGGATTCTGTTCCCACATGTTCATTGTCAAGCTCTCCCAACGAAAATAATCCAAACGAAAATAATCCAAACACAAGTCAATGTATGTAGATGAAGGATAAAAGTTGTTCACAATACTTGTGGACACAAGGAGACACAACGCAACATTCCACATTCCCATGCAATTCATAAACCTTTTCACAGTCCTTTCATCAAGTCTTTGCCATGGAATAATTTTATCACAAAAACGAGGTGGAATGATCAACAAAACCAAAGTATCTTAACCCTTTAACGTCCCGATTCAACACTGTTTTCAAAGATTTGTTATAAAATGGTTGATGTAAAACGAAAATGGAGTTGATGTACAAAACAAAGTTGTAAATGTCAATGTGTAGATAACATCCGTACGGTTGGATTCATCATATTTATTATTAATATTTTAAAAGTAATTTTGCAAGGTTTTCTCTTGAAATTCAATTAAAAATCCAAAATTAACACAATTTTTAAAAAAAATATTGTAATGAAATTAGAATGACATGCACTACGAGATGGTATGGTTTCCATTATTTGATTCTACTTACTATGGAAAATCATATTTAAGGCCTTTCTTTTTGAACTAAGATTGAAACTTGACATTAATCACTTTTGTAAATATTCAAAAATTCACATTATCTTATTTGGAAGATCCATACCGTACAAATGGTATTCAACTAGCACAAGAATGAAAAAAAATAAAAATGGATGAAAAACATCCGGTTCCTACAGAAAACGAGCTGCTGAAATTCATCCGGCGTCCAGAATCTGGACGCCGGCGCGCTAAAGGGTTAAGGCCTGTGATTTCAAAACATTCAATAATCTGGACATTCACAGACAACACCGATTCATCCTTGCTGCAACCACCTTTTCCAATACAACGGTAATCCCTCTTGAAATTTGAGGAAATAAAACATAACGACGTACACATGTCAAGCTATCTTCAATGATCCCTTCAAACCTAGCATATTCGTCACTCCATAATTGGAGATTTCAAGCCTGGTAAAGAATGTTATGGTGCCAACAATGGCATGTACAAAGTTCCTCAAACCACCCTAACCTTGCCAAAGGAATCCAGGCTTGAGCAACTTGAGGAAGATGCACTTCGAAGGATGAATGCGAACAGAAAAAAAGAAGAAAATTAGAAAGCAAGAACAATAAGAAGAATCCAGCAGCGGCTATGGAGTGGAGATCATGCACAGAAAAGCCTCAATGACACGGAGGTGGCCATGGAGCGGCACCTCAAGTGCAGGAGAGACAGTACGCAAAGCAAGATCAGCAGAGTGCAGGAGGTGTAAAGCTTCCTACTCTGCACCGTCCACGCCCCGGGGCTCTCGGTCCCGGTACCGCATACGCAAAGCCAATGCTATGCAAAGGGCGTTGCCGATTGAGCTCCAGCGTGACCACAAGCCTCGCAAGGTGACGCCTAGGCATAAGTGCCAGAGCCCCCGCCGCGGCTGCCCTGACCATCGCTGCCACAAGGAAAAAACGTATGTTAAGCATTCCAAAATTAATGTCAGAAGCGTCCACTGTATTTTCTGTAGTGTAGGAAAATTGGACACCCCCCCTGCAGATCATCTGTTTGTGTGAAAATGCCTTCAGTTTGACATGATCGATACTGTTGATCTTGTAGTAAAGAACAAAAGCTTTAAAATGATGTATTGCAATCAGAAAACTGAGGTAAAATGAGAAAATGCCACCGTTGCAATGATGCAGATGGCCATATTGGGAGTTTTAGACGCTTAGGCCTTAACTCCTAAGAATGGACCCAGATTTCATGGTTTGATTGAAATGACCAATGTGAGAAATGGAGCCAAATTTTGAACGTTGCATTTGTGGACTAGGGTTTGCACTAAATTAGGCTTTAGACAGCATCATGAAAAGAAATGTCGCTATGGTCACAGTGATTATACATAATCACTGTGACCATGAGGAAACCTCCCCATGAATCATGGCGAAGATTCTCTTCATGTTGAAACATTCTAATTTTACTGATAACCGAGACCCACTTGCAGGATGAGAGTGTACTGTACCATGAGGGACAACGATTCTCCTCGTCTCCATGAAATTCAGAATCTAATCAACTTGAGCTCATGTTTGTAGAGTATGAGAGGGAAGAGACTAGGATAGACTCCATCCTACATAAAAATCAAAGTAAACTAAATCCTAAAAAGATGCGAGAAGAAACCTGATGTTGTAGTCGGTTTGCGGGTGCAGGTGGTGCACCATCTCATAGAGATAGCTCGCCCTTCTGATACGAACTCAATGTGAACCTTCAAACAACGTGCTGACCTGATGCAAGTGGAATGCCAACAGATTTTAGCTACCAGATCTGCAATCTCAACATTTCAGCCTTATAAGTTGGAATGCACAGCAAGCATTTGAAACCTGCTGGGTAAAAAAACAGAAATAACCAATAGCACTATGCAGCAAATTTTAAACACCAGTTACTGCCATAGTTTTGCAAGCAGATAAAGAAGAGACTGCATTGATCAAGAGGACATTGGGAAGGAGAATTTAGAGTGACCACGAGAGAATAGAGAGAACCGCAGAGCCATGTATTCGGTGAAACAGCTAAAGGGATTCCAAGAGTCCTCATTATGTACCCAAAGTCATTACAATTTCCTCCTAAAGATCTTATACATGCCATGAACCACTACCTTAAATTATGAACTAACACAGTAGAGTGACCTTCGCTTTTGAACAACGTCCTACTTGTAACTACTGCAAAGAAAACACTAACAAAAAAATGAGGGGGACGGGGGTGAACAGAAAAACATATATTCACATTCACTCTTGTTCCGCTAGGAAGAGGAAGCAGTGGTTGTAGACCCGCCGACCCCCATCTTTCTACCCAACACAGCCAGTTGTTCAATGAAGTCTTTCCCTGAGAGTATCTCGGTGGTTCCATAAATGATGTTCTTGGAAGGTTGCTGCCGTTGGGCAAACTCTTGCAAACTGCCATACTCCAAGTAATTTCCTCCCCCGATCATGAATACAATGGCCTCTTTGAATGGTCCCTTGGAAACACTAGCTGATCCTTTCGGAGCTCGCGGATCAAATGTTAGGTAGGGGTCAGTTTCAGGGGATGGTTTAGCCTCCATCAGAGCTTCAACTACGCGGATAAGAGCTGCTTGCCTACCACCTGAGAGCAAATTCTTGACCCCTGCAGTGATTGAACTCAATGCCTGTTCGTAGAATTGGCCTCCCCATACACCCAGATTACTCCTGCTCGCGGCTTGAGCAGAAGAGAGTGACACGTTCAGGGACTTGATTCTCTTCACATACAGAAATGCTGAAGGATCCACCTCACACTCTCGAAGAGCTGCTTCCACAGCATCGATCTCTGCTGGAGGTGTGGTTTCCACCGCAAGCAGATACACAACAGCTAGCCGTAATTTATCTTCTTTGGTACCTTTGCCTTTCAGATGTGCAAGAAGGCCTTTATCCACACTACCTTTTGACAGCATCTCATCCTCAATCGAACAGAAGGTATCAAGAGAACGACCCTTAATTTCTCCTAATAAAGCAGTGGCAATGTTGGTGTGCTTATCAATCATCCGCTTCCTTTCCGTGAGCTCTGGCAAAGAGTTCACTGCGTTCATCAAGTGCTTCGTGTTTCCCATCAATTCGTTTTCGTCGAAGTCTTCAGCGTTTCCCCCTGTTTTTTTATTCACTTCCTCGATGTCTTGCTTATACCTGAACACTCACACAACTTCAGGAATCAGAGCTGACTATATAAACCCCAAGAATACAAACCAACTTAAAGGAAGAGGAAAAGAGGCTAAATGGAGAAGAAAGCAACCAAAAATATTCTGGAAAAGGTGTCATGCTGAAAACCAGTGCATAAAAAGTATCTTCGCAATCTTCGGTTCATGGTAGTTATCTACAGTCATAGACACTTTGAATGTAAGAGAACCATTCCACACACGTCAGGCGTTTTATGAAAGGTAAAAAACACTGACCTGCTCAATTGAACTTCAACTTCCTGAGCTACATGGGGAAACACAGAGTTCCCATTTGCAACCCAAAACGAGTCCCCGTCATCAAGTTCATACGCTTTTCCAGCACTCTTTCCCTTCAAGCCTAAAGTGGCCCCTTCACCTTGAACGTTGACACGATTCAACTTCATGTTCAAGACGTCATGCACAAGTGGACGGTAACTCCACACGTGCTGCACAGCCACTGATAATTCAAAATTGCGATCGAATAAACACAGGACAGGTCGTTGAAACGAAGTGCCCATGTGCCCAGCCTCGGTGAACAAGTTGTTCCGAGAAACCAGATGCTGTCGTATCCGTGAGTCAAGAGCACCAGCTACCATCTCTGCAGGTCCACCCCTGCCAGCCAAAGCAAAAAAATGTTAAAAGAATGCAACGAACACTGAGTTCCTATTCACCATAATGTCCTTCAAATCCTGCAGCTGTCTAACGGATACTAAAAACATCAGCCCTTTCAACACTATACATCTTACAAAAACCACTCATACATATGTTAAAATGCTCAAAAGTGACACAAACAGTATCGTCTAACTATGACAACTGTTCCTTCGAAAGTCCAACTTTGACTTTCCATAACTTTCGCATCTGAGGTCCAAATTCATTGATTGGAATTTCAGATGAAAGCTTATCAAGTCTAGTTTCTTCTCCATTATGAGTGGGTACAGAAGAATCAAATACATACATACCTTGCACAGCGAATGACAGGGACAACGCCCAAAGTTGCAAGCACAGAGAATAGCCCATTAGCAATGCTGTCAACCACAGCTTCCACGTCGTGGTCTTGGGCAGCAGGGTCATTGAGTTGCACGTACGAGAGGGGCTGGGCAAGAGCGAACATTCCATTTTCAAGCGTCACAAACTCAAGATACTGGTCATAAACCTTAGCGATTCTCTGTAAGCTCTCTGTTTTGAGTGTACCGGTGGCGAGCTCCTCCAGGAGAGGGCGCGGCAGGAAGGAGGAGAAGTTGAGGTGGAAGGCCTCGTACATCCCGCGAGACGCATCCAGGATGATTCGTTGCACGTTGCTCTGGGAAGGTTGGACGAAGTAGATGGCTGGCACGTCGGACACGTTTTGCCGCTCCTTGTCCAGCCCCAAGTACAGTGTGATCCCGTGCTTTCGCAGGTCGTTCACACGAATCAACGGCGACAGAATGTCGCGACAGAAATTGTCGTAGATCAGGACTTTGTATACTTCTTCATCTGCTGTCCCCCCGCTTATCACTGGGTGGTTCAGGTTCAGCATCCGAACCACAGCATCTGAACACACAACTCAGTCAGCCCTTCAATCTCTTCTCCACAATAACACATGAAAGATCAAAATAAAAATAAATAAAAAGTAAGAAACTCATGCATCCACCATGTCACACATAAAAGGCAGGACCTTACATGATGCTGGTAATACACACTCTTTAGCAAAATCGAAGAATTAGAGTATAATGCCGTAAAACCCTACCCCTATGAAAATGAGCTGGATTCTCTCCCCGTCACTCTAGAAATTAAACTTGGAAAGTAGACACAAATTGTAATATAAAATTCTACTTGACTGGATGATTCAGGTTTGGCATCCGAACTGTAACACATGGTTCCACAACTTCAGCCCTTCAATCTTTTCTCCACAATAACACATGAAAAAAAATGAACTCGTACATCACATGAAATACAGGATCCTCACATGTAATACACACTCGAAGAATCAGAGTCCAATGCCGTAAACCTTAAACCTATGACACTGAGGTGGATTCTCTCCCCATCACTCTAGAAATCAAACTTGGAAAGTAGACACAATTGTAATATTAAATCCTACGTGATTTGGATTCAGCATCTGTAACACAACTTCAACCCTTCAGTATAGAGCTTGCACTGTAGTAGTGAGGGCCAGGAATAATAAAAATAATGTAGAATGACTAAAAAAATCACATACTCTTTGCAGGAGCAACATCGCTAAAACATCCCACATAGAACAACAGAACCATTCGCTTATCGATTACTTCATTAATAGCCATGAGCTTCAGAAAACAATTTAGATTCTCCTTAAGAAATGTTAATGTTTTTCCACCAGATAAAAGTTGCCGGCACCACTCATTCATTCTTTCACATAAACCTTGCTGGGAATACACATTACATTACAGTCCAATGCCGTAAACCCTAAACCTATGAAACTGAAACCGGGCTCTCGCTTTCGCCCATCAATCAAACTTGGCAAGGAAACACAAATTCTAAAAGAAAACTTCTAATTCTTCAGAGTGACATGAAATAGTTTCACCACTAACACACATGTTCAGAAACCCTAAAATTATAAAAAAATCATCTCAACTCCTTGTACTCAAATTCAGCAATGTATGAGAATCGTTTTTTCTGCGAACTCGGATTCAAACATTGCGTGTGTTGCAATCATCCGAACTTACAAAAGAGAAATTGCCGATAGATAGTAGTGTAGCATTCAGGGGTCAGATCTGCGAGAGGAAAAAAGGCATTACCGAGCTGTTTTTGCCGCAGCGAGAGCGCCATGATCGTCGCCCTCCCTCGGCAGCAAGCCACGAATCGATCGATTTCCCGATGGATTGATACGACGATTGATCCTCCCTCTCCGAAAGGTGCTCGATCGATTGTCCCGAGCCTGGCTCGCGCTGGTGTTTTCCTCGGCGAGTTGTTTCGTAGATTCGGCTGAAATCTACCGAATTTATTTATTTTCGGAGAATTCGGGGTTGCACTGATTGATTGCGTCAGTGAATGAATGAGGAGAGCGGATGTGACTGCGAAGACTCATCCATTGGCCTCTCTTGGTTTCTTTCTTTTTATTGCTAGGGGGCGCTTTACACGCAAGAAATATTTTGGCCCTGAAAGATGTAAGGGCCGCTTCACACTATGACCGTCCAAGTCGAGGGGCCGTGGGATTGAGAGTCCAAACTTTGTTGAGAGTTCAAAGAAATGGGCTGAAAATAGGCATTAAAATATATTTTTCATTTTTTATGAAAAGAAATCGACCGCCTCTCGATGATAGTTTGGGTTTCCATTCCCGTTCGACCCAAACTCCCTTTCAAGAGGCCGTCGCCTTTGTCAAAAAGTACTGCCACGTAGGTGTTTAGAGAACGACAGCGTTGGACTTTGGCTATTAGTGTGAAGGGTTGAGAGGCCGAATCCATAGTGTCTTGCAATTTGATTGGTGAAAATCGACAGCCTCTTGACCTTCAGCCATAGTGTAAAACAGCCCTAAATTAACCCTTTAGTGCCCAGGGTGGTTCTGGAGAAGCCACAGGTTTTTTAGTGATATTTTTTTAAACTCTCTCTGTCGAAATTAGGGATATTATTAATAGTATTGAACCATATAAATATAAACATATTTTAATGAAATCCATCAAATCTTGGTAAGATCGGACCATTGGATTGGAAGATCAAGTACATCTTTGAACTATATAATGTACATACAAAAATGAGATTTTGGAAGGTGGCCGTGTGAATTCAAGGTTAAATAGAATTTGGGTTAAATTTTCAAAAATAAAAGTGAGAGTGACTTCTACATATGGTTTAGGACAATAATTTATACCTTAAATTAATAAAGGAGTTGGTACATTGATCAACATACACTACTCGAACATGAACAAGAGAACACAGTCTAAAAAGATAATATAAGATAACAAACTTTCAAACACAAGAAATACCGCATACTTAGTACATGTGTTGTATTTGTAAGAATTTGCTGGATTTTGAGGCATGTGCAGTATTTTGGTGTTTTGTACATAGGTTTTTCAGTATTTGAGAAAGTCACATTCCAAATTTTCTTTTTGCATCATTTGCAGAATCAAAAGTTACACATTTGTATTTCAAACACCGGACAAAGATGGTTTAAAGATTTTACAGCATTTTATTTTCTAATGATCTAGTACACCACTTATCAATTAGGTGGGCCATAAAGTTTAAAGAGCTAATGGATAGTCCTTACATGTCCATCAACATTATGTTGCGTAGAAAGTTATAGCCTCAAATAGATAATTAGTGCGGGTAGCAGTATTAGCAAATTTAAGTATTGTAGTTATTATCCTCGTTATTATCAAACTTTCAAGTATGACATTCTATTGTATAACTTATTGTGTAATTCTGAATTCATGTACGTTGGTTACCAAAAGGGTGATATAAGTTATAAGAGTTTTGAGGGTGTCTTTACACTATAGTGGAGAAGTCCACCGGTCATGAATTTTAGGGGAACTTTAAAATATGATTGGATGAGAGTGACACTCTTGTTCGGTCGTGGTTTACATTACAACCAAGAGTCCTCCGGTGGAAAACTTTGTACATGGATGAAAAAATGACATGAGTACATGTGACGACACTTTTTGGAAGGGGAGTTCTTCAGAAGTCAAGTTTCTTCAGCAACCTCAAAGCCTTGGACAAGAAATTTCGCCTCCGGAGAACTACAACTTCAAAGCATTTTTTAATTGTCTTTTCATCTTCTCCGCCATACCATCCCTAACATGTCTTCCGCTGAAATTCTTGACTAACCGATACACTTCTCCACAGTGGTGTAAAGCAGCCCTGAATGTAAGAAAAACTGGAAGGTGAGACTTGAGGTAGAACCATATGGGTGTAGTATAGAACAGGCCAAGCTTTTGACCTTATCTATTCACCAGGTCAAACTCCACAACACGGTCAACTGTGTACAATATGAACAGGTCACGAATTTGGCTTGCATTTTAATTTTGGGTGCAAGTGAAAAGAAGATTCATTGCAAAAGGGAGTATGTACAATGCCAAGCACGGAACAGCCAGGAGTGGTACTCCGGCCAAGGGCAAAGGGGCCTTGCGACAATTTCACTTGCTTTTGAGGAAAAGAATGAAATCAATCAATCAAAAGCTAACGTTGCATATCCTACAAGGCCAGCTACAATGCCGCCAGAAAGACTCAAGAACCCAGCTACTGTGCAGTACAACACTAGGCTGGTCCGTGCCCGGGCCCCAATTTCACATTCATAATTAGGGTTTAAGAGCATTCCCACCCATGCAGGCTAAGACTAACTTTCTGAAATTATTCATTTACATTTGAAGGGCCCTTGCACTCACACTCCTCCACCCTTGCACACCCCTCACATATCAAAAGTGCGCATCAAATAGTCAATGGACCAATCACAAGTAGAATGGGAGGATATAGTCAACTAAATAGTGATTTGAAGGCTCATTTTCTAACACGCTAAGATCCAGAGTTAACCCCTAAATGACGGAGGGGGTAAGAGCAAAACATAAATGTGTTATAAAAAATTATTTCTTCAACTTTGATGAAGTTTGGTCCAAAAGAGAAAATGAGGAGCTTGATGTTTGGTAATTATCCATTCCGTCAAATTTCAAAAAATAGCTTTTTATCATCTCATAATGAATTTAGAAGCATTTAACTTCAAATATTTATTAGAATTACAAATTTTATTTTTAGAATTTGAAATTTTCTATGATTTGTTAAAACTAGATATTATATTCTAAAATTAAAAGAAGCAAATTTTTCAAAGGAGAGAACATCATTACTTTCCCCAAATAGTAAGTTTTTTAACACTAGACAATGTAGAAGTGTTTTTTTTTTAATTTCTCCCCGGTGGAGTTTAACTCGGATTGACATGATTCAAATTGGGTTGGAAAGTAGACTTGATTTCCTATTTAAAAATATTTTTTATTTTCTATAAAAATGTTTTTTCTATTCCGGGCAGCCCGTAAAAAAGGGCAAAGACCATACAATAATTGATCCGTCACTTAGAGGCATTTTGAAAGGGCCCTTAACACTTTTCATTAACTTGTTAAGTGTGAGAGACTTTGGAAGGGCACTGCTCTAAGTCACTTACCCCATTTGTTGTTTGTAATGAGAAATCACCTCCCGACTACAGTGCTGATTCTACACCAGGAACATCTTCTCATCGGATCGTACGTATCACTAGTAGAAAAGGTGGCGTTACCAAGGGAGATGCCTAGGCAAGTAGTGTCCAATTCCACGCATGCACAATGATTTTGCTTGGGCATCTCCCTGGGGATTGCCACCTTTTCTACTAGTGTATGATCGCTGCTACCCTCGCTCGGCTGCATGAATGCCGCGACTGCTCATGCAGATCTCAGAATCGCGGCGCCGGCCTCCCTCGGCAAAGACCGTTCTTGTCCACTTTGTTGTTGGCGCAAACCGAGTCGTGCACTCCCTTGTCCACGCCGATCTCATAGTCCTTGGGCGAAAAAAACCAATCGCCCTACTCACATGCTGTGCCCTCCCTCTGCGACGCCTTGTACTCTATCCTTAACCCCTAAATGACAGAGAGGGTAAGGGCAAAACATAAATGTGTTATTAAAAAAAAATTCTTCAACTTTGATGAAGTTTAGTCCAAAAGAGAAAATGAGGAGCTTGATGTTTAGTAATTATCCATACGGTCAAATTTCAAAAAATAGCTTTTTATCATCTCATAATCAATTTAGAAGCATTTAACTTCAAATTTTTATCAGAATTACAAATTTTATTTTTAGAGTTTAATTTTTTTTATGATTTGTTAAAACTAAACATTCTATTCTAAAATTTAAAAAAACAAAATTTTCAAAGGAGAGAACATCATTACTTTCCCCAAATAGTAAGTTTTCTAACACTAGGCAATGTAGAAGTGTTTGTCTTTGAAAATTTCTCCCGAGTGGAGTTTAACTCGGATTGACATGATTCAAATTGAGTTGGAAAGTGGACTTGATTTCCTATTTGAAAATATTTTTTATTTTCTATAAACATGTTTTTTCTATTTCGGGCAGCCCGTAAAAACAGAGCAGAGACCATAAAATGGTTGATCCGTCACTTAGGGGTTAAGCCAGGTTTGACATAATTTATGTAATTATTGTAAAAAAAGTGGCACATGCCATCTTGGATTTGGTCCTAGCTTCTTGAAATGTGACATGGAAATTGAATTTTGACAACAAAGTGTTGAATTTGACCCAAATGTACAGTATGTGGTCTCAAAAGTAGCATTCAAATTCAACTTGTGGTTGGATAACTTACAATTAAGCCATGGAATCTACATACAACTCAACTCGTCTTGTAAAAGGGTCTACAATTCAGTAATTAAGAATCCAGTAATTAAGTAATAAAGAAAGAATAGACTAGGACTTTTAGGCGTCCAAGGTGTGTTGTTGTATAAGGTTTCTTTTTTTCTTTTGGCGGACATGCGGTCCTGAGATCCGTGGGTGGTTGTGAGTAGGTGTTTATTTCAAGTAGAATACCCTGTTTCGATTTCCATTGTATCTGTTTAAGTGGTCATGAGATATGCATGTGTTAAAACATTAGTTAGGTGGCAGTGTAAATGCAAATGCCACACTGTTAGTCGTTTTAGCAAGTCCAACAACGGAACTATGAGTTCAAGGCATTGACCACAGTATTTAAGGTTTGCTTTTTATGTAGAAGTTGTTGTTTATACATCATGTAGAACATTGCATTTTAAGAATGTTGTTGGTTATTGTGTTGATATGGAAGTAAAGCACTGAAGTTTTACTCACATGCTTGTGGTGTTGTAAACGTTGTATATGTAACTTTGGTGCTCGTTATGTTATATGGATGAACATTGTTTCAGTGGTTACACAACAATCTAGTCTACCATAGTTTTGTTATAATGTGTTTGAACATGAGAACAATTAGAAAAAAAATGTGTATGGGCATTCGCAAAGTGTTGTGTGAGTTATGGGTGTCATTTGGAAACCATGCACTACTGTACTAATGGAATGAATAATACATTTATGTGAACGATAAGAATGTTAGGTGAAGTGATTGTGATGTTGTATTGTGTAGTGTTGAATGTGTTAAGAGTGTACATGCAAATGGTTATGTATATGTAATTGACACAACGTTGTGTGAACCTAAACGTTGCTAACTATCTATTTAGTTGCATTCATCTTAGCAAACATTGTATACAAGTAGACTAAGGTAGTAGTGAATACTACAACATTATGATACGATTTAGTTACAGTAAGGTGTGAGGAGAGATGTGCATGTTTAGTGTTATTTATGACATACATAATGTTGTGTAAACATGCAAGAAGAATAGTTTGTCATGAATAGAGTAGCAATATGGATGTTATGAATTCAAAGAATTCTCATATAAAGGTACGCAATTACATTACAATAGTGACAAAATATAATATTGCTTATATTCTACGCATAAAATTTAGTTCCATTGACGTTAAGCAATTACAAAACATTGAAGCTGTAACAGGTATAATGTTTACACTGAGACCTCATTATACATACATATTTTTAAAACCACTAACAGACTAAACCCCTATAGAATACAAATCAACACTCGAAGTAATGATAACAAAATAGAATTATAGATATAAAGGAAACATTAAAGATAAAAAATGACACTAAACAAGTAGATTAATTCATAAGCGATTACATGAGAACAATCGATAGTAGCATTTAACAGTTTTGACATACTCCCAAGATAAGTGGTAACAATATACCTTGAAACTACTAAGTAAGTTATCGCAAGTAGGAGTTTTTAACAACCAACTGGTCCTATCCTCAAATTTGTGACAAATACTTTAACAAAATTAAAAAGTGGTCTTGACCACTAGTTTTTGTTTTTGGATTTCAAAATAGATCTATGTTTATCAGTGCTAGTTTAGTAGTTAGTTATTTTCAATTTTTCTTTTATGAAAGAAGATTGACATGGTATAGTGCATGGTGATGGTGCTAATTTTTTTAAAGTTTTTTTAATAGATGTTTTAAATACTTGGAAATTTTCTTCGATACTTTTCGTTGAGGGAATGTGTATTGCTGCTATATCACCCGCTATAATCCATCCTCTCTTAGGAATGCTATTAATTAGTTGTTGGTACTTTTGAGTTTGGTATTTATTCCCAATATTTATTATTTCATGAACAAATCTATCGTTATAGTAAGTAAATTCAATAAATTGTATGGTAAGGTTTGGGTCTGGATTTGTTGATAGTGTTTTGGTAGAGGAGCCCTAGCCTTTATTGAATATAGTATGTATAGTTTAATCCCTAAGTTCCTAAGAAGGGTTTATTTTTGGTTTTTGGAGAAATGTTAAAGTGATGACATAAAAAAATGGTATAGCCAAATATTTTCATATTCATTTATATTTTGGATAAAATTATCTTTTCATCTGCATATTGGATGTCTTTCATTAAAAACTCGGGCAATTTCATCTGATTCATTTTTAAAAAAATTGAACAATTTGACATCTCATTCATTTTTTCTTCAATATTTCTTTAAGGCTTAGTGCGCGCCAATTATTTCTGGTACTTGTTGGTATTTAACCCCTAAAGGCCCTTAAAAGCCAAAATGGCTTTTTGCTGTTTCGGGCAGCTTAGATGGAAAGTCTAAATTAAGAATTTTAGACTATAATTTGGTGTGGGCGTGGTCATACATACAAGGTGTGTGGGGTAAAATTTAAAAGCCAAATTCGGATTTTATAAAAAATTTATCGAAATTTTTGGTTTCAAGCCCAACTGGGGCAGAAAAAAACTTTTTATTATAATCATTTTTTCAATTTTTTTTTTGGAGACATGCTCTTCACCACATTTAGGCTCAGAATTTGAAGTGACCCATGTTGATTATAAGGTAGGAAAACCAAAAACGGTTAATGCCCTCAAGGCGTGCACTAGAGTTTTTTAAAAGCAGGGAGGTGGTAGACCGAAAATGGAGAATTTTTGCATGACGAGGATTACTAAAAAATTACTAAAAATTACTAATTTCTATGGAATCTTGTGTGCGGTTTTATGTGATATTAGTTAACCGTTTTAGGTGCTTTCATGTGTTGAAAAGGAAGAGTCTAGTATACAAGAAGGGGGTTTGACAAACTTCCCACTTTAAGAAATTGTAGATAATTATTTACGGGGAATAAAAATACGAAACAACTTGCATTCTTCATCATTTCTTCTTCGTCATCTCAAAAAAATTTCACATAATTTCTAACTCCATTCCTTCTGGTCAAATCACCTTATTTTCACCGTTTTTGGTTTTCCTACCTTATTCTTGGCTTGACAAGGGCAGCCTCCAAAATAAAGAACAGCAACCTCCAAGGTTTTTTGTAATTTCACATTCTTTTCTTTTGAAATTTGTCAAAATTTGAGATTTTGAAATTTTTTTAAAATAATTTCGCCTAAAATTTATAAAATCATAGAGGTACCTAATCACCGTTCATTTTTCCCAAAAATCAAATACAATTAATGTGATGCATGTTTCACCAAATTGCCATTTTTATACCTTCTTCCGGAAATTAATTTGCATGAAGGTTTGAAACGCGTAATGAGTCTCTAAACTTTTGCATGAGCGTACCCAACTTAGTTATCTACATGGAAAAAAATATGAGCAAAATTTTTGGAGTAACAATCTTCAAGTCCTCCTTTGCACTATGGAGACAATGCCTCCCAAGCAATGCCCCGAAAAACTTTTGCACAAACTTTGGATGTTATGATCTTGCAAATGATAAACATCCAACGATCAATTTTTGAAACAGTGGCTATGAATAGGCTTAGGTACAAGATTTTACGGTTGGAATTCTAAAAGAAGTAAAAAAAACTTGGTTCACATCCCCGGGAGTACATAGAGGTAGAAAATCGCAGTTTTGAGGTTTCAAGCTCCCAAAAACACAAGGAAATTTAGGGGTTAAATGCCTAAAATGAAATCACTGCTCCTCAAAAAACATTTTTTGGTCATTGCCATTTTTTCGCATTACCCATAACCCAAAAACATAACTTTTTTCAAAATAAGAAATACAATGTCATTGATAAATAAGTCTTTTCTCCATAACAATTAGAATTATATTCATACAATCAAAATTCTACTTTGGGGAAAATTTCAAAATGAAACACCTCAATTCAAGATTTGCTTCAACATTTTGGGTAGACTTGCCAAAAATCTAAGCCTATGAGATTCATTGGGTACCTCAAAAGAAATTTTTTCGAGCTCACATGGGTTGCATGCTATAAGTTGTGGGGTCTTCTAATTGAATACAAGATGAAGGGATAATCCAATTTGGCCAATATCTCTTGCTTTCTTTTGTACCTCCACCGGTAGCAAGGCCTCTAAAAAATGCTAATGAATCGAACATCTTGTCAAATTGAGTCATGCATCTTTTTATCTATTCCATTTTTGGAGATGGTAAAATACAACACATCATTTCAACTCTTTTTTTGGTTTGGAAGCCCATAAAAGCAAGGTTGCCTAGATTTTTAAGGGCTTGAAATTTCAGATTTTCAACTTCATCTCCTATTATCTTAACATCCGTACAGTTAAATGTTTTGAAAATTTGAGGGACGGTTTATAAAGCCAAGGAGTACAAGATCCTATGGTTGGAAGGTGAAAAAGGGTTTTGAAAATCATTCAATGATCATAAAAAAAAAATGACCTAAATGAAGCAATTTTGGATTAGGGGTTGAATTGAGCATTGCAAAGGCATTTGTGTTGGTTACATGGTAATAGGAGAAGCCAAGGTGGTAACATATTTTCTTGTGGGTTATTGTTGAATGTCTCTACATTCATAAGAATGCTCGGGTGGGTCACTTACTGCATTTTACAAACAACGTAGGGCAGAAAATAGTATGGGTTTTATTCATCATAGGTAAAATTTATAAGAATTTATAAAAAAAATTACAAATAAGATAGAATGCAATGAAAGAATAGAGGCCATTATAAATAATTTAGGTACACCACAATTCTGGTCCATTATGATTTTAGTACATGTAATTTAGGGAATTGCTAATGGGATATTGGGATCCAAAGTATTAAACTGAGTACGGTCTGTTTTGGGGGGAGAAACACCTGGAGCACAGTTGGTAGGAAAAGGCGGTCAGCTGCGCGGTGGACAAAAAGTAGATCTAGAAGTGGATGAAAGCTCAATTCTTGCATGGGTATGAGGTTATTTGCTTGGTGGTTGACTCATGTAGTTCTATTGTTTGCCTATTGTTTTTCTGCTCAACTGTAAGGTAATGCTTCAAAAGAAAATCAAAGTGAACATTGATAGCATTGATTCTGAAATTGGAACAACTTTGAAGTATTTTGTGCACATTTTCCAGAATGTATGAAAAAAGGTTAAGTTCTGGTCATTTTTTTTAGGCCATTTTTCTCAAATTTTTAAAGTCATGTTACTTTTAGATTATATTTAAGCCTTTACAAAGAAGATAGCATATAAAAAATTGCATTGGTCGCCGTTTTATAAAAAATGATAGAGTCCATAATATAAGCCATTTTTTCCCATTAAGTAATTATAGGGGTCCTTTTAATTTCAGCTAGGAGGTAAATAGCCCCCTAAAAACACCCCCTCGCCGCACATGGTACCCAAAATATATGAAGAGTGACCCACCTGAGTAAGAATGAAGCATTTTGATTTTTTTAATAATGTAAGAAGTTTTCTTAATTCCCGTATGGCTTTGTTATGTCTTTTGGAGGTCTTATACACTATTTTTTATTTATTTAAAAAAAATTGGGGCCCCATTTTAGCCTAGGGGAGCCACCCCATGCATGGGATTTTGGAACCCTATACATGTGGGTGATGACTTGATATGGATACCTCCTTCAAAATTAGTGTGATTTTTGAGAAATATTCTTTTGGTAAGGAAAAATCATTGGAAAATTACAAAAATTAGATGGTGTTATAGACTATAGCTATATATACGGGTTTTAAAAAGAAATTTCTAGCACACATAAAATGAGCCAGACATAAGTCACGCATAGTGAGACGCGTCTCACCGACACTCATATCAGACCATTGAACATGTTCAAAATACAAAGCAACCATTTGATGGGGCCCACAAAACCTGACGGTGGTAGCACTGATTTAGAGAACTCCAGAAGAAAATTGTCGACAACCTAAGTCCTATAAAAATGCTTTCAATAATAGAGTTATCCGTAAGCTAAAGGGTTGAGTGGGCCTTAGTTTGACTAAAATTTGGAGAAACAAATACTATTGAGAGAAGTTCTAAGAAATCAAAAGAATGAATGAGTGGGGACGGTTTATGTATATATAGTCAGAATCTATTGCCAAAAAAGGGGCTAGCAATCACCTTCTTCATCCACAGTTTTTTTTTAAGTGTCCGACACATGTTCTTTTTTGAGGATTACTGTCACTATTCACTCAAACTATGATCCACTCACTCACTTTTGAGGGACTTTACGGATAACTCTAATCTCTCCAAAGGTTCAATAGTTTCTGCATTTAAGTTTTCTAAGAAACCAAAGCAGCTTTGGCAGAAGTAAACTAATAGCGTGACGTCCATGCTGACGATCACTGCCACGTCTAATGGGCACAACAAAAATGTGCTGTGGAAGGGATTACCGACCTAGCTTATGTGCACAATAGAATAACTTACTAGAAGCCTTCACAAAAGTTATGTTCAGCAGCCCGCCTCAATCCACTGCAGCTGATTCTTGAACAAAACAAAATAAAAGAAATTTTACGTCTTCCCAACTCCCAACTCCATGTGCTTACTGTACAGTAGACACATAGAACTTCAGCAATACAGTACTGTACAATACTCTACACAGAGCAGGGTTGTCTTACTCGACCACTAACAAAGTGTCGAACACGATGTATAATAAACCTTCATGTCTCCTAAAAGTATATTCTTAGAATATTTCCAAATATTTTGAATATTTTGGAATCTTTTATCCAAGTTGTTAAATATATTTGGCTCTCGATTAATTAAACATGTGTTGTATAATACAACGCCAAGTTGAAAAAGTGTAGAACATGACAACATTGGTTCTAGCAAAGATAAATGGTCACTAGCTTAGCTCTTAAATGACATGAAGTTCCTATGCGGCCATGTCTTTTTGCATGTATTTTAGCATAGGTAAAATGGGGCCTCAATTTTAATTTCGGTGATTGTTGATGTTGAAGTATTTCACTACACAAAGTGAACATATTTGAGATCATTCTTGTACTTAAGTATATAAAGTTAACCCTGAAAGGACAAGGAATTAACGATGAACTTCCACTAAAGTACACCAACCTATTACCGCCAATGCCATGTTTCTACATCGGCCCTCATGTTTTCACATCTACTCTCATGTTTTCACTACACTAAATAGGTAGATTAGTGTTAGATACACTAATTTACATAAACATGTCGTAAGTTTTTACTGTTGACCAATTTTTTTACCCTCTATATTGGTCAAGATGGGGATCTTTCAATAGTATTGGAATCAATATCTTTGGTAATTTTTTTTGTCGAGAGTAAAAATCTATAATATTTTCAAATCTTATAATTATCTAACACTGATCTACCTATTTAGTGTAGTAGAAAGAATGGTCTTTGAACACCTAGGAATATTGCCGGCCAAGCAAAGTTGTCTTACTCGACTACTAGACTTTAGTCAATTACAAAGTCAAAGACGTTTATTAGTAATAGATTTCTTTATCAATTAGACAAACATATTCTTAGAATATACATAGAACATACAAAATTATTTTGTAATATTTAGGAAGATTTCATTCAAGTTGTTTAACTGACCTCAAATTTAGAAAAAAGTGTCAAAAATAACAACCCGCTGCTAGAGTGCCCAAGGACCATTGATATTGACACTTAGGTTGGTGTCAATACAGGTCTTCGGCACAGTCACGTTCTCACCACACTTTCATTGGTGCCCACTGCCCAAGTACCGTAGTCTTTTCTACTATTGTTTGATAGTGACGTGGTGCACATTCCATACCATAAATATTTACCACCACGTTTTCATTGGTTCCCACTGTCCCCGGCCACTGCCCAAGTACAATAGTCTTTTCTACTATTTTTTGATGGTGACGTGGTGCACATTCCAAACCATAAATATTTACCACCACGCTTTCATTGGTTCCCACTATCCCTGACCACTGCCCAAGTACCATAGTCTTTTCTACTATTGTTTGATGGTGACGTGGTGCACATTCCAAAGCATAAATATTTACCACCACGCTTTCATTGGTGCCCACTGCCCAAATACCCTAGTCTTTTCTATTATTGTTTGATGGTGGCGTGGTGTACATTCCAAACTATAATATTTACCAACGGTATATGAGAGCAAAATTGGAAAATGGAAATGTGGAGGTAATAGGTTAGTGTACTTTATGCTCATATATTTTTACATATGTTTATGTGTCAAAGCAACCATGTGATTGTTGTACTTCTTGTTGATTTCACTGCACCAATATATTTGATACCATCCTTGTACTTGAGTATACATTTTTGTGTTTCAATTATACATTCATGAGATTGAACTGAGAGACCTTTTATTATGGGTTAACCCTTTAACGATCCAATTCAACATTGTTTACAAAGATTTGTTATAAAATTTTGATGAAAAACAAAAATGGAGTTGATGTACAAAGCAAAGTTGTAAATGCCAAAGTGAAGATCACATTTGTACAATTGAATTCACCATATTTTTAAATTATTTTTGCAAGGTTTTCTCTTGAATTTCAATAAAAAAAATCCTAGATTAACACAAAAATATTAAAAACATTGTAATGAAATTGAAATAACATGCACTGCAAGATGGTATGGTTTCCATTATTTGATTCTACTTATTTTGAAAAATCATGTTTAAGGTCTCAGACACTTTTTGATCTAAGAATGAAACTTGACATAAACCAGTTGTGTTGTTTAAAAAAAATTCACAATATCTTACTTCAAAGATTTGTACTATACAAATGATGTCAACTAGCACAAGAACCAAGAGAAATTTGAATGGATGAAAAAAATATACTGAATGTAGTGTTGAAAATATTACAATCTGTTCATCCTTCATTATATGGACACATGCACATCAAAAACTTAACCCTTTAGTGCCCAAAGTGATTCTGGAGAAACCAGACTTTTCTGGTGGTTTTTTTTATAAAAACTCTTTTTATTCAAACTATGGAAACTATTAATAGTATTTAACCATATAAATGTAAGCGTAGCTTAATCAAACAAGTGCCCGTTAGGCCTTAACTTCCTGAACCATTTTCATCGCGTTTTGGACCCTGATTTTTTCGATTAGGGATATATGTTGTTCAAACTAATGTAGTTCACTTTTTTACAAAATCAACCGTAAGATCTTGTAGATATGCAAGTCACCTTCATCTTTACAAAGTTTGGTGTCAATCCAAGTTATAGGTTGCTTGGATGGGACATAAAAGTAAAGGGTACTCCAAGAAATTCACTGTTTTTTCACTACTGAAAATGAGCTTTGACCGACTCTCTTGGGCACATACTATTTTAAAAAGTTGGTGCATTCTTGTCATTCTGAAGATAATCAAGTTCCCTACGCATGACAACAAGTTTTGTATTTTTAGGATAAAAAAATGAGTGAGAATGAGGCCTTGACATGACATCTACTTTTTACTACGGTTCACTTGTGACTTTGAGAAATCTAACAAATTCTTACAAATTTGATCTTCCATTGCAAAATCAGACACAGTAGGTTGAAAGTACACAAAAGAACACATATAGTAGGAAAAAGAATTTTGGAAAAAAGGTGAAATCCAAGCGCAAGATTTGCATTTCAGTAGCTACACCCACCCACAAGCCGCCCTCCCAAATGGAACATGTGGCAACTCGTCATTCGCCTGTCACTCTCTTTTGTTGACTTTTCTTCCTCAATTTTGTGACCACCTAGCACTTGTGGATTTTTGTAAAATTGACAATAACACACAATTCGCTATTTACGCACTTGGCTATATAATCATGCACTTCGTCCCCGAGCGCATGATTTTATTTGTCTAACTTTTATTTTTTAAAAACCAACGATTATTGTCTTTCTTCAATCCCTTACATTGTAAACAAATAATTATTTTAATAAAATTTTATTCTCATCTTTATCTTTTCTTTTATCTTTTCTTTTTTATCTTGATTTCTTTCTCGTCTTCTTTCTTGTCTTCTTTTTGTCTTTCTTCTTGTCTTCCTTTTTGTCTTCGTTGTCTTTTCTTTCTTCTACTTTTTCTTCAGTCGTGGCTGCTGAACCTTAAACAATGGGAGCAAACCAAAAAAAAAAAAAAAAAAAAAAAAAGTTTTTTTTTTTTTTTTTTTTTTTTTTTTTTTTTTTCGGGTTGGCCGTGGGGTGCTGCTGAACCCTGAATGGCAGCCGCCAAAAAAATAAAAATAAAAATAAAAATTGCCCTTTTTCTTGGCTGTGGGGTGCTGCTGAACCATGAATGGCAGCTGCCAAAAAAAAAAAAAAAAAAAAAAAAAACTTTTTTTTTATGACTTTTTCTAAAAATTACTATTTTTAGTCGCTGGGGTGCGCGGCCGCGCACCCAAAGACTCTTCTTCCTCTTCTTCTCCTTCCCCTCTCCTCATATATATGTAGGGGAGAGGTGAGGGGAGGGAGAAGGAGTTGAAGAATGAATGAAAGAGACCCTCTCCTCTCCCCTGTATATATGAGGAGAGGGGAGGGATGGAGAGGGAGGGAGTGAGTGAAGAGGATAAAAGAGGCTTAGGGTGCGCGGCCGCGCATCCTCAGCTGTCAGTATACTAAAAATAGAAAAAAAAAACTTTTTTTTTTTTTTTTTTTTTTTTTTTTTTTTTTTTCCCGGCCGTTTAGGGTTTAGCCGCCGGCGGCTGAACCCTAAATTTTTTTTAGGGTTCATGAGCCCTAAACAAGAAAGAAGACGAAAACCAAAAGAGAAAAAAAAAAAAAAAAAAAAAAAAAATTTCTTTTTTTTTTTGGTTTTTTTTTCCTCCACCGCTGTTTAGGTTCAGCCGCCGCTAGCTGAACCCTAATTTTTAAAATTTTAAAATTTCTATTTTTAGGGTTCATGAGCCCTAAGCAAAAAGAAGACGAAAACCAAAAGAGAAAAAAAAAAAACAAAAGGTTTTTTTCCTCGATGCGGGTGTAGGGTTTGCGGCTGCCACAAGAGGTATGAAGAAAAAAATAGAAAAAGAAGAAGAAGACAAGAAGGAAGACAAGAAGGAAAAGAAAAAGAAGATAAGAAAGAAGACAAGATAAAAGAAACAAGATAAAGAAAAGATAAAAGAAAAGATAAAGATAAGAATAAAAAATAAATAAAAGAATTGTTTGTTTACAATGTAAGTGATTTGTAGAAAGACAAAATCGTTGTTTTTTAGAGAGCTTTTTACACAAATTTTTTAAGCACGATTTGCTCATGAAATGAACGCACTTGGCCAAGTGCATAAATAGCGAATTGCGTGTTCAATGTGCATTTCTCCAAATCAAACTACACCATTGGATAGCTAACTCGTTTCTACACAAAATTGGCCCAAATTTTGAATCATTCGGGCACTCCTTCCTCAAGATATTTTCAGTTCTAAAAATAGAGCGACCTATTTTGGGTCGCCCAGGAAGTTAAGGGTTAAACCTTGGTAAGATTCGACCGTCGGATTGAAAGATTATAGTATGTCTTTGAACCGTATAATGCACACTCGAAAATGAGATTTTGGAGGATGTGCGACTTCAAAGTTAAATAGAATTTGGGTTAAATTTTCAAAAATAAAAGTGAAGAGGTTCAGCAATGACCTATATCAACACCTCTCCATTGCAATCTTTCATGTCAAGAATTGACTCACACATAATTAATGTGAATTTTACAAGTGATAGTGACTTATCCATGTACAGTTTAGGACAAAAATTATATGTTAAAATATGAAAGGAGTTTGTACATTGATCAAGATCGGAGTAGATACACTAATGGAACATGAACAAGAGAACACAATCCAAAAACAATTTCAAGATAACAAACTTCCAAACACAAGAAATACCGCATAGTACATATATGCCATATTTGTAAGTATTTACTGTATTTTCAAGTATTTGCAGTATTTTCATGTTTTGTTCATAGGTATTTGGATAGTTGCACAGCTCCAAATTGAATTTTTTTTCCCAGAAGATGACATTAAGAATTGCGCAACTCTGAACCTCAAAGTATTATACTTGAATCTTTACGGATTTCCCGGAATTCCCTTTTCCGATGACCGAGTGACCACATTATGGTCTCCTGGGCACTAAAGGGTTATTACTTCTAGAAACTGGCCAGCACCAGTTGGTTACCTTGGTGTTATCAGTTCATGTTCAATTGTTATTGATTTACAAGAAATTAAAGGTTTTGTATTTTTGTTTTTGTTTTGAATAAAATTTTAAGGAGTTTGTTTTACTCGAATGACTGATCTGCATGGCTCTCAGCCAATGTTTTAATTTATTTTTATTACTATTATTTTTTTTCATTTGTCGAATCTCCACTGCTTTTAGAATATTATCCATCCTTGAGGATTGATCTGGTCATGCAAGGAAAGGCTTTTTGGACTGAAATGTGGGCAGGCACTCATGGCATATGTGGCTAGCCACATTGCCCAAACATTAGCACGGCCGGGCAGGTCATCAATGGGACTATTTCCATGTTGCATCTGATTGTACACGTTCGTCTGTGACGTGGGTGCATGGAAATGGTACCTTTCGGACGTGACCTGTTGGGTGTTTTTATGGAACAATGTGACATCATAAAATAATTGTAAAACTCCCAAATTTGAAATGACATGTACATACGTAAGAAGAAGAATAAGATGCTATGCTTGAAAGGACTATGGACCAATCATTGTACTCATCAAGCACCAATAGGACGTATGACTATTTAAGATCTAATTGGAAAAAGTTTTTAATAACAAGGAGAATGTTCAGTTAAGAAAATCACTGAAGATTATGTGACTCGTCCTAACAAAATGAAGGCTAATTTCAACAATATGAACCATGCTCAAAGGGTTTTTTTGGAGGTGTAAACTTAAATAATTGAGGTGGAATGGGCATAAGGTTGAAATACCATGAACCAACATTTCCTACCCACTTCCTTGTAGGTTCGATCATAAAGGTGAGTCACATAACCTTAGCCCTTAAAGGTCCAAATTGGCCATTCCGGCCAATGTACACGACCGTATTTCATTGTATTTGGAATGGTTCTACACCTCCTATGAGTATTGTATCAAAAGTAAAATTAAAATTCATGTCTACATGGTCTTAAAAGCTATTGGGATCTCAATTTGGAACTTTTTACTCATAACAAATGTTAAATATACAGCAACGTATCTACTATTCCCTAAATCCTTCAAGGGTTAAACCGTTTTCCCCAACCAATCCTCTTTTTATATTTTCTTTGTATTGGGTAAAATGGTGGGTCAACCCATTTATCAATTTTAAAGAAACCTATGTATTAGTATTATGGACATGACAAACTTTTGGCTTTGAAAAATCGTAGAAAATCACTCACAAGGGATAAAAATATGAAATCACTTCATCTCTTCATGGTTTTTTCCTCTTAACACATATTTCATTAAAACTGAACTACCAGACTGAAAAAGTGCTCGAGAGTGTTGCCCTTCTCAATAAAGATAGGTCCCCAATTTTTCTACAATGTTCCTATTTGTAAAATAAGAGCACTCTAGAAAAACCGAGGACTTATCTCTATGGAGAGGGATAGCTCTCCTTATCACTTTTCTAGTTTGAATTTTAACGAAATGTGATTTAGTTTTGACGAAATGTGTGTTTCTCACTCTCATTGTGTCATAGAGCAAACTCTCAATTCTAATGTGCAAATCTCCTTATTTTCTTGGTTTTATGGTACTTCTACCGTAGTGAGTTTCTGGAGCTGACGGATGATTCTCACGTTGTTTTCATGTGCAAGGGCGCGTCACTTTGAGCGTTGCTGAGGCAAATGGGTCACGTGGCGTGGAGAGCGGGTCTTCAGGGGCGTGACTTGCTGGTGCAGTTCCAGGGTGGGGTACATACCCGGGCAGCCAGCCAGGCAGGCAGACCAGGCAGACCAGGCAGCCCAGGAGGGTGAGGTAAGGCCATGCCAGTCTTCTCTCCCCAGGCCAATTCCTCAACAAGCGTCGTTGCAACTTACGCATTTGGTTGCAAGTCAAACAGAGCATGCAGCCATAGCACGTAGAGCTCCGATCCATATACCACTTTCAGACAGACAGCCAGTGAGCCGTAAGTTTTTTAGAGTTTGCAATTGCTAGCTAGACTACTGGAGCCTGAGCATCTTTCACGTTGCTAGCTGCAGGACAAAAAGGACTTCATTCAACAAGCAGCTGCTATGGCGCCGTCATCTTCACTTGCTGGTACAGGGAATTGATCGAGGCGCCCTGGAGGAGGAGTATCCGACTAGCTACAGTAGTAGTAGTAGTACCCAATGCACTTGCGAAGAAACTTTCTCTTCTGCAGAAGCTGGAGATCATACTTAGCTTTCGGTTCCAATTCCATACGATTTAATTCGTTGCATGCATGCCTCGTGTTAATAGTTTTTGAAGTCTCAATTGTCTTATCTAGATCATTATTCTTCCGCCTGCCTCGCTTGGCCGCGCCGCCGTCGAAGGTGCTTCACATGAACCTTCAGTATTAGTAAATTATGCTTATTCCCGTCCTCTAGTGTTGACGAGCTCTAGGTTGTTGTGGATAAACTAACTGGTTCAGTTTTCATATATCCACTGAATCCATGGAGCCTTTCTTTCATAGCGCGTTCCTAGTCTGATTCTCTTTTATCTCTCTGGCTTGAGCACGTCTGTGCATGTGCTTAGAGTGGCTGGAATCAGTTAGTGTATCTCAGCGTCTGCCGCTGTTTTAGCTGTATGTGTTTCGACAGGTAGTACCCTACTAGTAGCATTTTGGAACTGCAACTTGGTAATATATATTCAGGATTCAAGGTCAACGTTTAAGTCTATCAAGATGACGAGACCAGTGTCGAGGTCGAATGTGGAAGACGTTCGCAAAGGAGCATGGACAGCCGAGGAGGATGAGAAGCTTCGGAAGTATGTGGAGACTTACGGGACAGGCCACTGGCGTAGCGTTGGAAAGAAAGCAGGTAGCTAGCTATATTCAATTCAATCCAGTTAGTTTTATTAGACTAATTAATGAATGAATGAATTCCAAACACTAAGCTAGCTTCAAATGATTCTGTGCCTGCAGGTCTTCAGAGATGTGGAAAGAGCTGTCGTTTGCGGTGGACAAACTATTTGCGACCTGATATACGACACGGCAGCTTCACCCCTGAAGAAGAGGATCTTATTGTCCAGCTACATGCAGTTCATGGAAGCAGGTAACTAGAAACGAATGCATGCTGCATGCTCAGTTAATGAATGAATGAATGAATGAGCTAGTTGCAAGTTACATCAGTGGTAAGTCGAATTCACGATATATTCATAGACTGGTTGATTGAACTGTCTGGCCCACAGATGGTCCCTCATCGCCACACAAATGCCGGGCAGAACCGATAATGACATCAAGAATCATTGGAACACACGGCTGAAGAAAAAGCTGTGTGACATGGGCATCGATCCCGTGACGCACAAGCCCATTGCTGATTTCCTGAGAGATTTGGCCGGCACGATGGCGCAGTGCTCGGGAGCAGAATCCCAGGTAACTAGCTACGTACCAACCGGTGTCGTTACCTCCGTCGTCACCCACACTATTTGTTTTTTTTTTAATTTCTTTTTCTTAGATTTTCTGACAGGCCTAGGCTAACACAATTATTTGCAGGTGGCAGAGGAAGCAGCGCGCAGATGCTTTCGTGACAGTCTGATTAGCAAAGCGGTTCGAGCTGAGTGTGGCAAAAACAATGCACAGGCTCCATTTGCCCAATCTCAGTTCATGTCGTCGATGGATCCTAATAGTTATCATGTCCAGAAAAAAAGCAGGATCAGGAACAGTTATAATAATTCAGGTAACTCAAATAGTATGGACGATAGTAGTAGCACCGAGGAGGCTAGTCTTTCTAACGACATGGACTCGTTGCATTCTAATCTCCCCAGGTACCCGATGACTAACATTCCTGAGCAGGATTTAACAGCAATGGAGACATCGTATGCTCAGATATTGCAGTCTAACTCGGAGTTCATAGAACCTGGCAGTACAAGTGGGCCATTGAAACCAAGGATGGATTACACTCGGTGGCTATCTTCTAGAACCTCGGCTCTCCCCTTGGAAGATCAGTTTCTGAACCGGTTGAACCCGTCGGAGTTTCAGGGTGATCAGACCGTGTCGAATTCCAGTAATAAGTTGGATATCAGGATCAACCTGCAGCACGGCTTTAATAATCAGACTGTATTGCAAGAGTCTAGCAGTAACTTCGGTTATACTAACAGGAGCTTTACTGGGCCATTGATGCCTCCCAGTACCTTGCTGGATGCCGGTAACACTCAGGCTCTTCAAGGCTATCATAATATGAACGCTCAGCAGTTTACTCCCGGTTTGATTAGTCCCAACAATCCTGCTAACTCAACTAGCCCCGCTTTGGCTGGTGCTAATCCAACGGCTGTGAGACTACATGAGTATGAAGTTCCAAGCCCGAGGATGGTGTTGTGGGATTTTCATGATCAGGATTAGAGCTAGCTGATTCGGTAGAGGAGCAGGATCCTTTTAGAAATTTTGGTTGTTAGTAGTTTTTCAGTTGTTAGAGAGGGTGGAATTGTACATTTGTATGTGAGGTGATATCGGTGGCTTCATGAACACTATTTATACTATTCATTCTTTCTATTCTATCTCTGACTTGTATCTTTTTATTTATACTCTGTTCTGGAAGTTATTGAGTTACACTGGAATGAATTATAAGTTCGCGTCTCCGTTTACATGCTGTATCAATCTAGAGGCTAGTTTGTGCATTCTAGCTATCACTGCATGTTAGCTATCACTGCATGTGGACAAATTTATTCACTTTAAATTATGAATGTTCCAATTTGATTGAAAGAAGACAAAATGCCCTTCCATCGACCTTTAGTGTAGTTTGCATTATCCTGCGTAAGAAGATAGAGAGTAGTTCTTCACCACAAGATAGGCTGCACAATATTTACACTACGAGGAATAAAACTGGTCGCTTCTCACTGCTATTTTCAGGTATTCCTCAGTACTACTGTTGGTCACATAGGACAAAGGTTTCCTCCATTTTCTGTCCTTGAAAAGCGACGGGTCTGCTTGTAGTGTTATGCGTTGAATTTTACTGTAGAAACAGTTTTAAGTTTTAATCTGAAATTGACTTTGGAGTGAGGTTTATGTTCACTCTTCTTTCTCTCAAGTGCTCAAAAGGAAGTTCAAGTAACAACTTGGAACTTTAGAGAGTTAATTAGTGTTTCTGAACTGAACTACGGTGGATTCATGGCACACATCCCCACGAAAGAACAACTCTGGTGCAGACTTACTAATCCAATGATCCAATCTGACGAAAAGCCCCACGTAAACCTGGTTCTCTAATCCGTCAGGAACCTCTCATAACTGCACACAATTCCCAAGAGTATCTTCGTCCTAGTTGCAAGCTGCGCTTTTAATGGGAGTCACGGTGCTGATCATCTACCACTCTACCAGTCTAGATATATAGATCGCAATTGCTTGATTCCTCATCTTGCGCATTAAATGACACAAAATGTTGCAACTCATGATTACCGGTATCTTCCCTCAGAATCACAGAATCATGATGCCTTACAGAGTCCTTCCCGCAGCCATTAGTGTGCAGGTGAAGGCTGTCCAGACAGGAGTCAGAGGCTCAGAACATGGAGCAGTTCGATCGGGTGTGGATATAACTTGTTAGTACTTATGACGACAAGTTCCAAGGCGATGAAATCTTCGTTTCATGAGTAAACTGGTAGATGATCGATGGGTCTGACAGAACCAGGAGGGAAGTCAAAATGTATCAGAATGTGCAGAGATGATCGAAGCTCATGAAGAGCAGGTCGGAGTTCGTTACATATCGTTTTGAGGTTCGGACACCGCCATCTTGGAGTTGCTGATCAACTGTTTTTATAATTTTTTGTTCTTCAGCTGCCCGGCCATGGCGGGATCAGTAGTACTGGCCATGGCCGGCCTGGCAGACCATTATAATGATTGGGACTGGTTTCGAGGTGTGGGCTTCGTTGCTGAGATTTGCGCAGGATTTGATGCAGTGCTCAGTGGCTGTCAGATCCATGCAGTTCGAAGGTGGCACGTCTAGCTTCGGACAGAGTTAGTCGCCTGAATTTACATTAATTAAATTACGTGACCCCTCCTCCAACACTAGTTAGACTCCCTTCTTGTACTTCCGCCTCCATGATCAAGTGTACATACCAAGCTCTAAAAACTGCGTCTGGTGTACATTTCAGGAAAAACTTGTAACGTTATCTTGAATCCTCATCATTAATGTTCCTGAAGACCAATCATATTCTTGAATATGACATACAGTTTCAATTTTCAAACCACCAAATTTGTGACATTCAAATGTTGAAAACTACGTCTGGTGTACGTTTGAGGAAAAACTTGTGCCATGTTCTTCAATCTTCACCATCAAAATGATCAATCGTAATATTCTTTAAAAGTTGCATACAGTTTCTAAGCACCTGTCCAACTTTGTGACATTCGAATGTACCAAGCTTTAAAAACTGCGTGTGGTGTACATTTGAGGAAAAACTTGTGCCATGTTCTTGAATCTTCATCATCAAAATGATCAATCATGTTCTTTAAAATGGCATTCAGTTTAAAAGCACCAAATTTTTGACATCCAAATACACGAAGCTCTAAAAACTAGGACGGGTGTAGATTTGAGGAAAACGTAAGCTTGCCCAATTCTTAAATCTTTGCAATCTTCACGACAATGGAAGCCTGAAGTCTGGGCGTTGCTTTTTGAGCTTTAACAGGACCACGCTTGTGGTTTCAGAGCTAGCCCAAAAAACCGGTAGAGTAACTTTAAACGACATTGGTATGTTGTCTCAATCACATCATTATGTAGTGAACGCCATATTGGTTATATTCGCCAATCCCTGTTATTTTTTTTTATGTAACGAGGTACAAGTTACACTCGAAAATAACAGGGATTGGCCAATTTAACCAACATGGCGTTAGTGATAACTTGTGCAAATCATTGATAGGACGATAAATGACCACAGATTTCTAGAATGAAGGTTGTTGTTGGATTTGAGGTCCACCTCCACCAGGAGCCTACATCAGTTGACCAATACCCACCCATCTCTAGTTCCAGCGTGTTTTAATGAAATTAAAATAGTTCTACCGCGTGGCCATTTTCACGATTCCGCGTAGCCATTTTCACAATGTTCCCATTTGTTTCCGAATGACAAAGTCTCTAACTAACATAATTCTGATCAATAGACTTTTGATGAAGATTAAGTTACTTTCCTTGGAGCACAAAACAAAGAAGCCGGCTGTATAATTGACAGAGGATCGATCGATTTATTGCATGATGATCATGCATGCTGCATGCATGCTTGGAGTCCACTGATTTGGCAGAAAGCTTGATCGATCTGGAAGTCACTAGTGGCTGCAGGGTGCAGCTTCTAGTGACTTCAAATTAATTAATAAATGCAATTGATATATACATGATATAAGTCTATGATAGACTGCAGCTAGCAAAGATATGTATAGCTAGCTAGCTAGCTGTCTGTGGAGTAGTAGTGTACGACGATGCACATCATGGAAGCTGTAAAGAGACTCAAATGCTTCTGAAAAGGCTTGAGACTTTTGCTCCCATTATTTGGCACAGGGAAGGTCGACCTGACCTTCCCTTGACTGTAAGTAAATGGCCCCGCCCGGACTGCGTATATTCAGTCTAGCCAGGCAATTGAAATTGGTCGAGTACTTACTAGTAAGACAGTAAGTCGTGCTTGCTGAGTGAGCATTCACGTACTCCTAGACTGTCTGGACTTTGCTCTATCCACATGAGAGGGCTCCCAATTTGTCAGTATCAATGGCTATTTCAGGAAGTTGGATCAACGAACTTCACAATCTGGGTATCCTCTGTCCAGACCTCTTTATTCACTTGAACAAAGTTCATACAATTTCATCATATTTCAGTTTCAAGTGACCCAATCACACCCTCTATATGTGCACGGTATATAGTTAGTGTTCAAAATCGTATATGTTAACAGTTCAAATTGTAAATGTTAACTGTCCAAATTGTATATGTTAGCTATCCAAACCATACATGTTAACCATCCGAACCGTTATGTTAGCCGTCCAAACCGTTTATGTGCACGATATACATATATGTGTCAGTGGAATTAAGTACGAGAATCTACCTAAATTCAGTCTTAGAAGGTGGTTTGGACATTGGAGGGCTCGGCACACTCTCTAAATTTGAAGTGTCTAACTGCTTTTTAAACTAAATTTTGACCCTAAGTGTGGCAAAGGTGTCCCATAGAACCACGTTTGATTGTTTTTTAGGTCAAACACTGATTTTCTCATTTTCACCTAGTTCTTCAGCAAATGAAAATGGTCTCAACTAAGAAAGTCTAAGGGCTATCTTCTATTTTCTAGTCCAAATTGTCATTCTTCAAAATTGTTGGAATTGTGTGTTTTACAACACTTTATAGCTCCAAACCCTAAAATTCCAATATTCACAATAGAAATCAAATTTCTATAAAATTTCTATTAAATGTAAGCTTAAAATCTTATATCACTTATTATATTCTCCAAAGTAGTTTATTTATTTATATTGTTAATGTACATCTAGTCGTCCATTGTTTTTAAATTCCTTATATATTATTAGTTTTGGACAAGTATATTTTTGTTGCTTTGAATTTTTTGGATTCTTCCGAATATTTTTTAATAAATGATAATCCAATGTTTAGGGTTTGATTATTTATATGCCATACTAGTTTAAATAAAGTCTAATTCAATTTTCTATGGCCGTTGTAGGACCTCTTGATTCCACATCTATTAGATCCCATGCACGTGGAGAAGAATGTTTGTGTGACCCTACTCAAGACATTCTCCAATGTGAAAGGTGCAAATTCTGATTCGGTGAGTGCTAGAGAAGAGATGGAGACCCTTGGTATTATGGAGCATTTATAGAAAAAGGATGCGGGCTTAGACAAAAATAGTAAGAAAATATGGAGTTATTTATCCGCCCCGTGGATTTGGACTAGTGAGGAGTATACGCAAGTTGTGGAGGTGTTATCAACCGTGAGAGCGCCAACCGGGTACGAGTCATCACTAGAGCATAAATTCACGAAGGACAAAAAGGTGACGGGCATGAAGACACATGATTATCACAATTTGCTCCACGACCTCCTACCTATAGCTATCCGCGGCACCCTAACACCCCCTATTCGCGAAATTATTTACCGATTAGGTGCTTTATTCAAGTGGATTTGTTCTAAGGAAATTCCTATAGTCGAAATTGGCGACAAGAAGGTGGAAGCGGCCGAAATCATGTGTCTAATGTAACAACATCTCCCTCCCTCCATCTTTAACCAACAATTTCATCCTATTGTCCACATAGTTGAGGAGGTTCAGTTAGCACGTCTTGTATCCGCACAATGGATGTATTGGGTTGAGCGTTACATGAAAGTATTAAAAGGATTTGTGAAGCAAAAGGCAAGGCGTGAAGGAAGCATGGCGGAAGGTTACATTTTGCAGGAGTCGATGTATTTTATGACTGAGTATAATTATTAGCCTATTGGACCCTTGGCCCCCCAAATTTGCAAAACCTAGAAGATCCTAAAGTTTCAGGAATAGTACTTCCAAATTTATGAATTCTGAAACCAAGGAAGATGAAAACGGTTTATATGGAGCAAGCTCACAGATTTATGCTACGCAACGAGGCATGCATGGAACCTTGGCGTATGCTGTATTCCATAGAACGGAAAAGTAACCCTCACCTACAATTGTTTCGAGATTGGATTCTAACAGCTGTTCGGAGGGAGATAAGCAATGGTAAATCTGTGCCAAGGAGAGTAGAGGACATTGCAATTGGACCACAGCAGGATGCCCTATTCTATTCCTCTTGTTGGGCTTTTGGTCGCCATTACCGCATCCTTGCAAGAGACTTTAGGAAAGAAAACCTCCTTTGCCTGTGGCGTGTCTGGATTGTTTGAAGAGGGCAGTGTTAAGTCGGAGTACTTTGGATTACTTGACAACATCGTGAATATTAGTTACCACTCCTTCCGTGTGACCTTCTTTCACGTGAAATGGTACAAGAACGTAAGTAGTCGAGGAAAAGGGCAGACTTTGGTCACAGATGAGTGCGGTCATTGGCGCTTACGCACTCTGAGGCCAATGCCAAATCATCTGCCGACTCACGAGCCTTTCGCAGCCCCTCACGAGTTAGAGCAGATTTTTTTCGTGGACGATAGGGTTAACCAGGGCTGGCAAATCATAGTCCACGCTGAAGCGAGAGGAAAAAGGATTTTCTACCGTCGGGAAGAAAGCGACAGCGAGAGCGGGGACTCGAGAGATGTGGCTAGTGGTTCCAGATTAAGAGAAGGCGAGGAAACCATCTAGGACGTTAATTTCCCACGATCCACCCTACTCCTATCTATGGACAAATCTTGGAACGGCTCACTTTAGAAGAAAGCGATCAGGAAGAGGATGATACAGGGGCCTCCACTGAGGAGTCTTCGGAGTCCGAAGAAGATGTGGCTCTGTCGCCTTCCATCCAAGAATACCTAGGGAAGCATTTGATGATTTTCAACAACGAAGAATTGAGGGAGATTGGGAGCGATGAACAGGAAGGCGATGACGAGGCAGGGGAATACACCTCAGATTTGCCTCAAACAGGCAGGCGTGGTAAATCCAATCTTTGAGCGATTTCAAGTTGTGGCGTTGTTGTTTGTTTGGTCTCTCTTTGTCAAGAGCCATGCAACGGTAATTTCCTCGTTTAGCTTCTCTCATCATTTCCAGTTTTCCACCATTAGAAGTGCGCCGGGCGGAAATTTTTGAGAATAAATTAAGTCCCAATTTTGCATCAAGCAGCATCTTCCGATTTTTCTCTACTGCATTCAGTCTCTTTGCACATTGAGTTTTTTGCTAGTTCGCACTCAGTCTCTCTGCTACATTGAGTTTTGCGAATTGGATTTTTGCTGCGCCGAATTTCTTTTATCAATCTAGAAGTTTTCACAGGAGTGCAGTTCTCTGTTTTATTGCCCCAAGAGTGCTGGATTGGGTGAGGATTTGGGTGCATATTAGGGCAACGGAATGAGATTTATCTTTCCTTGAATGGCAAAGGTTTGATGAGCTACTATTGTTGTTTGAATGTATTGGGTTTTTTGGGGCGATTTGACCCTGCCGGATTGCACCTCGTGGCTTTCTTTTTGCGAATTGACATTGAATGTGTGGCTTTTAGTCTTTTACAGAAACAAAGAGTTGGCTTCTCAAGTTTCAAATCTCAAAAGTTGGAAAGAAGTCAAAGAACAGGTGAGACTCAGTTTCTACGTAGTTGGTTGTTAGTGTTTTCAACGATGCGGTTGTGATCAATGATTTTGATTGTTGACTATTTCAGAGAAATTGCTACAGGAAATTTTGGGTGGCTACTTGATACAAAGGATTCACACCTAGGTAACTGTTGTGTGCTACCCTGGTATTACCTATATATTTATAGAAGAGCTTCCAAGGTGCCTGGATTGTTCTTCAAGCCATGGAAAAATTGCAGACATGCTGAACTGTGTCCTAACAAAATTATCAGAAAAAAACACTTGGGTTGTGCCACTGTGGATTTTCAAATCACAGATGTTGGAAGGAAACAAGTGAGACTGTGAGACTGACTTTTTGCGTAGTGGCTGTTGGTGTTTACGATGTGGAACTTGTGATTAATATCTTCACCACAATTTTTCTAATGTCTACAATCTAGATTCTAGAAAGTTTCAATCGTTGACAGAAGAAAGTCTGAGAGCTAGGTCCAAGAAATGTGAGTGTAGTAGGCCTGGTTACAGTACTTTTATGAATGGGAGTGTATTGTACTTCGGAGGTGCCGGTGTTGTAGAGCGTTGTCGTTGCAGAGTCCTGACTGTACTGAAGCAATTCGGACTTGCAACTTGGACTTATTTGAACTTTCATTGCTTAAGCAGGGGCTCAGAGCAGGGGAGGTAGTCCAGTATTTTGGAGCCGCTCTTCTAAAGTCCTAAGTGAAGATGTCACGACATGTCTTCCTTGCTAAAGAAACAGAAGTTCGCAGATCATTTCAGTTTGCAAAGCGCTACTTCATGCCATATTTGGCCGATTCCAATTCTTGAGGCAAGCATGAATACCAGATTCATAGCGGATCCAGAAAACTAAGGAAGAGACGGTGAAAAGACTAAATGGAGGGGTGGATTATGTTCCGGAATGGGGTTTTGATGGTTGCAAACTTCTCCGTGGCATACTAAATGTTATTGTTGCAGAAGAAATTTGGCCACATATTTATGAGAATCAGCTTTCTATTCCCCTCAGAGAAGTAGAAGTCGTATTAAACATGTGATTAGTTTCCAAATTTTGGCTCCAATTTGTTGACGAAAGCCAACCAATGCATAACCAACACATGCATTTGCTTGCTACTCAAGGCTAGGATTCCTTTGTGGCAGCACCTGGTCGCTTAGGTCGATTAGCTAGACGATATGATACTAAACCTCTTGTTGTTTTAGATACTTTGAAATAAAATTATGATTCCAATCTTCCTACAACTTATTTGCACCTTGTGTCTTGGTCGTTTTACTGTCTTTCACTTTTGGCAGATGAGAACGTGTTCTAATGATGATTTGCAAAATAACGTTGCTTCTCAATGCAAACGTAGCTAAAACGTTGCTGCAACCAAGTCGATGTAGCTTTTGACGACCGCAAAGCAGGGAACCCGGTAAACGTAGCAAAAATCTCCAAACGTAGCTTTCCAGACGTAGCATTTAGTGTATTATCCTAGTAGTGTTCATTTATTTAAATAATCATGAAGAAATCAAGGTTAATTATATGAAAAAATTATCAAAAAAAAATATATTTTTTAAAATGTGAGGATTTGATAAATTTTGACGGGGTAACTATATAGTAGACGCTTAAGGACCGTTAACTAATGCTTTCCATCCATTTTTCTTGGTTTTAGATGGTTTGTAGGATTACATTGAAGACACCTTTAACTCCACACTTGTAAGTTGATGATAGATATTGATGATTCTAGTAAGTTACTTCAATACATGGTTAGTTAAGGTGGGGACACCCAAACCGGTACTGTATTTTTACTAAATATGTCATTTTTATATTTTCTAATTAGTAACTGAATATAAATTCTATGCATCAAAGATTTATACTTCATTTGAATATTGTACACAAAAGTTATGAAGGGTTAAAGTTTTCTTTGGAAATTGTCCTCAAAACGCCTTTTTGGTATAATTAGGTAGATATCGATGAATGGAATATATCATGTACATTGGGTGTAGATGGTCTTCTTGAGACACTTAACCCTTAAACGTCAAAATAAGCCCTATAGGCTTATTTATGAGAGATAAATGAAGAATAAAGTGGATTTTCTAAACCAAATTAAATGTGGATTGGTGCGTTGGAAAGCTACGGTAAAAACGATCTAGATTCAATTTGCGCCTCATTTGGGAGATTGTGGAATCATTATTTAGCAAGCAATCAAAGTTATCAAAATGAACAAGAGTTGAGGTTGGGGCAACTAAGGTCGTTTCTTGAAGAGTGCCGCAATGCTACAGTGTTGACTAGTATGGTCAACATAGCCTTTTTTTCCGTCCTCTTTTTTCTTCTTTTCTTTATTTTTAATTCTTTTTTTAATTCTTTTTAATTCTTTTTTCCCTCCAAAATTTTAGATGCCTTTTCAAACTGCCCTACCCAAGCCCTCTTGACGTTTAAGGATTAAGTCCTATACCACCATGTCTTTTTTAATGTATTCAAATTTTGATCTATATATATAGCTTTATTTTTAATCATCAATTTAAGCTACGTGTTTACTGTACATCTTAAAAATTTCATAATTTTCAGTTAAAAATTGAAATTATTATGATTCTCTTTAAGCTTTATGTCTTCAAAAATTCATAATGATTACAAGAAATATTCAAAATTTATGAAAATTTTAACTTAGATGTAAATCACAATTAAATTCACTTTGGTGTTTATAAAAGTTGCATTAAAAACTTAATTAGAAAAATAAAATAAAAAATTTAAGAAATTATATGCAAATTAAATAAAATTTTAAATATGAACTTCAAAATATAATTTGTAGACAATTCCAAATTTGGATGATTTTTATAAAAATAAATATGTTTAGGTCAATTAATATTTTTTTGTAGTTTCCTTGCAGCAGGTGTAAGGCTGCTAAATAGCGCCAATTTTTGGAAGGCATAACTTTGAGTATAGAGACAATATAGAGTAAAGGTTTATTTTAAGAAGCCATTACTTCCTTATTCTTGGATTTCTTTTATTTATTTTCCCTTTCAATATAGAGTAGCGCCTCCACTATTAATTGCAAAAATCCTTGACATACAAATTTGTTTAGGAAAAACTTTTGATAATTAAACATATATATAAGATGGCATTTTAAATGTCCATGTTTTCCTTCTATTAAAAACTAAAGACTTTTTCAAGGGAAAAATCACGAATGAATACTTTTAAAAGTCAAAAGGTTTTGAAAAATCTTATTATAATAAATAAATATTAAATGTTGGGATCTTTAAGATAAAGATTTTTATTTTTAGATTCTTTATATGTGTTTTGTATGGAAGTAGGAGAAAAATCCTATAATTATATTTTTTACTCTTTACATTTATTATAGTTTAAAAATTTCAAGCTAATGTAACTACATTCTTGAATATTTTTGGTTAAAGTGTCCAAATGCAAAGAAATATGAGAGTTAAACATTTTATTCTTTTAAACATGTTTTTTAGGGCCAAAATTGATCCTTCCTGTTGACTTAAATGATACCTTCAATGTTTACAAAGCAATTAGGCCCTTTGCCAAAGGTGGTTACTTCTACAAGCATTTTGGTTGCAAAAAAAATCATTATTAGCTCGTACGGTAGTTTTGCAATTGTCATCCTAATTTTTAAAATTTCAAAATAAAATTATTTGATAAAATTTTAGAAAATTTGGAAATTTGATATAAATTCTTCAAAATTCTAAAAACTTCTATATGGTTTTTAAATTCTAGAACATAGAATTGCCAAAAAATTTGACACTTTCAAAAATCTTAATTTTTTTTGCCTAATTAGCCTAGGAGTTGTTAATTAGCTTTTCTATATCTTAAATGAATCATAAATATTCAAAAATAACTTGCGTTATGCAAGAGTGCATCTTGTAGTAAAAGCACTTTGACTTCTTTATATATACAACATCTTTCTTTCAATACTACGTTTGAATATTAAATTCTATACAAATATTTAATAAAATATTCTATTAGGAATATTCAATGAAGTTTCATTAATTAACTTGTAGTCACGTATTTTATGAAGTAAATATAATTAACGAAATTTTTTTGCAAGTGAAAGAGAAATTCAAATATAACTAAAAAGCTAGAGTTTTTAATTTTTTAACCTTTTTATCTAAATATGGTTGCATAATTTTTGAAATTAGTTATTGTGAAAACTATGTCCTACATAAAATCTTTGAATTTTAAGAATTATTATTTACTATTCGACCCACCTTTGAAACTTAATAGCTTAGATCTATGGCTATATTTTTATTGTTTTTTTAAATTCAGTACATATTCACACACAATAGCACCCAATCTTTAAGCTCCAGATATCAACACTACAGATCTACAACATCAACGCACACAATTGGTCCCCCAAAACACCTAGAAGGTCGGATCTAGAACATATCACTACTAAAAAATTCAGCGTCTAAATTAATAGAGAAGCGTTGATATTTTTTGTTGATTTGGTCGTGTTGTATAGGTCAATAATCAACAGAAATTAGTTGATATTTTCTATTGATCTGGTTAAAAAAATTAAAGAAATAAATAAAATTTGTTGCCCAGATTTTTTGGGCAAGAAAAAAATTTTGACTACCCAAATTTTTCGGGCAGAAAAAACCTTTTTTCGTTGCCCAGTGCTTCCGGGTAGCCAAGCTTTACACCCATGGGTTGTTGCTCTGGTTTGAACTCCAAACCTCACATTTATAACCCAACATTCTAACCAACTTATCAATTCAAACTTAGAATTCAATGAACAATGTATAATTGTTTTCTTACATATACACTTACAATTCGATGTTTTGGAACTCAACATACTTTACCGGCCATTTTGACATAGTTAAATAACTTTTTTCAAAAATCTTTGGACTAAAAAAAGCTGGAAAATCAAGTCAAGTTTCATCGCCACAAATCCGTTTATGATTTTAAGCCTCCATTCAAAAGTTATAAACAAAATTCAGAGAGGGTGTTAGAAAATATCAATGAAAATATTCCTTGCTACCCCACTCTGAATTTTGTCTATAACTCTTGAATGGAGGCTCAAAATCACAAACGGATTTCTAGTGATGAAACTTAACTTGATTTCCTAGCTTTTCTTAGTCCAAAGATTTTTTTTAAAAGTTATTCTACTATATCAAAATTCCTGCCAAAGTTTGCTCAGTTTTTTTTTATGAATTGTAAATGATTGAATTAACTTTTAAATGACAGAGGGGATAAGGGCAAAACCTAGATGTGTTATAAAGTGTTACTCCTGCAACTTTGATGAAGTTTGATCCAAAAGAGAAAATGAGAAGCATGATGTTTATTTTTAGCATTTGAAATTTGGTATGATTGGTTAAAACTAAACATTCTATTCGAAATTTTAAAAAGGTAAATTTTTTGAATGAGTGAACATCATTATTTTCCCAAAATAGTAAGTTTTATAAAAGTAGGACAACATTGAAGTCTTTGTCTTTGAAAAATTCCTTAGTGAACATTAATATTGCAAAGGAAATGTATCCAAAAGCACTAGAACATGATCTCGACCTCCAATTTAAACAAAATATGAAAACTTGGATAATGTCATTTTCTGCCCATGGGCAATCATCGTTGTTTGGGCTGAGATTAGAACATGGTTGACCGGTCATTTAGGGGTTAGAAAAAAATTCAGAGTACATAGAACTTCAACCATGGTGTTTTAAATGTTTTAAGTGTTTTGAAAGTCTTAATTGCACAGTGTTTTGATGCCTTTCAACTTTAGAAATTATGTTCACAATCTTGATAAGAGTTTGTATAAAGAACTTAAAACCAATTGGATCTATTTGTCATGAGTGGCCGAAATTGCCCAAAAGTAAAAAAAAACACCTTTTGAAAAGTCAAGTCCATATACTGCAAAAGATTCCAAAGATTCCAAAATATTCCAAAACATTCCAGAATATTCTAATAGATTTCCAAAAGATTCCAAAAAGATTCCAAATTCACTAAATTTTTGTTCATTTGGTCATCGCACTATTCAAATCAACAGAAAATCATTAAAAAAAATGGACCCTCGAGATGGTCCTTCCAGAAAGTTTCCATAGGGATCCTAGATTAGATTTAAATGTAATATCTAATTAGAAGATGAAGTAAAACCCTATACCCACCCATCCTTAGGAGGACTAATAATCATGACAAGAGAGTAGTCAAATCGTTCCCATTGGAGATAGAAGTTACTGTCTTTAATGTTATGTATCCTTTTAGTCCCCGGGAGACGTGCCATCCACTGCATGTGTACGCTAGTTTTCCAACATAATATATTTTTTAAAATACACAAAGAAAATGGAAATTAACCTTCGCAGCAACTAATCCTACCATTGGAAATTCACATCAGATGGCAACTAATTTTAGTCAAAGTTTTTGTTCTTTAATTAATAGGCCCCTAGGACCCAAATTATAGACTCGCTTGTCAAACTCAAAGGGCCCTCATGAGGGTTCATTTTTTTCTCTAATGTAGGTTTTTTCTCTAATGTAGCAAATTGTTGAGTCTTACAAAAAGTTTTAAAATCAGTGAAATCGATCATTGCAGCACTTGCTCCAAACAACACAATTGTTTTTTGTTGACCCCGACGGATGAGTATGGTAGTATTTTGTCACCTTTTTGTTTAAATGGTGTTCTAAAAACATAAATTACAATGCAAAAGAAAATTAGATTGGAAAAAATCATCATATACAGTACTTTGAATTTTTGGCGTGTTACAAGAAAAATTAGTTTTGAAATTTCAATATTTGATCTTAAAATATTTAAAGTAAAAAATAATTTAAAATGTTTTATAAGATCATTTCTAATATATGAATTTAGCACATTTTACCATACGAATGTATTTTGTGATTTTGAATCTACAACTTTTGTTAACCCCTAAGTGACTGAACAACCATTTTATGGTCACTGCTCTTTTTTACAAGCTACGGAGGATGACAAATCAAAAAATAATTTCAAATAAGAAATCAAGTTCACTTTCCAACCCCTTGTCCATCATCTCAATTCAAGTTAAACTCCACAAAGGAAAAAATTTCAAAGACAAATACCTCAATATTATCCTAGTGTTACAAAATTTACACTTTCAAAGGAGAGAAATAATGATCTCTCTTATGAAAAAAAATCTTTTAAAATTTTAGAATAGAACGTCTAATTTTAACCAATCACACCAAATTTCAAATTCTAAAAATAAATTTAGTATTTTTGGTAATTATCAAATGGAAAATGCTTCTAAATTCATTAAATGAGTATCTGAGACACTTTTTGAAAGTTTGAATGTACGGACAATTACTGAACATCATGCTTTTCATTTTCTCCTTTGAACCAAATTTCATCAAAGTTGCAAAAGTAACATTTTATAACACATCTAGGTTTTGCCCTTACCCCCTTTGTCATTTAAGAATTAACTAAATTTCTCTTTCAAGGATTATCTTATAAGACATGTGAATAATATCATCAAATTGTAAAATACCCTTGAACCCATTTTTTTGTTAGGCTCATACAATCCGCACATGTTAACCCTAAATGCATGAGAGACTAGAAAATGGTTTATGAATGAAGTCGAATGTTCAATTCCAATTGTTGCATGGATGATTTCCATCCAATTCTTTTTGTGAAGGGCTTTTTCTTGGTGACGTCACCTCTTCAAGTTAAATTCAAATCATTCAAGCTATTTTTAGATTTTACATGGGGTCCTAACTACAAAAAAAGTCATAAAAATGGTTCACCGTGTAGTGTATTTTTAATGTTTTTGCTTGTTCTACTTAAACTAAATTTAGGATATAAAAATGAGTTCCATTGCATTTGAGTTTAACTAACAAAATGAAGCTTGCCAAGTTTAGTTTTTACTCTACTTTGAATTTTTGATTTTTTTTAAAAATAGAGCGATTTATTGTAGTTACAAGTTTGGTAGGTATCACTAAGGTGTAGCAAAATTTCTAAATTTAGATACACGGATGATTTTCATCAACTAAACTTTTCTTCATTGTAATCTACACCTTTGGTAGAAAAATCAAAATTTTCTAATAAATTTTGTAATTGACATAAATGTTTTTTACAATCACTTCAAAAAACGATAGTAATTTCAAAATTTCACCAAAATTTATGAAAAAATCATGATTTGTAGTAGACATGTGGCTTCATCTACTAAAAATATAAAGTTGAATTCTTTTATTATTTTTGGTCGCAAAATTGAGTGTGGCAGATAAAGCATGATTCCATGGTCATAGCCCAACCTTTAGGGGTTAAAACAAAAAACAAAAAACACATTGACCAAGTTCTTAGCATATCATTCCAAAGGCGACACCAATGATCCAGATAAGTTGAAGCAATGAACAAGTTGCCCCAACAAATTGACCAAACAAATTGACAAATTGAATAGTTTTAGGTCATTTTGGACTGTGTCCTTCAACCGGCTTCGACCTTTAACCCTTAGACGAGCCTGCGTCCAGAATCTGGACGATGGATGATTCTGGACACGTCCCTTCACCACGCAGGGGATGTTTTTCATCCATTCAATTTTTTTAAAAATTCTTGTGCTAGTCGGTTACCATTTGTACGGTAGGGATCTTCAAGATAAGATATTGAGAGTTTTTGAAAAATAGCAAAAGTGGTTTATGTCAAGTTTCATTCTTAGTTCAAAGTCTCACTTTTTTCAAAGTTTCATTCTTAGTTCAAACATGATTTTCCATAATAAGAAGAATCAAATAGTGAAAACCATACCATCTTGAAGTACAGTGGGGTCCAACATGGAATGGCGTTTTTGGTTTCGCAGTGAGAAATGTTTTAGTACCGCCAACTTTGGAAGCCTCCCGAAAGCTCAAAAATTGGTATCATACCACGAAATTTTTACCAGAGACTCATCTTTAAGTTAATTATATGTATGACAAATTTCAAGGCCGAAATATTCACCCAAAAAAAGTTATTCAGAATCTACCAACATTGGTAGCTGTGGAATTTTTTTCACTGCTGCCAACTTTGACAGCCTCCCGTAAATGAAAAAAAAAATTCCTTACTTTGGTTTTTTTTTGGTAGAAACCAATTTGTGTTAGTAATATATGGTAAAAATCTCAAGTCTAAAAGATTAGTAAAAAAAAAGATATTCCCAATCTACCAACATGTGTAGTTGTGGGAAACAATGGGGGAAACCATTTCATTGCTACCAACTTTGACTACTATGTTGGTAGATTAGGAATAACTTCTTTTTGGTGAATCTTTTGGCCTTGAAATTTGGCATACATATAATTCACTTAAAGATATTTCTTTGGTAAAACTTTCGTGGTAAAATACCAATTTCTGAGCTCTCGGGAGGCTTTCAAAGTTGGCAGTATTCAAAGTTGGTAGGAATGAAATGGTTTCCCCATTGTATCCCACAACTACACATGTTGGTAGATTGGGAATATCTTTTTTTTTACTAATATTTTAGACTTGAGATTTTTACCATATATTACTAACACAAATTGGTTTCTACAAAAAAAAAACCAAAGTAAGGAAAAAAAATTTCCATTCTCGAGAGGCTGTCAAAGTTGGCAGCAGTGAAACAATTACCACAGCTACCAATGTTGGTAGATTCTGAATAACTTTTTTTGGGTAAATCTTTCAGCCTTGAAATTTGGCATACATATAACTAACTTAAAGATGAGTCTCTGGTAAAAATTTCGTGGTAAGATACCAATTTTTGAGCTCTCGGGAGGCTTCCAAAGTTGGCAGTACTAAAACATTTCTCACTGCGAAACCAAAAACGCCATTCCATGTTGGACCCCACTGTACATGTTATTCCAATTTCATTACAATATCTTTTAAAAAAAATAAATTTAATTTTGGATTTTTAATTGAATTTCAAGAGAAAACCTTGCAAAATTAATTAAAAAATATTAATAATAAATATGATGAATCCAACCGTATAGATGTTATCTTCACATTGACATTCATAACTTTGCTTTGTACATCAACTCCATTTTAATTTTTTATCAAACAATTTATAACGAATCTTTGAAAACAATGTTGAATCGGGACCTTAAAGGGTTAACCCTTAACCCCTGAACGTCCTCACCTTCCCCATATTTGGCAATTTTGCAAAGATGCATTATAAAGTGCAACTCAATGAGATATTTAGAGCTTGATGTATGAATAAAAGTTGTAAATTATGAATTTTAGATTCTATTCATATAGTTAGATCTATGATTGCTATGACCAATATTTTTTGTATAAAAAAAATTGAATTACGAATAAGATATAGAAAATTTAAGAATGAATTTTTTTGTGATGGGTTGAAATGTAATATTCTAATTGTAGTGATTTTTGGAGATTCTTTTGTTGCTTGTTTATATGAGTTGACTTTTTCAAGAGCAATTTTAACAATAAAATTTTCAAAAGAATTGGTGGAACAATTTGGCATAAAAATTTCACAAATCATCCCCTTTCTAATCAGATCACACATGAATAAAGTTAACTTTCCATAAAAGTTTCAGTAAAAAATCTACACTGTAAAAAGTGCATGATGGATGAAAAAACGGAGTTCAAATTTGATCATCATTCAAAATATGAATAGTTGGACTTTTAGGGATTAAAGGTCAAGAGAGCCTTTTTAGACCAATATTATACAACAATATTCCATTGTATTTGGTATAATTCTACACACTAGTAGAAAAGGTGGCGCTCCCCAGGGAGATGCCCAGGCAAAATTACCGTGCATGCATGAAATTGGGCACTACATGCCTGGGCAACTTTCTAGCAATGCCACCTTTTCCACTAGTGACACCTCCTATGGGTTTGAGATCAAAAGTGAAGTTAAAAATAATTCACTTTGACATGGTTTTCATGAGTTATTGGAGTCTCAATTTGGAACTTTTTATTTACAGCAAATGTCAAATATACGCCAACGTATCTACTATCCCATCAACCCTTTAAAGGCATCGACCCTTTAAAGGTGAAAGGTTAACATGAACAAAGACCTCCACGTGACGTAAAAAAAAAACATGATGTCCATATGACCTTTGCTCTCAAGCATTCATTGGTTGCCTTTGGGTAGGTTCCTTGAAAGGAATACTTCACTCCAAGACATGGAGAGGGTGATGAAAATGTCCATCATTGTCTCTATTATTTGGTAAGGCTCCATGGCCAAAAGAATGGCCATCAATTGCAAAAACCTTTTTGGGGCCCTCCTGATCATTCCTCATTCCCTCCGCCCACAAAACAATTTTTTCTTTAAAAAATTAAAAAATTAAATTTTTTTTGGATGTTGGTTCCCCGCTGAATCCACTTGGCTATCTCACACGGTTTGTGCTGTTCAAATTCCCAAAACTATTCCTTCCAATAAGTGAGATGTTGGATAGTGTGGGCCTGTAGGTCTCATGGCTATTGTCTTTGTGATGGACGGTTATGTATTGAACATAGATTTCTCGAATGTAAACTCTTGTTGGATTTGAGGTCTTATCCTTATGTCTGTGGGTAGCATTTTTTTTTATTGTCTCTGCCCCACCAGGGGAGAGACTATGGAAATGTTTCGTTTTTTAGGAGTTGCCAGGAGTTATGTGCATGGATGGTAAAAAGAAGTTGTAAAGTAAATTTGGGGTAAACACAAAGGCAAAGACTCCGCGACAAGCCGTTTGTGTTTAGAACAATGCTATACCCATTATAGTATTTAGTTCAAGCCGCACTAATTATTTACTCAAGACTATAACTTTATACGCAAGACAATTTGTTTTTACCAAGATTGAAGATTTTTGTACTACTCATGTGGAAAAACATTTATAAACACACGTGGTAAAAATATTCATTTTACATAAAAAATAATAATTATAAAACAATTAGTGCGTCTTGGACTGAATACTATAATGTGTGTAGTGCAATTGAGTTGCTCATTTTTGAATGGACATTGCAACAATGACCCAAGTATGTAAAAAATGGCAAGACATTGCTAGAAAATAATCAAAATATTGATGCATGTGGATATTTCAAATCCACTAAGAGCTTGCATTTAACGATCTTTTGCACAATAACCACTCATCACTAGTTAACCCCTAAAGGACCAAGGATTCATAGTTTTAAAATGACAAGTTTAAATGATCATATCGTGAAAATTATAATTTGAATGGCACCAAATTTTATATCACTGAAATTAGTGAAGAATATTACATGTAGATTTTTTTTTAAATTAACAAAAAAAAATCTACATAAAACCTACTCAAAATTACTGAAAAGAACAGGAGCCACCTGGTGGCCTTGTGATCCTTTAGGGGTTAACACCATGGTAAAACACAGAAATCACAATGCAAAAAGTAGAAAACCACGCGAATTAAAATATACTTAGGGTCTTTTTTATTGATTGGAGGAAAAAATTCTACTTAATTATAAAATTTTATATGTAATATAGGACACTTTAAATTCAAGTAAGGAATAATTCAAGTAAGGAATAATTCAAGTATACATATTTGAAATATTTGAAATATGCCTAAAACATATTTGAAATATGCCTAAAATATTCTGCTGATGTTAGTGCATCTGGTAACTTTGAGGGAATTTGTTGGCAACCAAGAAATATAAAATATGAAATTAGAAATTACTTGAATGCATGACAGGAAGGAACACAACAAAAAAAAGGAGCATGACTCTACTTGCGGTAGTGTAATGCAGTTACTCAGTAGTTGCAGCAAGAAAAGACAAGGCTTTCAATATTTTTTTGTTTCTAGGTTTTACCTTCCTTCCTTTCAGCAACGCAGATGCAAATGTGGCAGGGGCTTGATGTGAATGGCCCATGAACTAGATAGTACACTGAAACACTAGAGAAATTCGCAAAGTATGAGGTCCACTGGTCCAGTTATGCATCCTGAACCCTGTATTTTTGAGTTATCCGGAATGTCATGGTCACAAGCTCAAGGGAGTTGTGCCGGGCTAACATTGGGAGTCCACAAGGCTCTTGGGGTCTACGAGGTCCAAGGTTCAAACCTTGGCGGCCACTATCATTTGACCATGTGGTGCATTAATGGGCGGGCCCCGGCGGCATACTCGGTGGTGCGCCTGGACACGGGAGCAAACTCACTCATCCTACTTTACTTACCGGAAATATAACTCATCCTGTTTTTATTTTTGGAGCCCGACACTCCTACTTTTAATGTCCTGCGAGCCTGAATTTTTACTGACACAGTATCGGAAGCCTGAAATTTCAAGACTTTTCGAATTTCTCTACTGAGTCCAAATATCCCAAACCAAAACCTAATAGTGTAAAAAGGGTTATATTAGCAAAAGTGTCGTTTTTTTGAACACTATGATAGTCCTTGCAGTACTATAGCCACGAACTACAGTAACTTACTTATCATTTTCCTCACGCACTAGAGCACTACTCTCACTACTCACACTACTCACACACACACTGAATTGAGCCTAGTACCCTTTTTCAAATTTAGTACTCTCCACAAACGGTTCTACAGAAAGACGCATCGGCATGATTCACTGAGCTCCAGTTCCAACAACATGATTACCATGCCTGTAGATCCCCCGTCCAAAAGACACCATTAAACAATTGTATATACGAAATGCCGTTTGCGACGGAATCTAACTTCGTTTCTATTGCATTTAAAAAAAAGATGAAGAAGATCCGAAAGAATCATCATTTACTGTAGAACGGCTAATCCTCCAGACAAGACAAAATGTGCCAGCAATGGAGGCTTTTGAACCTTTAATCCTTGTTAGTTCCTTTTTTTTCTTCCTGCACTCACTTCATAGGGAATGATTGCTCACCACAATCAAGTGCCCAATAATTCATGGGTCCCCCGGGGAGATCAATGACTAAGTCCTCATTGTAAGTTTCGATCATTCAATCATCTCCAAAGTCAAGGCCATTGCCGGCATTGCATTGAATCCAATACACGGCGAAATAAAAAGACAGTAATAAAAACCCTTAGAAAGAACTCAATTATTTACTATTGTGAAGATCAAAGTGACGGTTGCTGTCCAAGTCCGTCTCTCTCAGTCTCTCGAAGTCCTTCACAGGTTTTGGTGTTTGAATTCGGCCAAGTGATGCTGTTGGATTTTGAGGTTCCTGAAGGAAACGGTGGACTTGGGGGAGCTAATGTGAGCGGAGATTTCAAGACGGTCATTCAAGACTGAGAAGATGGGTACGCCGAAAGCTGCTGGAGCGGTCCTCGTTTTCTACGCTGCCTTGGTGTCGGTGGTGAGCTCCGTGTATGGAATCTCCGATCCTAGCGAAGGTAAATTAAACGATGTTGTTTCTGTCCCTCCCATTTCTTCGTCTTTTCATCAAATTTTGAAGCTGGCTTGTTAGGGTACTAGTACAGGACGGAAGATCACTTCCCAGTCAATGTCACTGGTTAGAGCAATTTCGAACGGCATTGGGAATGTCGTCGTTCTAGCACGTTCTGTAGAATGCTGTTGTTCTAGTATGTTCTATAGGATGCTGTTTTAGTAGAGGTTCTATAAGGTAGAAGCACAAGAAACTGTTAGGTACCAATTGTGGTCACCTGTAAAAGCACCTGAATTCCCAACTGTCTAGTTATCACAAGCATTAGTTATGAATACCAAGTTAGCAATCTGATTGGACTAGAAATGAAAGGCAGTTCTTGGTACACCTACTAATTATCACAAGCATTAATTATGAATGCCAAGTTAGCAATTCTCATTGGACTAGAAATGAAAGACAGTTCTTGGTACACCTACTAACATCAATAGTGAGTGGTCTATGTATATTGAGTTTGAAAATTTATAACAAAATCATACATTGTGAAAAAATTAATTAAAATTTGAGCTTGGTTATTAAACCCAATGTTTTATGTGCTGCAATGTTTTATCATTGAAAATGAGCGCTCCATGTAGGTTGAAATGCTTAAACTGACGGCAACTGTACCCCTTAGTACCTTAGAATTTTGTTCTAAATACTGTGTGAGAGAAGGGATCAATCTCAGAGCCAAGTGTGTCATAAATCAAACAATGTGAAAATAATCCACAACTGAATTACGCAGTCAATGTGCTGAGAAGGTTATAATAATTTAGCTTTGGAGTAACACTCTTTGAAATATGTTTTTTGGTACCAATTCAGATGCTTCTGAAGCAGGGGTACCCGGAAAATAAACGGAATGAAATTGTTTTATTCAGCACTCCCTCTGTCCAGAAACAACTGCCCTAATTTTAGGTGTGTTTTAACTTACTGTTTTTTGGGAAAAAAATCATTTTTCCAGTACTCAAAAATGGTCTATCTTTATTAGTAGTATGTAGTTTTTACTTCACTCTCATTGTCTGCAGCCTTGTTTGAAGTAGACAAGGCTCATGTTTGAAGTATAAAACATTGTACAAATATTGTAGAAAAAAAAAACATACCAAAAGCTGGGACAATTATTTCCGGACATAGTAATAATTTTGTAATACAGAAGATTCTGTTTTTCAGTAACCCTATTTGGAAAGTTGTAATTAATTTGGGTTTGGTCTGAGCAATCATTTGAATTAACCACAAAAAGAAGCCGTCTTTTGAAGAATTTCCTGATCCCCAAGTTACATTTGAATCTTGGATACTGATCAATTTGACTTTGGGTACTGTAGTTAATGCATTATCCACTATGTTCAATGACTTCAATCAAAATCCAAGGCTCACTGGATGGACTCAAAATAATGGCGACCCATGTGGGGCAGCGTGGTACGGCATTTCGTGTTTGCCAGACAATTTCATTACATCCATGTAAGAGATCTCAATGCCTCATGTTAGAGCATTGGCACCCTTCTCCCTCAATTCACCACTATCTTCACATCCAAAATTTGCTGTCACATGCTATAGTCTCCACACCATGTGTCCCTCTATATAATTTTTGAACCAATCACAATCACTATACATGGATAAATCATTATTGTTCATCAATCTAAGATACCCGGCCCTTCCTAAACTTAGTTATAGATGGACGTATTGAGGTGCCTCTATATTGTGCTTATATTCCGTGGCTCTCTCATCCTCCCTAAATATATGCATGCCGAATTCATCCACTTTTTACGAGAGAATTCAGGGATATGGTGGGCATGCTCAAACATGTCATCATATATATGTATATTCTTCCATTACTTGTATGCAGATTTAACTATCTTGGAAGGTGTGATTCTTGACATTTAAAATGATCCATATTTTCCATATGTTGTATTCACATATTGCTTACCTGTTGTGCAGCAAGATACCAGGTTTGATGTTAAATGGGAAGCTGGAAGGGTGGGTTCTTCAGAATCTGGAACATCTTCAAGTGGTGTAAGTACTTCACACTATATTTTTGCAGTGATTGCTCATTACTACATGTTAATGAAATGGTTTTAAAGTGGCAACTTCAATTGACCCTATTGTGAAAATTATAATTCAAATCATGCAACCAAGTTTTATACCATCAGGATCAGTGAACAATATGGTGTTTGTTGGTCAAAAATCATGTAAATTTGAACTAAAGGTAATATACATAGGACCTCCTCAAAACCGCTAAAAGAAAATAAACATGAGGTCCAATGTGGGCTTCATGGTCCTTTAGGGGTTAACAACCCCTAAAAGACCAAAAAGCTTGAATGTTTTTATGAGCAGTTTTGGGTATGTTCCATGTGGACTTCCTTTCGTTCAAATTTGTTTGTTTTTTGACAACATATGCACCGTTCTTCACCGATTCCAGTGATATGAAATTCAGTCTCATTTGAATTATATATTTTCATGATATGATCAATGGAATCTGTCATTTTAAAAGCATTAATCCTTGGCCCTTCAGGGGTTTAATAGTTGGTTCAATGTTCATGTGACGAGTGCTTATTTTTGAAATATTTCATTTCAACACTACAAATATTCCTCAAAATTCGTTTTTTGTCAGCATGCTCGAACAACAAAAATTTCCTCATGTTTTCAACTTTCTTTTTTTGAATTAATTTCTGTGGAACGTGCTATTTCCCCTGTTGCATGCAATACTCAATATTTTCTTACATCAGCAACATGAGAAAAAAAATAAAAACAAAAAATAAAAAAGAAAATGGATGTGAACCTTACCTTCTTGAGTGTCCTCTACACAGTGACGTGAGTAACAACAACATTACTGGAGAAATACCCCAACAATTCCCCAACAACATCACTGAAATGTAAGTGACTGCTGCATTGATTGAAAGATTTGCTTTCAAATAAAGTGTTTTTTTTTGTTTTTGTTTTTGTTTTTTTTTTCAACTTTGTTGACAAAGCAGTTTCTCATTACTTGCAGAACCATGAACAACAATCTGTTTACTGGTAGCCTCCCACAGCTGGATCAATTGTCCTTGGTGCAAATTATGTATGTTTCACAATCCCTAATATGTTGCACACTTTGCATCAAATGCTATAATACATTGTTTCAAAAGGGGATCTATGATTAGGATTGCTACAATAATATACACTAGTAGAATTTTGGTCTTTTATACCTGGTCCTTTGTGACTGAAGTGGTCCTTTGTGACTCAATTCTTTAAAAAGAAAGTTGTTTTAAACCATTTAAGTAACAAAAGACCAATTGTAAAGGACCAAAATCCTACTAGTGATAGCTTGTATAAGGACCGGTGATTTGTTTTTCAATTTTCCCAAGTAGCCAGATTTTTTCACGATATTGTGGCGATACTTGGTGCTACCACGATGATAACTGGGTCATACCTAGGCAAAATCTGGCTACTCACCAAGTCTTTTTCTATTTTTCCTTTCATGTTTTCAAAAACACTTCATTAAAATTAGCCGCTGCATTTCAAGTGTAGCAATTGGGCTATTTTTAGCTGAAAAATCAACACTGATCAGATTTAAATTCCTGCAGCGTCTTTTTATCTGAAATCATGCATTCTTGTTTTTGTGTATTAAATAAGATTTAGACCAAATAACGAAACGATCACTGACAATTTTCAATCATTTTATTTGCAGAAACTTGAGCAACAACGAACTGACCGGCAACATAAACCCCCAGATTTTTACAGCACTTACGAATTTGATCACCCTGTGAGTCATTTTAAATCTGACTTTACAGAGTCTATCCTTTTCCCTTATGACAATTTTTTTTTTCTTTAGAGACTATTGATTGAGCATGATTGAAGAAGATCCAACCATTGAGGTTAAAGGCTCATAACATGAACCCATACAACCTTGTTATGGAAACATCATCTCTTGCCAAATGTTGCCTGTACTGTTAATTTTTTATAACAAAATTGGCTCTACAAGTAACATTCTCGGTCTCTAAACAATCACGATATCTTTATCATACTCATCTTTGATTGGAATTTTTCTCAAACATGTTGTATGTGATTTTTTTTGGACAGTGATCTTTCTTTCAACCAGCTTCAAGGAACTCTTCCCGACACTGTCAAGAATATGGTTGCCCTGCAAACATTGTAAGCTGTTCTTTTTTACACAGGGAACCCTCACAGTTTGACTCCGGGGCCAAACTTGGGTGCGGGTAAAATTGAGGGATTTTTACTCCAGGACAGCTTTTTTTTTTGTCCCCACGCCCGTCAAAAGCACCATAGTTTTACCCCAATAAAGGCTCCAGAAAGGGAGTCAAAGTTTGACTTCGACTCCCAATCTGCACTTTCTGTGACAGTGCTAAATGGGATAAAAAATGAGTCCAAACTATCCACTTTTTACCCCGGCAAGAATGTTAGGGACCCCGGTGTCAGTGTCTGCTCTATCAATAAGTGTTCTGATTTTCCCCTAAAGATTTGTCTGAAGTGCTAATCAGGGCACTTCATTTTGTGATTGCGCAATCAGGAATCTGCAGAATAACCAGCTCAGTGGTCAACTTCCACCAACTTTGTCGCAGCTCAATAACTTGCAGACTTTGTAAGCCATGATTTCTTTAGCATCTTGTCTCTATGCACTTAATTCCAGTTTGGGTTTATGAAGTTGATGTAGAATTCTTGACTAAATGTTGCTATTGTTTTTCTCATGATTGTCAGCAACATTGAGAACAACCAGTTCACAGGTTCTCTCCCTGCCGGATTCAACCCCAGGACTTATAAGTAAGACTGCATTCATGCTGCTTTTGAATGGGAATCCAAACATTTCATTGTCAGTAAATTGTGGTTGGCAGTAGCTACACGTATCTAATTTTTTTTTGACTGAGTACCAAACCTTTCATTCTTGAACTGTCAAAGAGAGAAGGTGTGAGAAAATCAGATAATATTATTTGGATTCTTCCTTAAATAAAGTAGATGAATCCAAAATGTTATCAAATTTAGACCAAAATATCCTTAAACTACCTTTGGGTGATAATTTTGTTGGCGCTAAATGTCTTGTTTTGCAACTATGAGGTTGACAATTCAATTCAACTGGTATGTTAAGAATATTAAATTATTTAACTTAAACAATTGATGGGGATAAAAAATTCTGCCATTAGTATGGAGTTGCCCAAGCATGGTCAGTCCTATTACTCTTAGTCCCAAGTTTAACCTTTGAACGGCCCAAAATCCCGTTGCGGCCGTGTAGTATATTTTGTATTCGGTGGTATTTGATCAAAATAACAATGACCAAACACTTTTCAATTAAACAATTGGGGAATGGCCTGAAAAGGGTACCACTTTCATACGTCTCACATAGTGTGATGTATGTTTAACTCATTTTATGTGTACTAGAAATTTCGCCTTTAACACCACGTGTATAGTTGTAGCCATGGTGCCTATAATTTTCTCTAATTTCTGTAATTATTTGATGTTTTTTTCATACCGAAAAGATATTTATCAAAAATCAAACTTTTTTTTGTAGGGGTACCCATATCAGGCTATCACCTAATTATAAGGTTAAATATGGGTTGTAGAGAGACTCCAAGGGCCTTTTAAAGGTTAAACCTCAAACTTTACCCTGGTAAAAAGAAGGTTAGTCAAAATGGCATGATTTGACTAAGAAAGACTTTGTAAATTATTGTTTGGAAGGTATGGAGGAAACCAACTTCAAGCCCCATCTTCATCGCCAGGCACTCCGAGCACTCCACAATCAACTCCAGCGACTACAAAAGCCTCAGGAGGAGGGTCGTCCATCAAAGCATGGTTCACTAGTACGACCCATATTATTGAAGTGGCTGCAGGAGGTGCTGCTTTGGTGCTCGTTTTATTTTCAGCGTTCCTCTTTTTCTGTGTCATTCGAAAACGAAGACATCCTGCCAAAGCTTTGGACGATCAGGAGGCTCACCATAGCAGCCGACGCATGCAGTTCCCTCAAAGTCCTGTCAAAGGTTTGAACGGCTCAAAATTTCATTTTTTGCTATTTGAAAACTAAAACTTAAGAAATCTAAGACATTATTTAGTTATATATAACTGTGATAACTAGCCTTACTATATAAATACATACACTAATGATCATATGAGATTGTGTATATATATATATATATATATATATATATATATATATATATATATATATATATATATATATATATATATATATATATATATATATATATATATATATATATATATATATATATATATACATTTTTTTCTAACTTATTTTCTTTAAGGAACATAACTGAATGTTGTGATGGTGCATCTTTGAAAATTACTAGATCATCATCATAGAATTTAAGTGAATCAAGACTTGCTACAGGAAAATCTTAAGCAATAAAAAAATTATGTGACTTTATAAAGGTTGTCATGAACTCAAGAGTTTGTCCAAAAAGAATTTATATGTTTTTATTTAATGAACAGTTCCGTAAGGGAGCTGCTCTAGTTTTTGGTACTAGGGTGACATCTGACCTTATATGGGTACCTCCTCCTGAATTAGTGTGATTTTAGAAAAAAAAAAATTTGGTAAGGAAAAAATATTGAAAATTTACAAATATTAGATGGTGTTGTAGATGGCATAATAGAAGCTGCATACACTGTTTCTGGTATGCACAAAATGAATCGTACACAGTCACACATATGTTTACGCATAACCGGGGTACCCACATCAGACCATTACCCATTAGATGTACTAATCTCTTTTGTCTACCATGCTTGGTAGCGCTCTTGTGCAGTCAAGTTTAATCATTTTTTTGCTTTGTGGAATGTATGATAGGCATGTGGCAAAAAACAAATAAATATATAGATACCCACTGCAAGAATTGCCATATAGTTCACTCAAACCCAAATTTTAAAACAGATCAATCATATCAAATTCATGGTATTGCTGTGAGAATCGTTACTGACTTTGCTTGTGGCCATGGATACAGAACCAGTCACAAGTAAGAGAATATTTGAAGCAGGTAAATATCAATACCAAGTTTGCCATTCAATTCTCCATTGATATCTGATTATTAACCTTAAACGACCAAGGATTCATGGTTTTCAAATGTCAAATTTAAATAACCGTACTGTGAAAAATCAAATTTAGATGGGACCAGATTTTATATCAATGGAATTAGTGAAGAATATTACATATGTTGAACAATAAATAAATAAATTTAAACAAAAGAATATCTACATACAACCTACTCAATACTCAAAACTATTAGAAAAAACATGAGGCCACTGGTGGCATTATGGTCCTTTAGGGGTTAATTTCAATCAAGTTTGCCCATCATAACATTATGAACCCAGGCACATGGAGTGTCTACTTTGCTCAACAATGTGTAAACTTGTGTAGCAGTTAAGGCACCGATTGCATTTGTCATTGTAAGCGGATCATATCGCGTTTGTATGGTCATTTCATTATCACTACATATGCTCAGTTATGGTCAGTTTTATGGTTTTTTTACGATCAATTTGCATGATCATTTGTATGGTCTTTGAATGATCATTTTATTGGTCTATTAACATTACGATGATCTGATAATGGAATCCGTCCTCTGGCTATGGCAGCTCCAGTTGACAAAGGAACAATAGACGAACCAAAAACAGAGACAATGAAGACACTGAAGGCGCCTCCATCGTTCAAGGGCGTGATGGGGGTGATGAACCCCAAGGCGTCGACAACCAGCAAAGCCGTGAACAAGAGCAGCATCGCAGTGACGGCGTTCTCGGTGGCCGATCTGCAGGCAAATTTTCAATACACTACAATTTTCAAAATTCCATGGTCACAGGGATTCTTTTCTTTCTAATTCATAGAATAACACACAGGGAACCCTCACAGTTTGACTCCGGGGCTAAACTTGAGGGGGGGGGGGGGTTATTAAAAATGAGGGATTTTTACCTTGGGGCAGTTTTTCTTTGCCCCACGCCCGTCAAAAGCACCATGGTTTTACCTTGGTAAAAGTTCCAGAAAGGGAGTCAAAGTTTGACCCCCACATCCCAAACTGCATTTTTAGTCACACATCAGGAACTTCAAGGCATGTGCACATGGTGCCATGATGGTGCATTGAAATGCATTTAACATAATTTGGTGCCAACCTCCATACCAACCTAGTATGGATAAAATGACACTAAAATGACTTGTATGCAGCCTTTGGTGTCAAAATGGCACAAAAATACCCTAGCCCAACTTTTTTGATGCAATGCTAAATGCGGTAAAAAAATGAGGCCAAACTATCCACCTTTTACCCCGAAAAAAATGTCTGAGACACCTATGACATGAAGCGATTTCTGTGCTCTCTGCTCTCCGCTCACACACGAGCTTTTCATGGATGTGCAGGCAGCCACGAACAGCTTCTCGCAAGAGAATCTGATCGGGGAAGGGAGCATGGGGCGCGTTTACCGTGCGGAGTTCGCCAACGGCCAAGTGCTGGCGGTGAAGAAGATCGACAGCTTCAACGCGTCCCAGGTGGAGAATGAGGATGACTTCCTGAGCGTTGTGCAAGGCTTGGCTCGTCTGCAGCACGCGAACGCTGTGGAGCTTGTGGGCTACTGTGTGGAGCACGACCAACGGCTTCTGGTGTATGAGTACATTGGCCGTGGCAACCTCCATGAGTTGCTTCATTACTCCGGCGATAATTTCAAGGGCCTCACGTGGAATGTGCGCATCAAGATTGCATTGGGCTCCGCTCGAGCTCTTGAGTAAGCCACCCTTCCCAACATTTTAGCTGTGCAAAGGGCACAATTTTCAACACGGGAGTTGTGCATTGGGTTAGTTGAAATGCACGAGCGTCGGGAGTCTCAATGAGAAGGTTATACAACATCATGTTAATCCCTAAAGGATCAAGAATTCATTGTTTTAAAATGACAAGTTTAAACAATCATATTGTGAAAATTATAATTTGAATGGGGCCAAATTTTGTATCACTGGAATCAGTGAAGAATATTACATATGTTGAATTGAAAATAAAAATAAAAATAATAAAAAAGAATCTACATAAAACCGACTCAAAATCAGTGAAAGAAATAGGAGCCACCTGGTGGCCTTATGGTCCTTTAGGGGTTAAGTGTATTTTTTGGTCCACATAAATTATGTAAGTCAAGAAGCTTAAAACGTACTCCCTTAGTCCCACAAAAAGACCATCACATGTAGATAAAAACAAGATTCTCGTATGGGAAAGGCAGACAAATTTTACAATTGTAACTTTCCCAGATCAAAGATACTCTACGATCATCTCATGAAAGTAAGTTAGTTATAATTGTGGGAATTTTGTCCCACTTCCCATATGAATCATGGTCTCTTGTGGGACGGAGGGAGTACTCCTTTGGAAATATTTAAGAAGATACTTTTTCATTTAAATTTAGCTTCCAGGTAAGCTCTTGAAAGAAACATATAGGACATTTTAACCCTTTGACGCGCAAGCATCCAGATTCTCAACGCTGGATGATTTTTGACGCGTCCCTTCACCGCGCATGGTGATGTTTTTCATCCATTCAATTTAAAAAAAAAATTCTTGTGCTAGTTGACTACCATTTGTACGGTATGGATTTTCAAAATAAGATATTGAATTTTTTTGAAAAATAGCAAAAGTGGTTTATGTCAAGTTTCATTCTTAGTTCAAAAAGTGAGACCTTAAACATGACTTTCCATAATAAGTAGAATCAAATAGTGAAAACCATACCATCTTGTAGTGCATGTTATTCCAATTTCATTACAATATTTAAAAAAAAATTAATGTTAATTTTGGATTTTTAATTGAATTTCAAGAGAACCATACAAAATTAATTAAAAAATATTAATAATAAATATGATGAATCCAACCGTACAGATGTTATCTAAACATTGATATTTATAACTTTGCTTTGTACATCAACTCCATCTTAATTTTTTATCAAACATTTTATAACGAATCTTTGAAAACAGTGTCGAATCAGGGTTAATACTAACAGTTAATTTGCAATCCTAAATTACTTCAATTCTACTTTCAATGAGTCTCCTAATGGAGCCCGGCCTTTTGTTTGGGGTTCAGGTACATGCATGAAGTGTGTGCTCCACCTGTGGTACACCGTAGCTTCAAATCTGCTAACATTTTGTTGGATGATGAGCTTAACCCTCATGTGTCCGACTGTGGACTTGCTGCTCTTTCACCATCAGGCTCGGAACGGGAGGTTTGTACTACTTCAAATCCTTATTACTTACATATAATATATATAAAATATAATTATATATAATTATAATATATATATATATATAATATATATATATATATAATATATATATATATAATATATATATATATAATATATATATATATAATATATATATATAATATATATATAATATATATATATAATATATATATATATATATATATAATATATATATGTATATGTATGGTTTCTTAAAAATCCTAATATGAAAGCTACAAAGGAAATCTCACTCTTACTAATTAAAATTCAAGTTTAACCCCTAAAGGACCAAGGCTGATTTTCCAAGTTCAGTCAGCTCAGTATGGAATGAGTATTGATCCTCAATTATTGAGGTTTTTTGTAGTGATTCTACTCTTTGTAACGAAGATGGGATGGTAATTTGCGTACGTAGATGATAAAATTATACAATCATGCAAAGGTGAAAAACCTAAGTGCGGGCAACTCTTGAAAATTTTCATACAATGAGCTCTGCATCTAAGTTTTTGTACACAATGAGCTAACGCCCCCATATACACAACTAATGAATTCGTTTTACCAAATTTGAGACTAAACTTTGCATTTTGGGCATTTTCAGAAAGTTTCAAACTTGGGCAACAAGCCAAAACAAAAAATGCAACCAACTTTGAAGCTTATGATGTTACTATTGAAGAACCCTAAATGGATGAAATTTTCTAGGTTGTAATAAACTCCAGTTGGTTGAAATATCCTACGGTTGGATTGGTCAAAAAGGCTTTAGATCAAAAACTATGTGTCTTTTTACGAGCAGGGATACTTTGGAGTGTTTGGAGAGAAACATAGTTGTGGTCCTTAAGGGGTTAAAATATGTTGTTCTTATGGGAAAAAAAAATTCATCATAGTTGGGCATGTATTTAATAAAAATAACTAAAAATACACAAATTTTGATTTCAAGTTACAGTACATTGTAGAACACTATTCAGGCTGTGTTCATTTCATACAGAAGATGCCATACACGCCCACCAATGGTTGATGTGTGAATTTTGGTTTGATTCCTGCTGGCAGGTGTCTGCACAAATGCTGGGATCATTCGGTTACAGTGCTCCTGAATACGCCATGTCGGGGACCTATACTGTGAAAAGCGACGTGTATAGCTTTGGTGTTGTAATGCTGGAGCTTCTCACAGGGCGCAAGCCTTTGGACAGGTGCGCGCTTATCTACTCTACACTAAATAGTGCAATTAGGTTGCCCCTTGTGACTAATTTCTTGACATTTGACACTAATTATATAAATATTTATTGTTACTATACGAGAATGCATTACTTACTGTTGTAATTGGGACTCATGGACCTCCATGTGTACAAATGAAAATATTCATTGACTTTGATGGCTTGTGAAGTAACTTTCTTGGGGTTAAGGCAACCTAAATTTTCAGGCAACCCAATTGCAATTTAGTGTAGATGATGTTCATTCAATTATGGGGAAATGGCACTGCACTCTAATAATTTAACATTGCACTATTTAGTGTAGATGATGTTCATTCAATATGTGTTAGAGTTTTTTTTAATTGGCTCATCTCTGTCATGTGATGTAAGATAAATGACCTATAATTGCCCAAAAAAGCATCATGGTTCCCATTATTAATTTGTCTTATTGATTGTTGGATTTTGATGTCAATTGAAATAGGATTTTAGACTCTTTGTACATGTACTTTTGAGACGCTCTATGAACAAATTAAGAATTTTCAAAGTATGGATTAGAGTAGGTTTTTTCAAAATTGACTCTGGGCAAGAAATTGTCTTTATGTTCAAATGACCTATATTATAGGCAAGAAGAATCTATAGGTTTACCGGGTTGCAATAAGGTCAATGAGCTTAGAACTTGGTTGAATCGAAATGATAAAATTGGACATGGTATTATCAAACTCCTATGAGCTAAATGGAGGATTAAAAATAAGATAAAATAAAACAAAACAAAATTTTAAAATTTTAAAAAATAAAAATAAAAATAAAATAAAAAATAAAAAATAAAAAATAAAAATAAAAATAAAAAAAATAAAAAAAATAAAAAAAATAAATATATATATATATATATATATATATATATATATATATATATATATATATATATATATATATATATATATATATATATATATATATATATATATATATATAAATATAAATATAACAATTAAACTACGTTATTGACCTGCTTGTGGTTACTCATGGAACATGAAAATTGCAGCTCAAGGCCAAGGTCAGAGCAATCTTTGGTGCGGTGGGCAACACCCCAGTTACACGATATTGATGCGCTTGCTAGAATGGTGGATCCAGCTTTGAAGGGCAAATACCCTGCCAAATCCCTCTCTCGTTTGGCCGATATTGTTGCTCTTTGCGTTCAGGTATGTTCTTTACAATGTGATCCTTTTAGAATTTGGAAATAATGGCCATTTTTTTGTTGGCCAAAAATTTAGGGCGCTTGATTCAAGTGAAAGAGTACGGCGTGTGTCCTACTCTTTTTGATTGTTTTGGGTCATTCATGGTTGATTTGAAATGTTTTTGGGTTGTTGAATCAATTTTGGAAATCGACGGCCTCTCGACCTTCGGCCATAGTGTGAAGCAACCCTTAGTCAAAATGATCATGATATCAGCAAGTTCAAAGCCTTAAGCTACTATCTACCTACCGTACCCAGTCGGCAAGTCATGTCCAATAATTAATTTACTTGGAAAATTGCTTTTGAACAAATGCCAAGATTTCTAAATACTCACTAAGATTCTCTTTTTCACCATACAAAATATGTTTTTTTTGATAAAATAATTTCTTAAAGATTTCCTTTTGATAATTATTTTTGAACAACGGTACTGCCGGGCTCTGTAACTGATTGGTGTTCTATGGTTGTGGTGTGGATTAATGCAGCCGGAGCCCGAGTTCCGACCTCCCATGTCGGAAGTGGTGCAGTCGCTGGTACGACTGATGCAGCGTGCCACTTTGAGCAAGAGGAGTTCAGACTCGGGGGGAGCAGGGATGGAGTCCATTGAACCATCTGAGAATTCCATCTGAGAGACCTAATTCATTTCGAAAAGGACGTCTGAGCTTCAATTGCTATCCATAACATTCAGTAGCATGCACTGTCTTTGCCTTGGCTCTACAGTAGATAGTGTGGAATATTATTCCACACCCAACAGTACTTCATCAGTAGATAAGTGGACAGGTGGAGGCTAAAGATGATGAGCACAGTGCATGAAGGAAAGGTAGTGGGCATGAAGGCTATTGAATGTTATGTCAATGATCACTGGCATCAATGCAACTTCGTTTTAGGCTATTAATTTTAGCTACTGGTATCAATTCTAGAGGCGAGGAATTTGTTTCTTTGCTGTTGAGTTTCAGTGGTTTTGACAAAAGCAAGCAAAGAGGGAGAATACTGGTGATAAGAGCATCTACACTAGCACTCTGCATACCGCTCTCGCTTTGGAAAAATGGATGAGATTGCATGGGTTGGTGAACAATTTATTTGGCTTGTGACGCTGGATAATCCATTGAAAATCAGGGCCCTCACAATCACTCTTGCTGGGGTATCTTCTCTTCTTAAATGCACATCATGATTGCACATTCCATGTGGTGACTTGTAAGTGGTTCACTTACTATTTTCAAGAGTCTAATTCAGTGATGTTGGTGGAGGAACTACATGGTGAGGTCTGACTTTTTGAATGACCTTCAGAGTGCAATCCATACTGCTAGTGGAGATGCTTTACTTAGGTCTTCTTTGCTGAAAACCAAACACATTGCAAGTACAAAAATGGAGGACTCATTCATTTATTCATACTCGAGAGAATTAATCCAGAGCCATAACATTCTTAACCTATTGTAATCGTCGGGTTTATGACCATGGAATCTTGTTTTACTTGTCACCCTCAAGTTTGGCAATATAAATAAGACAAAAATTTATCCTTATATTTTTAGTAGTTGAAGCTATGTGTCTACAACAAATCATGAACTTTTCATAAATTTTGGAGAAATTTGAAATTATTATGATTTTTTGACACTAGTAGAAAAATGTGCGACCAAAACAACAAAATTGTTGTTCGCACGTGTTGTTTTGGTCGTGTTGTCTTGGTCAAAACTCAACTGAAATTTGTTGATTTTTTTTTTATTCTGAACAAATTCAATTTTTTTTAGTTGCCCGTAAATTTCGGGTTGCCAAAAAAAGTCTGAGTTTAATTTACAACCTATGCAATCCATTGTCTTAGTGGCTACATGACGTGGCATTTTTCTCATTGTGTTTCCACATAGTGATTCTTCCAATGGATATTTGTAGCAAATTGGCTAAAAAATGCCAGAAGCTATAAAAACTAGCAATCGAGCTAGCAATAGGTGTAGATTACACCAATTCTTTATTAACTGTGCTCGATGAGCATGGTAATAAGACCATCCTATCACAGTTATATGACAAGGTAGTTTGATCCAATACCAACTATTGACCCAATTTTGTTCAAATGTAGGTGCGACAGTGATTCTCAAGTTAGAATTTAACCCCTAAGTGACCAAACGACCATTTTATGGTCGCTGCCCTTTTATAACGGGCTGCCTCGAGTGATTTTTTTTAATTTTTTTTTTAAATAAAAATATTTTCAGATAGGAAATCAAGTCTACTTTTCAACCCAATTTGAATCATGTCAATCCGAGTTAAACTCCACCCGGGAGAAATTTTCAAAGACAAACACCTCAACATTGTCCTAGTGTTACAAAACTTACTATAATTTCGGGAAAGTTGTGATGTTCCCTCTTTCTAAAAAATTTCTTTTTTGAACTTTAGAATAGAATGTTTAGTTTCAACCAATCATACCAAATTTCAAATTCTAAAAATAAAATTTGTAAGTTTGGTGAATATTCAACAATAAATGCTTCTAAATTCGTTTAATGAGTATCTAAAACATTTTTTGAAAGTTTGACCGTACGGATAATTACTAAACATCGTGCTTCTCATTTTCTCTTTTGGACCAAACCTCATCGAAGTTGTAGAAGCAACATTTTATAACACATTTAGGTTTTGCCTTTATCCCCTCTGTCATTTAGGGGTTAAAGCTACAAATCCTACAATACATGCCTTTATTGGCTCTTCATAGGGAAGAGGCATTGCAAAGACACCCATTTTCTTGGGCTAAATATCACTTTAGCAAAAATATTCCGTCCATAATTCCACTGAAATGCATTCTCATCCTTCGAGTCAGAGCTCCTCGTAGCGTAAGTGCTTCTTATTTTGTCACGTGAAAGTAAAGGCATGTACCAATTCCCTAGATTCTCATTCTACAATCAATGAGCGCTTTACATTTGAACATAATTGGGTCAATGGGCGGTATTGGGTCAGTGGCAACCTTTAGTTAGCGGTGATAGGGGCGGTTACCCAAAGCTCACAAGTGGCACCAGAAGAGCAAGCACAAGCTCAGCATTGAGAGACGATCACAATTCAATTAGAACGTTTCGCAATCCACCGATATATTATTGTCTCTTACAATAATAAATCACTGAGAGAGTTCAGTTGCTCTCATCAATTAATGTTGCGAGGCATGGCATCTCTGGTGCCAGGGCGAGCGGACGCTGCTGGCACCGCCCAATATGCTCACAAACTCGCCTCTCGATGCGGTATCAATCAGTCTTCTTCTCCTCATAGATCTCCTCTCACTTTAATTTGCATCCCTTGTTGCAAATCATGGTGATTGGTTTTGTGTTTTCATCGACGGTTTTCAATCAGTCATAGGGTTGCCAAAAGTAGACTCACTGCCATAAGTGTAAGTTTCAAGGTTTCTTAATTTTCTTTCAGTTATGGATCATGCTGAACACTATTTTTCTTGTTGTGATTCTCGAAGCTTACAATGCGATTCTTGAACTCTTAGCAAGATATTGCGAATTTTCTTCCCTTTCACATTCTTTGAACAGTTTGTGATTTAGGTTAACCCTTAAAGATCACGGTTTTGAAATGATCATACGTGGTTGAATTTTATATCACTATAATCGATGTAGAGCATTGCATGTACCGGTCCAAAAATAAATAAAATCAAACAGAAACACAATCCTCATATGAACCACTTGAAATTGCTGAAAAAAGCATTCATGACGTCCATTCTGGTTGTTCCAAGAGCTCTTTTTTAGTAGGTGATATGGGGACTTTCTTTTGTTCAGATTTTTCAATCCTTCTTTTACCGAGTGACACGTGCAATGTTCTTCAGTAGTAAGTTCTGGTGATATAAGATTTGGCCTTCGCTGAATTGTATTTTAACCATGATTTAATCAAACCCTAGTAAGACCATGTACGTTTCTAGAGATGATGTTTGATGGTGATGAGGATGCAGGGAAGGGACATTTTCGACTTCTGCCTACTCACATTGAAGCTGCTGGAGACCTCACTGTATCGTCTTTAGGGGTAGGAACGTACTTGGGCCCCGAAACAGACACTGCTGACACTGAATATGTGGAATCCATGACCAAAGCTCTGGCCGTTGGAATCAATGTTCTGGACACGTATGTGATTTCACAACCTTCCCATGAATGAATTTTGCAATGCTCGCCTGTTTTTTGGTTAGCAATCACTGTTTTCCTAAAGAAAGTTCCCAATCATATGACCCACTCAAAAGTGCTAAACATATACCATGAGAGAGGCTCAAATTCTGTCTCTTGGTCCAATTTAGGGGTTAAGTGGCCGTAGGGTTTTGTTCGTAGGACACTTGATGCTGCTTCAAATATGGTGCAAATGTTTTCATCAAAACCCTGAGCATGATTTTCATCAACCAGCTCGTGTTTGAGCAGAGTGACATTGTTTTGTTTCTCATGTCTGACTACAGTGCAGTGAATTACCGGGCTACACGAAGTGAGCAAGCAGTAGGACGCGCTGTTGCTGAAGGAATCAGATTAGGGTTCGTCACAAGGGAGCAAGTGGTTGTGTGTACCAAAGGAGGTTATCTCACTTTTGGCACTGAGAGGCCATCGGATCCTCGAAGATGGATTCAGGAAAATTATGTGAAGGCTGGTCTTTTTACGTGGGCAGATTTTGTTGCTGGATGTCACTGCATGACCCCCGCATACCTCAAAAATCAGGTGAGATCAATTCGATCGATCATACTCAGTGAAAAACGTATTAATTCAGATGGGGCCAAATCTTACATTATTTACCAGAATCAGTAAAGAACATAGCCTCGGGGGGTGCACTGTACTAAACATGTACGAGTATACGTGAGTGCAGAGAAGGGGAGTGCACAGAAGGGTATTAATTTAAACACTGCCGTATTACGTATACATACAATAAACACATTTAGAATTGAAAATATTCACGTATACTTACACTAAACATATATTTAAAACGGAATACATCTGTATACAAAGGTATTTAGACATATAACCTCTCGTATACAAGGAGGTTTTTAGAAGGGGTCATGACGCACGTGATTCTCAAACATAATGTAGAGTGCACCCCCGAGAACATAGCATGTGTTGGTAAAAAAATAAAGAAAACTGGACTTAAAGAAAGTATGCATATGATCTATTCAAAACTGCCCAAAAAAAAGCAACATATGAGTGGTTTTGAATCAACTGTGGCGCTCGGTTTGTAGTTGGATAGGAGCCGAAAAAATCTGGGATTGGAGACCGTGGATGTGTACTACGTTCATAACCCGGAGACACAGTTGTCCGAAATACCGCACGAGACGTTTCATGCTCGTATTCGGGAAGCTTTTGGAGCCTTGGAGGAGGCTTGTGCAGAGGGGAAGTTGAGCATCTATGGCACTGCTACTTGGAATGGCTTTAGAGTGTCTCCGGAGAAACGTGGCCATCTTTCTCTTGAGGAGTTGGTAGCTGCTGCTCGGGAAGCTGGTATGACCTTAGCCCCTAAGCGTCCACTGTGTATTTTTTGTACATCAGGAATTTAGGACCTCACTGATTTTTAACGATTTCCATGCGACATCCAATATTTCATGGGTCCGTACATTTTTCTCACGGATTTCACGCTAATTCTGCATTGATTCCACACGGCTTCTACATTCACTCTTTTTTGTTATCAACAAAGTGCAGAATTAGTACAAAATCCATGTGAATAATGTACGAACCCATGAAATATCAGATGTCGCACGGAAATCGTTTAAAATCTGTGGGGTCCTAAATTCCTAATGAGTAGTGTAGGAAAATTGGACCCCCTGCTGCAAATCATATGTTTGTGTGAAAATGACTTCAATTTGACACGATCGACATTGTTGATCTTGTAGTGTAGAACACGAGCTTTAAAATGATGTATTGTAATCAGAGAACCGAGGTAAAATGAGAAAATGCCACCGTTGCAAAGTTCAGTGATGCAGATGGCCACATTGGGCGTTTTAGACGCTGAGGGGTTTGATAGTTCCTACAGGTCTGAATGTCTTACAGCTCATGTTGTAGGCTGATGAAGCGAGAGATCTGTTTTTTTCTTTTGTGATTGACCTAAATATGGACGCTACTTTGTATTCATCATAATCAAATAAGAAGCTGACAAGTTTGAATGAATGCAGGTGGCGATGGACATCACTTCCGGGTTATTCAACTACCGTACAACCTCAGTATACAGGATGCAGCAACCATTAATTCACAAATTGTGAAAGGGAAGCGTATGTCCCTCTTAAGTGCAGCTCAGCAACTCGGTATCTCAGTAGTGGCCTCTGCTTCACTTATGCAGGTGAGGTTGAAATGCATTCACTGTTATGATACTTGATAGCCATTATGATTGACTTTTTCAATATGACACGACAGTGGTATTTTAGATGGCATGTGCTATAGTAGACATGCCAATGACCACACAATTCCAATGACTCCACAGTTCCAATCATAGTAGATATGCCGATGACCGCACAGTTTTACTGCACAATTCCAATAGAAATGTAAGGTATTGCCCAATCTTCACACGCCGTGTGGTGAAGTAAATTTCCATTAAAATCATACCCAATGTGTTTGACATGCAATAAAAGTTATTGTACAAAACATTTTTGAGTGTGATTTTTTCAAGGTGAATCCCAACTTGACATACCACAATCTTTCAAAATTTGAAACAGTGTAAGTTTTCTACAGTGTTGTGGGGGAAGGATTTGAGTATTGCCTGTGCGGTACCTTACATGTCCATATAATAATGCAAACTAAGATGCTGTTTTCCAGTTTTCCCTGAAAGCCTATCTTTTAGGGTTTTACAAAGTTTTCATATTTTGCAGGCAAGTCTTTGCAAGGGACTGGCAGAAGAGACTCGAAACTCGTTCATGGAGCTCGGAAAGAATGCAACCGATGCTCAGTGTGCGCTTCAGTTTGTCCGCACAACACCGGGTATTATTACTGGCCTGGCAGGCATGCGAACCTGGTCGCAAGTCGAGGAAAATGCTGCAATTCTGCCCTGTCCTGCTATTCCAATGAGCGGTTCCGTCGCTTGATTCACTTCATTCAAGAACTGGAGCTCATTTCTCTTTTGGAAATCAATTGCGGAAGTGTACACACTATCTCAGAAGTGAGCCTATCCTTCATCCTCCGTATCCTTGCGTTGCAAATGAAAGCCTAAGTCAAAGAGTTTGAGATCCACTAGAACTTGATATGATGAATCACAATTGTTCATCCAATGTACAAATGTAGTTGAAGTAGCGGAATATCACAGTTTTGGAAGCCTAACTTAGAATAGGTAGATTGTATAATTTCGTCCATGGTAAATTGGTGGCTACAGTTGGGCACTCTTTTGGAAGGACATGGACTTTTTTGAAGCATTCTTCATACCCAGCTCCTTAATCTGTCTTGTAATGTAAGTTTCAGATGCTTAACATGACATGTTTTTTACAGCAGGAGATCATGTCTATTCGTTTTGGTTCAAGGTACAACACTTACAAAATGCTTTTGAAATAAGAGCCTCAGTGAGTACCTCGCCCAGACCAATATCCGTTATTGTAAAACAGATGTTACTGGGAAACCTTGATTGCTATGGTACTCATCACGCTTTCCTTGAGTTTTTGTTTTTGTTCATCAAGCTCTCCAGTTGAAGAGTGGATGGTTTGAGAGAAGACGTGGAGATGTTTGGGGGAACAGACTTGTGAGACCTTACAATTGCTGGTGTTAGCGACATCATATGCAAAAAACCGGCCAAACCCAGAGGATGATTCCTCATAAATAGAACAGTAAGGTAGAAACCGAGGATCAAGGAAATGTGAGTTTGATCAAGGACTTATTTTTCCTAAATAGAGATGAAGAAATCATGAAGAGGCTTAAGTGATTCCATACTTTTTTACCAAATAGAACATTTTCTACAATTTTCAAAGTGGAAAGTTAGTTAAACCCCCTACTCATGTCCAAAACTTATCTTAAACTAATAATGGGCTAACCCTAAATCGACATATGAGTTGCCCCACCACTCTACTCAAAATAGAGCATACATAAGAAGCCAATTCTTTGACACTAATCTCTCAAAAAATGATTTAACCCCTAAACGTCCTAGCGTTTAGAAACTGAATTACGAACAGATTCGATGATTTTGATCCAAGTCACCTTTGAAAGCCTATTAAATTCTCTACCACTTACAATAAATCTCTTGATTCGATGATTTTCATCCAAGTCACCTTTGAAAGCCTATTAAATTCTCTACCACTTACAATAAATCTCTTGTGATGGAGAGCTGTTGATAATATTGGAGAGACCTCTAACTACAAAAAAATATAAAAAACAAAAATAAAATAACTTGAAAACCATTATAAAAATAATTGAAATATAGCGGAAACAAAAATGGCATAAAATATACGAACCAAAACTTTTGAAATAATTAATTAAACAACAACATAAGACAAAAATATTGGTAGAAAAATTAAACCAAAATTTTGAATGTGACAAAAATTTAAATGTTTCACAGACAATCTTGGATATATAGTGAAGCACTTTTGTAACATTTTCAAGGTTTCCATTTTGTATTTATTTTATTAAATACAAGTTCAAATTCCTATAAATGATAATGCTCTAAGAGAATCTTTTTAAAACAAAATCAAAATATTGATGATGATCATCAAGATAAACAATGGAACTATCATTTAAAATCAAATTTTCAACCTTCTTTCTATCAACACAAATTATCAAATTGTTATAGAGATCAAAATCAAGGTAGTCTATATATTTTATTCTCTACTAGTCAAATTTGAAGGAATTTTTGTATATTGAGTGCAATATTAGACTTTTCATCAAACACGTATCAACATGCAATAAAACGATTGCAATATCTGGTGGTATATCATGTCTCATATAGCTTTCCCAACTCGACAACAAGGATTCTAGTTGTCCTAGTTTATCGTCATGCACACCAAGATTAGTGAAACATTTGGAAAACTCTATGTTTAATCTCTTCAATCATATATCTAATGGTAAGATAAGATCTCCAAGAGTGAAGAACCAATTGGTCTATCCATTATCTAATAGTAAGATAAGATCTCCAAAAGTGAAGAACCAATTGGTCTATCCATTGTTGCAGCTATTTGTGATTTTTACAACATGAAATATGTGAATAAATTATGAATTGAGTTATAATTAATACTATTGATGAACTTTTCAATATTTCAATATCAAAAATTAAAATTTTCAAAGTTAACAAAAATAAATTGATTTTTTATTGCAATAATGTAGAGTAGCCAACTCACACTTGCACATGAATTTAATATAATATAATATAATATAATATAATTAAATCTAACATTGCCAAAATTTGGCGATGTCAAATATTAATTTAATAATGGTTTATTTATTAAATTTTATTGAATTTCTAAAATTTTAAATTTAAAGAATTACATTATATTAAAAAATCTTTCAAAAATTAAAACTAGAATCAATTTTTATTTTTATTTTTATTTTTAAAAGAAAATTGAAATTTTTTTTTCTTTTAAAGAATATGTTTGTTGCAATTAGGTCTGTTCATGTATACCAAAGTTGGATGCTATTGTAATGCAAATGCAGTCTTGATAAATATTTGAAGTGAAAATACAATCATTTTAGTTCAATCTTCAATTGTGTCTTTAGATGTGGTGTTAAGTTTAATCTTATCAAAGTTCTTTTCAAATATAAGATATAATGATTATGTGACAACACTCAAAAGTTTGAAACTAAATCAAACTTTCTTAAAAAATAAATGGACGGTTGAAAAATCACTTGATCGCACGTGGTTTATGAGGAATACATTGAGTGATCTCCCCAAGAGGTTTTGATAGTGAAGTTTTTTTAATGTAATCACAGTCAAACAAATCTAAAAAATTTAGGTGAGTGTCTTTTTGTGGTGTTTTTTTTTATCAAACGCAATTATCTTACAATCCGTGTGGTCAAATTCAACGAAATTTGTTGTGGATGTTTTTCAAGTAGTTTTAAGGCAAGATCTTATGGTTAGAAGCTTAAAAAAAACATGTTTTTGGAATATTTACAGAGGAGAGTAGAAATGACAGCATCGGAGTGTTATTAGAAGAAATACGCTCCAATCCTTTAGGGGTTAATTTCATGGCTTTAGGTTTGCATAGTCAACCAATTGCAAGGAACAAAGGGATCGGACAATACACTTCACCAGGCGGATTTGAATTGCTGGACTTGAGAATAATTGAAAATACTAAGCCACAATACGGTAAGCTTTTCGTTGCAACAAATTAGTAACTGAACATTGCAACTGTACTTCAGTAAATTTCATTTAATATTCTTAAGACTCAATATTACAGTTGGTTGTCCTATTACCAACCACTTACCCAAAACCGATCACCCTAATTTCTAGATTTTCAAAGGGAAGATGTACCTCATTTGTACATTAGAACATGTGATCGGTTTTGGGTCGCAGGTTACTTTGCACTTTGGAATTTTGTATAACATTGAGAAATGCAAATTATAAGTTGCAATTTTTTGCAATCCTCATGAAATTCTATTTCGAACGCGGTCATAATTTTTTTCTGGATTTACCACTGCCAAATATAGGTCAGATTACTTAAGTGGTTGGTAATAGGATAATCAACCTTATGGGCTTATGTCTGTTTCAAACCTTGGAAAAATCTTTGTGCAATTCATTCAATTTTTCTAATCAGGATCTCTGCAAAGCAAAGACTTGCTTCATTTGATTGAAAAAAATATTAATCAAGATGGTTTCTCTATTTTCACAATTTACCACTGTAATCAAATTAATACTATGCAGGAACGAATCGATAACTATTGTTGTTAACCGCTCTTTGATAACTCTTTGTTAACTCTTTGTTGACTAATACCCTGGCTCTTTGATAACTCTTTGTTAACTCTGTTGGCTAATACCCTCACTGGCTCTTTGTTAACCACTATCAGAATTGGCTTACGAATTTTTGACTCGTCCTAGAGTCTCTAACACTCAAGAATTATACGGAAAGTGCCTCTCAACTCTCACTCTTAATCCTGTGTGTTAAAAAATGGTCCTTCAAATCACTCTTTAGTTGACTACATCCCACATTCTATTATTTGATGTGCACTTTTGATGTGTGAGGGGCCTGCAAAGGTGAGGGAGTGTAAGTGCAAGGGCTCTTCAAATGTAGATGAATAATTTCAACAAGTCAGCTCTACAATACATGGATATGAATGCCCTTACCATGGTACTCACCAATAATTAGTGCCACTGACCATTTGTCGGTAGAAATAATCCATACCCAATTCCAATTTCAGCTGTGCATCAAAACATATCAGTGATCTCATTAGAGCAAATTAACCCAACAGTTTTGATGAATTCATGGGTTAATGTCATTTTAAATTGGGGGAACATGAGCATAGGGGAAAGGATCTGCATGCTTGTCCCAACAGCACCTAATGTTATGTTGTAACCAACACTTTATTCCCTATTGTCAAAGCATTGTGAATTGCACCCTATCATGCTGTCGGTCAACTGCTCGCTACTAAATCCCCACACTTCTTAATTAAGTTTAGTGCAAAAAAAAAGCACCCGCTAAGACAATAGTAGTTGGCATGGAGAAACCAAATTTAATGGCGTTAAGCATCATCTTGAGGTTGGCCGTCACTGTTGTTGGGGTGAACAAGGGAGTAACTGCCCTTTATCTTGACGTTGGGTCAAGGAAATTGTTGCTGCTGGGCATGCTCTTAGATCATATCACATGGTCCATTTATGCCAGCCTGCATTTAGCTCCCTAATTCTTGTAGACTTCGCAAAACTTACTGCTCCGAATTGAAGCAAAGTCAACATCACCAGGCGACGTGCAAACTGAGGTCACCAGCCACCACTAGAAGAAAAGAGGGACTAGTTCATTCAGCCTAAAATGAGATTCTGAGTGAATTTGACCACATTTGAGTGAGTTTGATCACATCTGAGTGAACAGTCATGCTCATTGACAATAAACCAAATAGACACCATAAACACAACAATAGAAAATCTACAAATTTCGCAATACTATACACAAACAGCACCACCCACACCGCCGAACACAAAAGTTAACAAAAGCACAAAATGGAACAAACTAATATACCCACCATACAATAATCCACAAAACATTGACATAATACCCCTACCAAACTTCAAAATAAACACTACACTAAAATTCCTACCAGAGTACAGCTACTACACAGATGGTTCCTTTTTACCGCCAAAAGAAGCAGATGATGACCATTAGAAAAAAGAAAAAGCAGGATATGGAATACACAACCCATCTAAACCAGATGTACAAATATCAAAAAGACTGCCTAGTCTACAAACATGCATCAGAGCGGAACTAATGGCCATACATGAAACACTTTCACTAATCACCACTAAATACATAAACGAACATGCACATATTTTTACTCACTGTCTGAACTGTATACACGTTCTAAACACACGACTAAAACACCCAACCCAACAAAACAACCACGCCGATAAAACCATATTAGAAGCACTGGTAAAAATGCTATAAAAGCGAACACAACCCACCACAATATATAAAGTAAAAGCACACACTAGAATTAACGGATATGAACACGCAGATCAACTCGCAAAAGAAGGTACCATGAAAAGAAGTTATCAATTTGTAGCAAATCCACACGAATTTGCACATACCACACCTTACTACTTCCAAAAAGACACATGGCCCGGTTGTAACAAACGACCAGACAAAGGTCCAGTTAGATGTTTGGAAGAATACATAAAGAAATATGACCGTGAAAATACCTAGAAATACTGGCGGAAGACTTTCCCAACATTAACAAATGGACAACAAACTCCATAATAGATAACGAACTGTACAATGACTTCTGGAATAATCCAGAAATAACAGACTCACAAAAAACAAGCATACTAAAAATTTAGAACCGGTCAATACATGGGTAATGCCAGAAAGCAATTAATTTTCGGCCTACAAAGATTCCCCTCAAAAACATGTCCCATATGTAACTCACAAGATGCAGATACATGGCTACATGTACTATTACTATGCAAACAACACCATATACATGCACTAAGAACCAAAAGACACAACAAAGCGGTATGGGAATTAAGAAAATTAATACTATCCTCAAATAAATCAAGATGCTACACTCTCATGAATGCGGGCATATTAAACAATAATCCACAAGAAAACACACGTCCTCCATGGTTATTACCATGTACTTGTAATCAACAAAGATGTCAATGTAATGCCAGATTCAAACCAGATATACTATGCATTAAAGGCCTCCCATACCAAAGTCCACCTCCTCTAAACCCCGATGATAACCTAACTATACAATTTATAGAATTCACATACACAAACAACAAATTTTCACCAGAAACAATTGGCAAGAAAATTGTAAAATATCAACCTTTAATTAATAACATCATACAACAAGGTTGGAAAGTAGATCCTATCATAGTTATTACAGCTGGAGCCAAAAGAACTACACATGTCTCCTCAATGAAACAACTAGAAACAAAATTCAACATTTGCGAAACCTCCATAAAACACACATTCAAACCAATGAATCCCATTGCCATACAGTATGCCGGATCTATCATTTTACATAAAAGACATATAGAGAATAATCAAACAATACCAACAGACGTAGTACATTAAAAGAGGGAGGGTAGTAGTGAAAACCACTGCTAGCCACTCTTTTCATACAACTAGCTCATTTTGTCTCAGGGATAGGTAGGGCCGGTTGGTTGGTACAAACTTTCCTGCCATAACAACTCACAAGTAGCACTAAGCCATGTGTATCACACCACTGCTCAACAAGCCCAATAGGTTTCGAACCCGGACCACACAATTGTGATATAACGCCCTTCACCAACCAACCAAAGAACTCATGACTTGGAGATAATAACTAACCCAAAACATACCTTTATACTATCTAGCACCCAACCATCATTAATTTGCTATTTTTTGTTACTGTTAGTGTTACTTTGTTTCGGTTACTATAGTGTCCATCCTCGAAAGGGGAGAGTAGTATTGTTCCAATGTCCCTCTGTCCGGCGGGCACCGGGTCATTGACATTACAAACGGACACTTTATTCACGCCGGCCTTGCAAAAGGGTCGGTGTTTCTATCTATCTATCTATCATGCTCATTGTACAAGTCCCTCTTTTCTTCTAGTGCACGCCTTTCAGAACGTATTGTACACAAGAGCTGCTTGTGTTGTGGATTCGACTGCTACAGTAGTACACTGAAATCACTGTATACTGTGGCCCACGGTATTTTCGAACGGCCGCACTAATAATTGTTTTTCCAACAGTGATGGAATTCATCCAAATTTGATGAAGATTCGTTGGGATGAATGAAACATTGTTCAAACAGATGAGAATTTGTCCAAATGGATGAATATGCCCACATCAATCATCCACCCACAGTATATGGTGAGCCTTGCAGGTTGGATTCGATAACTTCGAATCGATCTCCAGCTGATGGATGCAGTGTTGTTCCGTCTTGCAATTGATGAAATCGTTCTCATTTCATTCGTTTCCCGGAATCAAAGTTAAATAATACAAAGAGCTATTGCGCGCGTGAGCATCCGCGTTACCGGGGCGGAGGCGAGCATCGTGCCGACGAGCCGCGAGGTTCATCATGAATAGTGTTGCAAGTTGCAGCAGGAAGTTAGATTGAGTTACCACTGTTGCCGACTTTCGGTGCCGACTCCCTGAACAATATTTCGCATCTAAATTACCCTTTCTGTACACCAAATCAACAGGCGCTAGAGCCTCATATCAGTATTAGACAGTTTGTAATCTTGGTAGGTACCTTCAGTGTGATTGATTGCCGGCAGTCCTCAAGCGAGATAACCGTTCGATCGAGCCGCATTTGTTATTCTAGTCGACTTTATCGATCACCTTGAGATTGAATTAGTTCTGGAAGACTTTTATCCCAATGTTTTGTATTCTGTGTTGAGTGAGCAGAGTATCTGTATCTGTACACCGGTCCAGCCAGATATATCGGAGTTCTTCATCTTCTTCGATCTAGTACCAGCATAGAAACGTAGTCAGCATAATTCTGCATTGAGTGCGGGTGTCCCGTCGCAGCCGCTTGAGCATCTTGTAAAATGGGCAAAAAGTATGACGCTGCGACGTTGCAGACATGGAGCAACGAGCAGCTGATGGAGAAGGGAAGGAGGCTCAAGGGCAAGAAGAGGATCATGGGAGTAGGCGTGGGCGCGGCAACCTTCCATGTTGGTGCGGCGGTCTCAACCGCAGGTACGAACTCATTCAATTGATTCGTGGTAGCTCTTCGGATTTGTATAAATAATGCAATTACCGGAAAGCTTTGCAGAGAAGTTTGAGATTGCTGATAGTCTCAATGAAATCTATTACACATCTTGAAAATGGTAACTGAGGCGTCGTATGTAATCTCTCTTTCTCAGAGCTCATATATATATATATATATATATATATATATATATATATATATATAAGTTTATATATAGGAAGAATTAAAGTGGATTCCCTGTGACGTTTTCTCTACATACACAGGGAATTTGTAAAGAGTCCACAGGAAAGAACAAAGACACACAGGGAAAATTGACACACAGAGGAAAGAACAAAGACACACAGGAAAAACTGAGACATAGGAAACACTAAGTTTTTCCCTGTGCATTTCTCAATTTTTCCTATGTGTCTCAATATTCCCTGTGTGTCTTTGTTCTTTCCTGTGGACTCTTTACAAATTCACTGTGTGTGTTTCATTACACAGGGAATACACATGGAAACACACAGGGAATCCACTTTAAGCTCCTGCATTAGATCCAGCTTAGAAAGTCTAGTCTCCTTTGGAATCCGAGCCCCCTCTCCGGACGGCGGATTCATTTCTTGGTGAAGGCAAGTGGGGATTCTTGGTGAAGGCAATCCCTTTCCAATCCACTCCTTTTTGGTGGTCAATATCTTAAAAAATTCCCATTATTCTCTCAAAACTAAGTCCATGGGGCTTGGTCGAGTTAAGCTTGTATGTGCTCTGCAATTAAGCGTCCTCCGATCCTTTGATGATACGGCAGGTGCATCCATTCCGCTCCACGTCGTGGCCGGCGTGTACCACGCTCACAAGTACGTCCGAGCTGACGAGGAGTTCGACTTGATCGCAGCGATTCTCAAGTCCCGAGGCATCGAGTGGAACGGCAAGGGCTGGGTCGGGGTCGGAAACGGCAAACTCAAGGAAGCCGCGAAGTTGGGCGCCGTGAGCGTTGCCATCTCAGCATTGGGATGAAGATTGTGCGATTCATTGTTCAACCTCAATCATTTCCACAGGCTGATCATTCACCAATGAAAGCGGCCAATGGTCCGATCAGGATATCACTTCCCGGACTCTCTGGATCCTTCCGGTAATGAAAAATACTGGAAAATTGCAAAATTACAGGGTGTTATAGATGATATGGTCCACAACAATCATGTGCTACATAGGTCAAATTCAAAAATTGAATTATTTCGTATTGAGCACCTGGTCACATTATAGTAATGAAAGGACTACATATTAATTATAAGGTTCTTTGGTCACATTATAGTAGTGAAAGGACTACGTATTTAAGGTTCTTTATGAAAACTAATAGTCCTTGACAGTGATTTCAAAATTGGCTAAAATTAGTTGGATTTCTACCCAAAAAAATGGGACTGCTAAACATACAAAGAAAAAAAGTGAAATGTAGCGAGAATGCTCATTATATGATATAAATATGTAGCAACTTCATGAGCTGATATCCACGGATATCATCATGGTATCATCTTAATATATCAAGGGTATTGCCGGATATTATAGAGGTATCGTGAGTATTATATGCACCCGGTAGCAAAAGTAGTTACCATTTATGTGGAAGGTCACATAATGTTCTAAATGTCATAAAGTGGTTCTGAGATCACTGGTTCTTGATCGCTCAATCGATAGAGATTTCTTGATCTTCATATTATTTAAGGTGGAGACCAATTTTTTTATGAGTGAAATTTGGATACACTGATGCCCACCGGAGGCTACCTGGGCAGTTGAGTTTGGACGTCTGAAACTCGATGTTGTAAATGATGTATTTCTGAGTCGAGCAGCAAGCCAGTCAGCTCAACTCAGTGAGACAAGGTTAGTTACAAATTTGGCAAATCCTGGGTGTTCATGCCTTAACGGTGTCTTACAGAACTGAAATGGCGTTGTTTCTTGCAGCAACTTGACTCCTTGTACAATTCATTTTGTTCAACAAGATTTCAGAACTTCTAATCAGTTTTATCCTCGGACAGGCCATCTTACAATTATGTCATCAGTCGTTTTGTTTGCTCAGTGTGATAATTGAACATTCGGATTCATTCTACATTATCAAATAATTATTCTATTTTTTGAGTAAAAACCTCTTCAGATAATAGATTTAACCGAAAAGAAGAGAGAATATCAGAATACATGTTAGGTGAGGTGAGTCTCACTCGTATCTAAGGCAACCAAGCAAACTGGCATGGTTTTCAAAAAATCCAAAATAGAAAGGAGGATGAACTAGTTTTGTCGTCACAACGGTGGCAAAACAGAGACTAAGGTGAGTTCACAGAGAGCCAACTGAAGGCTTGGAGGCGATGGTCAACATCCAATTTGAGATTAGGTGACTTTGACAACTTGGACTGACTTACAAAGCTCATATCTAAAATTGAAGTTGAAGGGTGTTGGGTTCACAATTTGCTTTTATTTTGGTTACACTCAAAGAGGACATAGACTCTGGTTTCCTGATATTTTGGGCGTCGGATAACGTGTTCTGATTTTGGTTAACTCAAATGTCTAAGCATTACATACACTACAGGTAAAAGGTCTCTAGAGTAATTGTTTTACTGTATGAGTTCAGCTTGCGACCTACTGTAACAGAATATGAATTAGGGGCTGTGATGTATAAACATTTGTGAACCTGCAGGCCTCTTCAAATGGATGCTAAAGACTAGAGGTAGTAATCCATGATCATAACACAAACTGATCATCCATGGAAACATTGATCACCGTCATGGTGAGATTTGCATTGAACGTACGCAGCTAATCCGCATCAGGTCCATAAATCTGTCCAGCAACAAAAATGTATCTGGATCGGACATGTAACGTCTTGGGAAGCTTACAGTTGTAGGAAATGGAGTGTCGTTTTCCATTCCCCTTTCATAGGAACAGTGAACAGTAGTTAAATATTATATTTATGTTTCTGTCATCTTGTGACCAAAACTACTCACCAGCTCTCACAGAGCCCATGTACATAGCGCAGTTTCATTCCTATTACATTTTTAGAAAGTGAAAAACGACACATTTCCTACTAGTTTTATAGTTAAATGACTGGATGCTTGTCATATAGGCCGTGAGAAAGAATGTCAAGTGATGAGATCCCGGGGAAAAGAAATGAAGGAGGAACTTAGATGCTTGAGGATATCTACAAGAAAGGTTGCGTACGTTGTCGCTAGTTTCGCACAACGCCGTAGACAGGATATTGACACTCTTATGGGTAAGTCTTTGGAAGTAAGGTCATCTGCTTTCTCTAAAATTCGTGCTCAATTTACATCAACACACTCACCTTGGGTGGTTTACCCCTTTTTCTGTCCATTGATCTTACTGTCTATACCTGAAAACTATACCACTCCTAGTCAATAGAGCTTTGTGAAATTAAGCGTCATGATTGTAATACTCTCAAACTTGCCATTTAAACATATATCACCATAAAACTCAAAAAAAATAGAACAAGCACATGGTGGATTGAAAGCAAAACAAGTTTGTAAGATTTTAGAAACCCAATAAAAAGTTCACCCTCGATCTGTCGATCAAAAGGCCTGAGTAATTATCCAGTTCTCATGTAACTCATTATGATGTGAGACTCTGAACAAACTATTCAATTTAACATATCTCATTATACACCAGAACATGAAATTCAATCAAGCAATCTAAAGCTAGCTAAATAATCCCTACAGTTCCATATTGAGCTCTTAAATTCTCATTAATTTTATTCACCTATTTCACATGTATACTAAGACATTATCTGACTAGGCAGTGGAAGGCTTTGCATCCAATGTTGCTGAGCCTGGCTTCTGCTCGGATTTCTTTGCTGCACGGCCTTCACTGATTTCTATTCTGCGAGGCTCGGAGGCTTTCAGCTTCAGCTTCGGGACTGTCACCGTCAACGTTTCGTTCGTCACCTCCGCTTTGATCTGCTCCACGTCCGCCGTCTCTGGAAGCTTGAACTTTCGCATGAAGGTGGGTTTCTGCTCTTTGGTAGCAGCAGCAGCTTCCCCCTCCTTGGCTGTCACTTCTTTGAGTTCGTTGTTGTGACTGATGTAAAGTGTTCGGTCGTCTTCCACCTGGATTTGCAGATCCTCCTTCTTCAACCCTGTATGAATCGATCATTTGAATCATGAATTAATTAGATCATGCTCTGTAGAAAGAATGCATACTTGTTTCTTGCAGCAAGAAGTCAGGATATGGCACCATGCATATTGAAATTGGTATATATATATACAATTTACCTGGCAGGCGAAGCTTGAAGGTATGGGCCTCCGGTGTCTCAGCCCATTGCACAACACGAGCGTTGGACATGGAAGCAGGTGCACAAGAAGCCTGCCTCATCTGCAACACAGGAACCTTGACGATGACGAGGTCGGTGAACAACGAAGGGCTGCCAAAGCGGAACGGCCTTGCACGCCGGCCACACCACGGTGACATCACCAGAGCCATTAATTTCGATTCTAGATAATCTCCACTAAACTTGCAGCAGCTGAGGATTCAATCAACAGTGTTGAGAGATCCAGTACTCTCCAAAAAGTCTAGACTGATCGAGGTCGACGATTTGAAAGTGAAATGAATTCAGATGAGCTGGGTGATGCATTTATACAGATTGTAAGAGACCACACGTGGAAGTCTACTTGCATAGTAGAATGCTCCGGAAAGGACTGGAAGGAAGGAAGCAAGTCTAGTCTGGACACCTCGATCGCGCTGTGCACGCAAGTCTTCAATCGCAGTCTCGAGATGGTTCCAAGCTACATTAGCCATTAATAAATTATCCCCTGTTAGTTTTGTTAGGAGAGAATTAATCACAATTTCAATCGCTCACAGTCCGTTCACTTGCATGGACTCAGATCTGGATGGTAAATTCGATCATGCTTGTTCAAATGACCTGATTTCCACCGCCGCTGGCATTGGGGTCCGGCCAAATCACCGACCAGTGACAGGTGTTAAAATACTAACTTTAATACGTACTAGTGCCTAACTTTTGTGGCCCGTGGATGCCGACGATTGTATATCAGTGAGTTCAAGCACTGGAAGCTTTCGAACTTTTAGCCCCCGGGCTAAAACGGCTGTCAGTGTGGGGCTAATCCACAACGTTTAGCCCGGCTAATTTACAGTATTTAGCCCTAGCTAGTGGTACAAAAAGGGGGTTAGTGGTAGTCTACAAAAATTTAGCCCCCCATTTTTCACATAGTGCTAAGGAGGGCTAAAGAGTGGGCTAAACTACCTCAGTTTAACCCCGGCTAAACTGATCAAAGTTTCCAGTGAAGCTGATCATTCGATACATTTCGCTGCTTGGAGTGAGCGGCAAGTTGCCTAGGTTCTGGATCATTCCAGTCTATTCTCTCTGTATTCTCACTTCCGGTTTCAGACTCTTCAGTTACAAATGTGATGAACAATTAGACAAACGTTCTAAACCACCTTCCTGATTCCAATGTTACTGAACTTCGTATAACCACATGCATTTTGGTTGTGACAGTTGAGAGTAACTCTTTCAAAAAGATGTCCGGCCAGGGTCGTTCCGGCTATGTCAGATTTTAGGTAAAATGTGACTACACTTTCTTCAAAGGTACAAAATTTCAGCATGTGCACTTTTTGTATGGCACTTGCACTTTTAACAAAACAAGTGTTACAAACCAATTTTTCCATTAAAAAAAAAATCACAATATCTTACTTTGAAAATCCATTATGTGATATCATACAAATGGTAGTCAACTAGCACAACAACCAAGAAAAATTTGGATGAATGAAAAATTGTAGAGGACGTAGTGAAGGAAAGGCTTACAATTTGTTCATCGTCCGTTACATGAACGCAGATGCGTCAAAGGGTTAAGGCAATTTTTTTGTTGACTATGGAACACATGTTTCTCATTTTTAAGACATTGAAATAAGTGAAATTTGAGGTAAATCAACAAAATAAAACTTACAAAGTCTAGTTTCTATAGTAATTTGAAATCTTCAGATTTAATATTTTATTGCTACAATTACAAGTTTATAGAATAGAAGTGTACGGGACACATATATCAAGAACCTCACCTCGGCAAATGTTCCCTCAGGCTACATTCTACAAGGGATAATACACACGAGGTTCCCAATACTACATTCAAGCTGAAGTGTATTGTAGTCTAACCACGACTATTAAAGATTATTCTGCAACTCACCATGGACTAGTTTTACAGTCTTTTTGAACCCAAACACAAATCTTAGGTGAGTTTAAGATTTCTTTCCACTTGGAGACACTCTTTTCGGAAACTCTACTGTCGGTATTGAACGTACATATGTTTGTAATTGTATTACACATATAATTATAAGCATTTGTAAATGCAGTAAACATCAAATAAAAGAGTGTATACTTTTATGCACATAAGTTATACACATAAGCTATACCATAAGCTGATGATGCTAATCCTTCCAGTTGTGTACATGTTGCAAAAGTTTGAAACTCGAAAATCACCGTAACTGAAGGGGCGATTACATGAATTTGAACAAAAAGAAAAAACCAGACTATTTCTCCCTCAAAACAAAAGCCCAATTCCAGCAAAAACAAGTTTGTAGGATTTCAGGACACTACAAGGAGAAGGCGCCGCTTTTCACTAGATAGGTGAGTCAAATGGCACCACGTCCACTACAAGAGAATGAGGTTATTTTCAGTGGTCACTTCTCACTTGGTGAGTGCAACTAGTCACATAAGACAAAGTTAAGTTTTGTCGTATGTGACTAGTTACACTCACCAAGTAAGAAGTGACCACTGCTCAGAAATGACCAATTTCCTTGTAGTGCTCGCACTCACTGTCCAGGCGTTCAAGACTTGGAGAGTGCGATTCATCACATAGGATAAGTGTGTACAGTGAATTTTGACATTGTTTGGAGTGAGCTAGAAGGACGCCTTTGCTAGTAGTGGGAATCCAGAAGAGCACAACAGTTGACAGGAATTCACACAATGCACTGATAGATCTGCAACACAAAAAGAAGAAAGAGCCCTTTGCAACTCACAAGTTTTCATTACAGTGTGATTTCTTTCGTTGCTTTCTGTGCAAAAAACTGAAAAGAAAAGAAACAAAACAAGTCTTGAGAGTGATCGATCAAGCCTCTCCTTGCAGCTTGGGAGGATCATCAGGCATCTTCTTGTCGTCACCGACTGTAGGCTTCTTGCGCGTGAACGTGCGCGTGACGCCCGGTTTGACGCGGCGCTTGACGAGATCCCTAAACCGCCACTCCGGATGCTGCTCCCTCTTCTCAGTGACCAGCAGGAACAATGTGCACGCGCCCACCACGGCCACGAGAATCGCCACGCCCAGCACGGAGCCCCACAGAGTGGCCTTGCCTTTCCCCCAATTCGCCCCGCGCCCCTTGGACTTGGACGCTTTGAACTTGGCCTTCTTCAACGATCTGCGGTGCCCAACCTGCCCAGGATTGTTCCCAAATGCAGCTGCATCCAGGCCCCGTGATGAGCTCGCCAGTACTACTACTACAACACCTAAAGCTTGTTTCGTATCGACGAGTTGTTTCCGCGCCTGTGATGCAAGCGCTAAACAGAGTAGCACCATTACAATCGTTGCAACTGCATTCCTCATGGTGTATATATGCTACCTTCTCCTGGACAATGACATTAATTCCGCCTCTCGAGAAGATCCTGCACACAACGCTCTGAAAACAAGAGCCCTAAGTCTCTTTGTTATATGACGGTCTTCTCCAAAATGACCAACCTTCAGCCTACATTCTACAGGATATAATACACGGGAGGTTCCCGATACTACATTCTAGCCGGACATTCTCGTGAAAACGTTGGGACCCCAGGTGGTGAGATCCGTCGCAGTTGGTGCAAGTTCATATCTTACCTCTTTTAACCCCTAACAGCCGCGCAGACCAAAAAATAGTCTTTGGATGATTTGAATTAGTTGTTGGATGAAGAAAGAATGTTGAATTCCACCCATTTGTTTGTGTGAAGGGTTTTCATTGGTCATGCCATCTCTTCAAATTAAATTCAAGTAATTCAAGTCATTTTGGAATTTTACATGGGGTCCCAACTACACAAAGAGTAATAAAAATGGTTCACCACGTAGTGTATTTTGGATTTTTATGCTTTTTCTTGCTTAAACTAAGTTTAGGCCATGAAAATGAGTTTTATTGCATTTTAGCTTAACTAACAAAATGAAGCTTACGTAGTCTATTAACTACTCCACTTTGAATTTTTGAAAAAATTCGATAATTGAGTATTTTATTAGAGTTACAAGTTTGGTAGGTATTACCATAGTGTAGTGATTTTCTAAATATAGAAACACGGATGGTTTTCATCTACTGTAATGTTCTTCATTGCAAATTACCTCTTTGTTTAGAAAATCAAAAAAATTGAGCATATTTTGTAATTGATAGGAATTTTCTTTACAATCACTTCAAAAAATCATAGTAATTTCAAATTTTCAACAAATTTTATGAAAAATTCATGATTTGTAGTAGACACGTGGTTCCATTTACTAAAAATATAAAGTTGAATTTTTATCTTATTTATAGTGGCAAATTGAGTGTAACAGGTAAAGCACGGGCCACGCGATCAATTGCGGGGACCTGTCAGCTGCGGAATCGGGGGAGATCGGCGTTTGACCAGGGCTATTTTTAGGGTATGTGAATCTGCTTTTGGCCGCAGCTCCAGGTGGGCGAGCTCAAGAACCTCCAGCTCATGCTACCCACGTTAGCATACCATGCTTGCCCTTCCCAATTTAAATCAAACATGTCAGAGTCTGGGTGTCTGAAGCAGCTGCCGACAAAATCTTCCAAATATTTCCCGCAGAAGGGGCGCGCTATAGAACACCTCAGACTCTGAACAATGGCGAGTGGAGTACGAAATATGGCGAGGCCGCGCAGCCACCGACTAAATCATGAGTCCCGGTGGGGGACGTTGAAGAGCCCGGGCGCGCCATATGGGATCGCGGCCCCATTTGGCGAGTTGCGGTGGAGATGCTCTTACATTATTGTGGACCGTGGTACTACGGAATGAGAGAGTTTGCGAGGTGGTGTAAGAGAATCCTGTACAGCGCATGTGGAGATCGATTGATGAGCTGCATTGCAATAAAATTCATTTTAAAAGTTGACAATTTTATTTTCCAGTTGCTAAAATAAGGTGTTCGTAGAGGTTGTTCTTCCGGTGATAATCTAGGATGTCTCAAGATTCATTGTAAATCTTTGACACCGGGCTCAGTCAAAAATTGGCCGGCCGCTCATTCCCCGGTTTGAAAATTTGCCATTCTGGTGCCCATCTTCAGCCCGTGATTCTTCATTCCCCTGAAGTTTTTTTTCTTTCTTTCTTTCTGCCCCACAACAAACTGTGCCTAGCACGCATTGTTGGTTGCGCAGATTGCTACACTACTCAAGTGAGTGGGTCCTAAACAACCACTTTAAGCACTGCGCCTATTTAAACTAATTTGAGGTGCAATGTGATAGTTTGAAACTTCAAGTTGGATCAAAAAATTTGGAGTTATATTGAATAAGGTATGAATTTTCAAAGTCCAAGGTCTAGGTTGTCTATTTGTGACAATAGATATCGGCTGAAATTGATAACAAATAAATTTTGAAGGATTATATAGAAGCTTATAATAAACATTGTTTCAACAAATGAGGTGAGTTCAAATAGTACTTCAAAGTCAACAATCATCAACCCTTAAACGTACCACTCCTTTGTAGGAAAGTCAAACTACACAATTTAGCCTTCAAGATTTATCAAAATATATTTTGTAATATTTTTCATGCATGGAATTGAATGGTTCCCATCAGTCTTGAAATTTTCAGATTTATTTGATTTAATACGGCCTTTATAACAAATTTTTAAGTCAAATACTTCAAAAAATAAGTTTTCTTTCAAAAAAGCTTCAAAAAAATTAATATTTTTTTGGGAGCATGTACAAATTAGAATGGAGAATCACATGACATGTTTTCCATAGAAATTTTTTATTTAAATTTTGAAATTCGAAAGGTGAACATCCTATGTAGTGCAATTCAAACTTTGAGCTACAAAGCTTGCACAAGCAATAAAATACTCAATAATTGGAATTTTTAAGATTTGAAAAGTGGAGTACAAACTAGACTTAATAAACTTCATTTTCTTAGTTGGGTGTATTAGCAACAAACGTAATCTTCAAGATCAAAATTGGGTTTGACCAACAAACATCCAGTAACTGAATGCGTGGACGTTTAGGGGTTAAATTGTTTAAATGATTGTTGGTTTTTGGCACGGTAGAGTGTCATTGAAGAAGTGAATATAGGAAGTTTTTTATGGTCGGCGTTGGTTATTGACCCACTCACCTTAGATAGCTTATTCTCTATCATCAAAACATACATCCATACATAAACATGTTTACATCCATATGAACAAGTTTCTATTCAATTGAGACGACTTCATCTCAGACTGATTCAGAAAGTGCTACAATATTTGATTTATTGGTGTCCCCTGTCTGAAAAATGAAGAATGGCCTACAAATCCCGGGTTGTGCAAACACCGATAGGAGCAGGTTGTAATCACAATAAATTCAAGTGTGGTTGAAAACATTTGAATTGAAATACAAGCATGTCCCTTGTCCATTTCTATGTTGTTTGTTCATTATTGCAAAAAAAAACCTCTAACTTTTGCACCTATTGCAATTCCTACTTCATATCCATTTCTCCATCTCAAGTCACGGGCGTTTATATGGTACGGTTCACTAGAATTCTTGTCCCCGTGCGCTCTTTTGAAGATTTTGAAAATTTGAAAAATTCGTTGCACAGAAAAATAAATAAAAAATAAAAAATTGTAAAATCTAAAGTGTTAGGACGAACAAGACCGATAAAATAAATTTTAAAAGTGATAAATTTAAAAAAAAAATTGCATTATATTATAACAGAGGATGAAACAAAGGTTAAACGAGTGCATTGTCACAGTGCATACTATGCACTCTAAATTCTAAAAGAGAAGGAGAAGAGAGGGTTGTGACTGATGCACTTCTAAGCTATGATTTTTTCTAGTGTTCAAATACACGAAGAAAAATATCTTCCAATTTTTTCAATTTTTTTGATTTGATTAAATCTTCAAATTTTGAAATGTATCGTTTTTGGGAGGGATTAATTGTTTCTCCATTTTTTTTTTAAATATCGATTTTTTTTCATGTGCTTAAAAATGACATTTTCAGATTGGATTATTTTTAAATATTTTATAATATAATCAAACGTGTGAGCTATATTTACATTTAAATTTTGATCATAAATTGACAAATTTGTTATTACAATGGGAGTTTTAATACTCAAAATCTTCAATATAAAATCATTTTACCATTCTAAAATATTATGTTTTCAATAATATGTACATAAGTTTAGAAGTTGGTTCACTCATTTTTCATTGAATCAATGCTACATGATTTTCAAATTAGTGTGAAAGCTAGCTTTTTAAACAAAATGCTCAAAGTGAATTAACTACACTAGTGCCAAAATGTAGTTGATTCACCAAGACGAGTTAGTGAATTCTACCATACAAATGCCCTTACCGTACTTCTTTGCATGGAAGGGGCCCCAATTTTGATGGAGAAAGCATACAACATGTTCAACCCTTGTTGAACTATACCTTTCTCTACGATGCTGCTACAATGTAAAATACTAATAAAAATAATTCAATTCTCCAACCTTCTTTGCATGGCACAACTAAACTTAGAGAAAATTCTTTACGATTCCTCCACTCCCTTGGCAGATGCTTGAGATTCGGAGGTGCAACAATGGACCTCTAAAGAATGATTGTTATGTAGTTAGAAGGTACACAAACACATGTACTTCAAAATTGAGTACAAATGTGTGTAGATTACAAGCTTTTGAATACATTGGGCACACAATTTTCTTCCTTTCACTACACACACAAAAAATAAAAAAAATAAAAATAAAAAAACAAAAAACAAAAAACAAAAAAAAAATAAAAATAAAAAATAAAAAAATAAAAAAAAAATAAAAAAATAAAAAAATATATATATATGAATAAAAATCATAACATGAGGATTGGTGTAAGGGATTCTAGAATATTGGACACATCACACAATTCTTTAGTTAAAGAACGATCATGGAGAGTTGAAAGTCTACAATATTCTTGCCTCAAGAATCACATGTTTTAATTTTTTTTATCTTTTGTGCATGGAGAGCAAAAGGGTGAACCCTGACAAGGGCTAAGAACGTTATGTAGAAGAGAGTACTACACTGAAATCACCATATACTGTGGGTGGGTGAATGGCGTGGATATATTATCCATTTGGACAAATTCTCATCCAATTTGAAAATATTTTCATTCAATTTGGATGAATTTTACCACAATATTTTGAAGTAATAATTATTAGTAGAGCCTCTCGTAAATACTGTAGGTCACAGTATATGTGATTTCAAGTGAGTTTTCCGTCACGGAAGATGTGATATTAGAGAAGGTGATAATAGAGAGGTGCGGTGTCCTTGACCCACACTGAAAATCCTGCGGTGGCCAGACATGGAGAACAACCACCCTATACCAACATGCCACGTGGTGTTGGGACAATGATCAGCATCATTCCCACTGCACTGATACTTTGGCATACTTTTGGCATACTTTTGGCAGATAGAATGTTTGGAATATTCCTCAAAGACTCTCTACTCGTATTCCTCAAGACCGGAACTGTAGTCTAAAAATGACATTTAAAAACAAAAAAAGAACTAAATCTATTTTGTGACAATGTTAAAATTGGAGCAACATTTTATTTCCTCATCACCAAGCTTTCATCTATTAGATAACTATTCACTCAAATTGAATCATTTCTAATCCAAACACTAACTTTTCATCCAATTAATATGCAATAATAATATCACAAGTTACCACTCCAAATTACAAGACTATGTTATTTAGTATGATTTTTGAGAGTGGATTATGACACCTTCTAGTGTGGCTTTTTATTAATAGTTTTTAACCCTTAAAGGTCTAGAGAGCCCTTTCCGACCAGTATTATACAACAATATTTCATTGTATTTGGCATGGTTTTACACCTCCCGTGGGTTTAAGGTCAAAAGTGAAGTGAAAATTCACATTGACAAGATTTTAATGAGCTATTGGGGTTTTAATTTGGAACCTTCTATTTACAACAAATGCCAAATATACGCCAACGTATTTACCATCTCCATTAGCCCTTTAAGGGTTAATAGCAATCTTTGGTACAATCGTAATGGGTTGTGTACTATAATCTATATTTAGACAACAACACAAATAACCTAGAAAGCAAAATTATTTAAGAAAGAGTTAAATGTTGATCCAACACTCATTCTTTTATTGCCAAAATATTCATCCATGTTAACGTATATTCATCCACCTAAGCAAATACTCATAAATCTAGATGACGTGCGACAATGTTTGTTTCAGTGGAGCCACATGTACGGAAATTGAGAAAAACCCGTAAAAATAAAATACAAAAGAAAAAGAAAAAGAAAAGAGTAAAGGGAAACAGTGATTAGCGCTAATGACGGAGAGGGGATTAGCATAATCGGGTGATTACTGGCATGGTCACCTTTCCGGAGAGGAAGAGGAATCTTCCGCGCTTGTATGTCGTTGCAGGACTACTGCCTTGCACTCACGGTCCGTCTCTCTCGTCTCGTCTGCCGGTTGGCATCAGTCACACAGGACCACCCACCGAGAGCCCGAACAATCAAACAAAGCGAACTGAAGAAGAAGAACAACAACAACAAGAGAGAAAAGTAGATTTTTTGCTGGAGGAAACTAAGCATTTGGATCACAGTGCCTGCTCTTACTTGTAGTAGTAGGCCGAAGGAGGAGCAAGCTCTATGTCACTGGGGCTGGCGAAGCACATGCACGCCGCTCGTTTGGTAGCCTGGAAAGAGCGAAGCAGCGCTAGTTCTGCCTTCGCTCTCCACGACCCCTCCTCTGCCTCTAGTCCATGTAGGAGCCCATGTGGAAAACTTGGGTACGTCACTGACACGCCATAATTTAGAACCAGGGTTTGGGTTGCAATTGGAGAGAATCCAGCAGAGGAAAGATGGAAACTTTGACTGAGGGTTAGCCGCATTGTTATCATGTGAGAATTTGGAAGGAGGGTTTGCAATAGCAATTGATGAGGTCGGGGATTTTGTTTCGGTGATGCAGGGGTTGTTGGATTCGTCGGTGGATGGGGCAGGAGCAGCTGCTGCTGCTGCTGCTGCACCGCCCCTTCTTTCGGAAGAAGAGTCTTCAGCCTCAGCAATGGTGGCTATGGGGGAGCCCGAGCCTGTGGCGCCGTGCGAGGTGTTCGGGTCAGGCGCCGAGTGGCTGAAGTGGATGCCGGAGGACGAGTCCATCGTCAAGTGGACTGACAATATCATCGACCAACAACAGCCTGACGCCGCAAGGGTTCGTCTCTCGTCTTTCTTGCTCTAAATCCATTCCCTACAATGAAAAGAAGAGTAAAAAACAACGAAAAGAAGAGCAAGAGCCGGATTGGGGTTTTATCAGCTATGGAGCTTGTCTTTGGCACTTCAGAGGGTTAGTTTTCTCAGGCTGGGAGTGTGGCGACAGCGTTAATAATTCTGCAGAGCTCTGTGTTAGTATTAGAACGGTGGGAGCTCTCGCATAATTAGTGTGGTAATGCGTTGATATTGTTTTTTCAGCTGGAGGAGGAATGTTTTTCCGGTCGTGGAGAATTTTTTTGTGCATATGTACTAGGGAATAGTTATCGGACATAACCCTTTTTGCAAGAAATGTAAGAGATCGGCAGCTTGGAAGCATCGATATTGACAACATAGGTTATGCATTTGGGCTCCTGTATGGGTTTTAACGCACATCTTGCTTTGTGAGCACGTTTTAAGGCTCTCGGTCCATCGGGATGATGATAGTATTCTTGGTATTGTTGGAAAGACGATGTGCACATTTCTCATTTTGGAAGACTCGATCCTATGGGTTGAATTTCAAAATGCTTTCCCATTGCTAAGGTAAGTAAGTTACAGTGTTGTGCTGGTATGGCATCTTTCAATTTTGTCAGATACTAAAGTGATGAGGTAAGAGATGCTGTGCCTGCACAACACTGGTTAGAAGTGTGCAGGGAGCAAATGCAAAGGAATTTATTGTTTTTGGTTGTGTTGTTTATAAGAATTCCCTCCTCCTCTCTCTTTTTTTTTACTATTGTATTTCTCGCTCTTGCTTTGGAGGAGGTTGTGCCTGGTGATGCTCCTTGTGTTTCTAGTTTTCTTTGTAGTTGTGGCAACGATATAGGCCATACCAGTTTGCTTGTAATGAGAAGAGCTTCTCAATAGAATGATGTTTTTCTTTGTGTGCCAGACGTCAAGTTCTGCTCCAATGCCTGCGCCGCCTCCCGTTGTTGAGCAGCGTCCATCAAGTAAGTTCTCTCTTTGCAATACTTCTACTGAAGAATGGTTGGGGCCTTACTACTCGATCTCTAGCTTCCATTTTCTTGATTCGAGTTTGAGAATAATTCGGTAACCTTTTTTTTGGTAAACCTTGGACATCTGTTTGCATTGCATTCCCTCTTCATATCACATCTAAACATGTTTAGATAGTATGAATGGGGCTGGAGGATTGAATGAGGGGCTACGTATGTGGTAAACACAACAACTAACATCTTTTAATGGGTTTTCTTTGTAGCTTCCACAAGCGCGATTTCGGCTGCTTCCCCAGGCAGTCCCAGCCCATCTTCTGGTGCAACTCCTTCTGCTTCTGCTTCTGCGAAGACTCGGATGCGATGGACCCCAGAGCTACACGAGAAGTTCATCGTGGCTGTGGCGCATCTTGGAGGGGCCGATCGTAAGTACACTGACCTCGGACATCCGTCGTCTATTTCATTTGCAAAATTGCCTGATTTTGCATATCACAAAGTTGGCAAGTCACGTTTTTGCGATGTTTTACGCACGCACGTCCGCACATACAATAACAGTATGTTAAATATACATTAATAGTACGTTCAACATATGATAAACGCACATCCTACGTTTTACGTATGTTGAACATAATCATCCTTGTGAACTGATGCACTTCAACATTTAAATGGTCACATTTGTTAAAAAATTCATGTTTCAATGCGCCTTAATTCTGATGTTCAAGTGCACAGACAGAGCTCTTAAAATTAGAACTGGTGTAGATCTCAGGACCAAAATTGTTCCATATTTTAATGAATATGAGGTTCTAACTGTTCTGTAGCTCATTAGTGGTGCACGTGAGGTATTTTTTTTGTTCTTGCATTCTGAGATATGCTCTCATCGTCTGCATTCTGTTTATGTGAAGGTGCTACACCAAAAGCAGTTCTGCGACTAATGGGTGTTGAAGGAATAACTATCTACCATGTAAAGAGTCACCTCCAGGTTTGTAAACTTCCTGTGTTGCCAGAAGGGTCTTTACTGCTGGATAGGGATCTCTATGCAGTAGAAGCTTAATGTTTTTCCTTACACAAGTAAGACGATTCGATGTGAACCAAATCAAGCTGCGAATATATGAATGTGGTGCTTTTCTTATATTTATGTACTAGTGACTTGAGGGCTAATATACGACCCTTTGTTGCGTTCAGAAGTACCGACTTGCAAAGCATATGCCAGATATGACCGAAGGTACGTTGCAAGGTCTCATCGTTCCTCTCTCATTGTGTTGGCAGATGCCTGTTGGATTAAAACATGCAGAAGTTCTATAGTAGGTTTCTTTTAGAGTTCCAATAGATTTCCAAGTGAGACCAGGGTTACGTTTAAATTCTAAGCCGCACATTGATTCTGTGGCACGAAACATGCAGAACAAAAAGCGGAACGAAGGAGGACTGAAAGCCTTCTGACGCCACTGGATATCACCTCGTAAGTTACCCTGTGAATCGTAAGCTAACTGGAATTAGTTACCAAAGTAGCATCTGTTAGCAAATTGGTGCTAATTCCTGCTAACTAACTGGCACTGGGTTTACATTCATTTTCCATTAGTTAACTTAACTCCCCGATTTTGGTACAAGTGAACTAATCATGCTTAGAACCGATGGCTTGAACAGCAGTTAAACCCTATCCTCTCTGTTTAGATTCTAAGCCCAATTCTGTCATCCCATTGCAGGAGCCACCAAATTACACAAGCTTTGCAAATGCAGATGGAAGTGCAGAAAAAGCTTCACGAGCAGCTTGAGGTGGTTTCTCTTTCCATTAGTTTCTCTTGAAAATCACTGTTTTTGTATTGGAACGTTTACTTGCACTGCAGTAGGTGTGCCAATATCCGTGTTATCTCTGGAAGCTCACGAAAAGTTTTGACTTCAAAGGTTTTGCTGAACGAAGAAAAACACAAAGTAACCACACCTAAATCATGCACGATAAGTACATATTGATTTGAGAATGTACACCCTGTCAACATCAGAACTTGTGTTGGTTCAGATCAATCTACCAACAAAGCTTTGAACCCTTATCACTTTTGCATATGGTATCCAAATAATGCGTTTTTTGGTGCGCTGGAATCCTCTTTCATTTGCTATCAAGAGTATTTAAGAGTTCCAAACATTCTAATAATAGAAACTATGCTCAGTGTGGCAATTAGGCGTGGCTACCATATTTTGATCAAGCAAAATGCGATTCTCTTTACAGGTCCAACGAGAGCTGCAGTTACGGATTGAGGCTCAAGGGCAATCACTTCAGAGAATGATTGAAGCGCAGACGAGAGCGGGAGGAATGGTTTTAGGCCACCCTGGCTCTGAGTTGGCCCTTCCAGTAACTGAAGGAAGTGCCCCTGTGACCGCGAATGCTGCAGCCACCGCAGATGTCCCCAGCTCAAGTGAGCCCATCAAGGAACGTGAGACCATTGAAGCTACTGCCCCTGTCACCGTGCCACTTGATGAGGAGCCTCTGCTGAAGAAAGCCCGGATGGACCAAGATTGTGGCCCCATGATCTCGAGCTCTGCAAATTCGCAGGAAACGAGTAGTAGCTTACAGAAGGTATGCACACCAAATAAAAATTTGATCATTGGTTCCTATTCTTAACTTTTCTTAACAATTGAAAGATGATTCCAATGCATCTCAACATGAAATTTCTGGACACCAAATGAATAAACTATGAATTTTCAAAGTGCTGACCATCAAGAATTTAGGACCTCGCTGATTTTCAGCGATTTTCGTGTGACATCCGATATTTCATGGGTTCGTACATTTTTCGCACGGATTTTGCGCTAATTTAACACTAAATCTGTACGGCATCTACATTCACTCTTTTTGTTATCTAACAAAGTGCAGAATTCGTGCAAAAAATGTAAGAACGCATGAAATATCGGATGTTGCACGGAAATCTTTTAAAATCCATGGGGTCCTAAATTCCTGATGATGATATGTGTACCCGAAATTGACCCTAGGCTCTGATGTTTAGACCATGTACAGTACATTTATATTAGTGTCGCAATTACCTTACTAGTTCTAGTCCTTGGCAGGTGCAACGGCCCTCAAACCCAGTGGATGAAACAAGGCAGCTCTCAGATGCACAGATTTCAGTGGGAATATCTCAAAGACAAGGGCATGCGTCCTGTGTTTCACAGCACCCTGGATCAATGGCTCGCAAGCCGGTCCAAGCCTGAATGGGTGCTTGTATGTTAGAGGGAGATCAGGGTTTGTATTGTGTTCACTGGCAGGCATTCATTGATTTACTTGGAGAAGTGACAATGCTTATGCTATATTAAAGGGGTATTTTGTGAAATGGTATTATTTTACCTCGTTGTGCGCATGCTTGGATTGTTCAATTGAAGAACTAATCTAGCTCTTAAATTTCTGGTTGAAATGGTATTTCTGACGTTCAAGGGTTCACTGTAAATTGTTTAAGGTTGGGTATAAAATTGCATTCTCATTGGTTGTCAGATTGTTTCACGTGTTCTCATGGTTTGAAACTGGGTTTGGACAAGAGTACTTTCAAAGTACCCAATTATTTCAGCAGGTGTCACTCTACTGTACAGTCAGGTAGGAATTGCTTACGAATTCCCACTGCAGGGAATTTTTTTTGAAAACTTTGAACACTCCGTGCGAACTCAAAAATGATCCGATTTGGAAACCGCAAAGTGCGTTGGAATCACATCGGCGTGTACTACAATATCGTTACAAATTTACACATGTATTAGTGAAAGTTATACAATAAGTTAAAACTAATATATACACTATCTACCATTGAATGCTCTTACCGTTTGTTTCAGTTACCGTGTACATTTAGCAAGCATATATGAAATGAGCGTTTGAAATTGTTCTTGAGATACTTGGGCCTATACTTGTAAGATAATTTGTATCATTCCATTTGTTTTATTTGTACCTTTTTATTTTGTAATGGTATAGGGGCTTTCATGGGATTTAACAAAAGTCCATTTGTCATCATTCCTCCAACTAAATAATCAATAGTTCATTTTGTGGAACTTGTTTATGAAAGTCTATCAATTGGCTTCTATTTTATGCATGATAGACCTATTCAATTCACATTGATGGAGGATGGTGATCCAATACACCGTAGTAGATGTCAAGATGATTGGAGACATGGCCATGGAATCAAAAAGATCATGAAAGAAAAAAAAATGAAATGACACAAATCATTCAAGAAGTATGAGCTCAAGTATCTCAAAACAACTTCAAACACTCATTTCATATTTTCTTGCTAAAATGGACACTGTAACTGAAGCAAACGGTAAGAGCACTCAATGGTAGATAGTGTATATATTAGTTTTAACTTATTGTATAACTTTCACTAATACATGTATAAATTTGTAACGATATTGTAGTACACGCCGATGTGATTCCAACGCACTTTTCGGTTTCCAAATCAGATCATTTTTGAGTACGCACGGAGTGTTCAAAGTTTTCAAAAAAAATTCCCTGCAGTGGGAATTCGTCAGCAATTCCTACCTGACTGTACAGTGCAGGGTTTTTCTTGCACTGTAGTAGTGGTCCCTCCAGATTTAAACCATTGTGACTGTACCACAACATTGGAGTTTGGCACCATGATGCCAAAAAAAAGAACCCTGGTACAGTGGGGTCCAATAAGTCTGTAATTTTTGTACTGTCATTGACATCCTTCGCATTTGCACGGAAATGATTGAATGAGCATGGAATTTTGAATACAACGTTGCAACTTCAAAAACAACATATGAGAAAAATGTGGTACCATGAAGATGAAGGGAAAAATAGATTAAAAAATTAAAATTAACTTTTAATACTTAAAATTTCTTAGCAATTACATAAATGCTTTTTACTATACAACATTTCAGTACAAGGTAGAGGTTGTGATGCTAAACATTATGGTTCATTTCAAATATAAAATAGAGAACTGACCTAGAGGGGTGTATAGATGATATAAGTTTTTTGAAACAATTTCAATATACCAAGTATAAACAATAATTTTGACATGATGTTTCTCACTACAAAATGACTATTTTAAAAAACCAATCGTGTCACATGAAAGCTTTTTGCGTTATTTACATGACAACACAACTATTTACTATTTGATACTACCACCATTTGCTTTGAATATGGCTTGCAATCTTCCAGGCATGTTAGAGATGCAAGTTTGCAGATGTTGTACACTCACCTTGTTACATAGTCGTAGCGTAATTTCTAGCATTCCTTCTCTATTTCGTGGTTTAAACTCATACCTAAAGAAGTCCTTCACCACACATTTTCAATTAGGCTTAGGTTAGGTGAATTTGTTGCCCATATCATATAATACGTCATAATTTTTTTCCACTACCTTGGTAAAGTATTACGGTGAAGGAGTACCAAAAAATTTTAGTAAAAAGAAATACAATTGAGAAATAACTCATTATTATCAAATGGGCATTGCATACTTTATTTCAATCTCTTGCACTAAGATGCTCGCTAAGATGTCATTTGACCCCCTCTTCAAAAGTGGTGCTTTACTCATTCTTCCACCGACATGGTTCTATCTAAAGTGTAATTTGTGGTCTGAAGACCACTCTCAATGCTCTCTTGCAAAATTGGTTTCGTGGAAATTGGATATCCTGAGTGAGAGCAATGTTGATTCAAAGTGCCAATTACAATCAGTGATCTAAGGCTTCAAATAGAGAGATTACAGTAGTACCATAGTCGGGTTGCTATCCTACAAACGAATATTTAATATTTCTTAAAAAATAAGGTTTGTTCATCAAAAAATGAATTTCTTTTTGAGCAAAAAATGATTAAAAATGACCCCAAATGGCCTAAAATAGCTTAGAAATAGCAAAATATAGCTAAAAATGATTTATTCTATTTTAGTTTTTTGTCCTTATAATTTTTGATTTTTTACGTTTTTTAATTTTTGAAATATTTTTGGGGACCCTACTATGGTACTACGGTACATTCACTTTTTAGACCTCACTATACAGTGCCCGGAAGTATATCATGTGACCCCACTTTTCAACCTCGCACTAAAACATTCATTACACTCATTACAACAATTCATCGACCACGAAATTATGCATATACCGCTGATTGAACATGAAGCATTTTTGGGCCAAATTTGTCATCATTGAAAATGCGCGGTTTATGATATAATGCCAAATTGCCAACTTTAAGGTCTCTTTTATTAAAAAAATCATATCCACTACAAAATAGTTGCAAAGAATCCGAATTTTAGGTAGAAGTTAGAAGTTGCAGTAACGCACAATATGGTATCACAAACAAAATGGTATTCTTATAAAAAACTTGTGTCCACATTCATAATTAAAATAATAAAGCCAAAATTTAGTTTCAATATATAATACGTTAATTGACCTACCTTTATCACTTTTTTGTGACATCATGTTGTTCTTTACTGCAACAATATGAGTTAATGTGTTAATCTCGAATATGGAATTGTGCAAATTTTACAGACATCCGACCAATATGCGCAGAATTTAAGAGTTGATCAGATGGTATATTGTGTTGAAACTAAGCTCCATTTCAGGGGTGGTTCTGTTTCTACATTCCAAACAATCTTTTGCAAATTTTTGAAAACAAAATGCACTTAATTTAACTATTCATCACCTCATCTTCTTCAAATTAAGTTATTGAACATCACATTTCTTGTCCCATAGATTTTACAATGATATTTTGATTCCAACTAAACCTCAAGCATACAATTATAGACACAAGTTTGTGCATGCGATTTCAAGAGCAAAATTTCTGGTACGACGAACCCAAAGACATCCATAGGAGCATAATCAAACTAGCTACATATACATGTCAATCACCCAAGACAAAGGTTCACAAATAAAATAAAAATGCAAAAACTACAAAGTGCACATTGTGTATAATTCTGTGTTTTATGCATGGGTACTATGTCTTTTATACATGCATATTTCTGTAGTTGCATAAGCATTCAAACTAATTTTAATTTTGCACCAATTTTGCACCAGTTCATTTTCTGATGACCCAACGACCACCTAGTGTTTAGCTGGGCACAAAAGGGTTATGCACATTGAGGAAGATGCTTATGTACCTAGTATATGGAATAACAGTAAAGGTTTCTGAGAAGTTTAGGGTTTAGGGTTTATTAGTTGAGACGATATGCCCTCTGTTCAGAACCTGCTGCTTTGTTGACATTAGTGTCAAACAAGGAGCAAAATTTTAGGAGTTATCATGACCATAATTTTAAAAATATTGAGAGTGAAAGTGTTCAAATTGATGCAAAATGCATGACAGTTTTGAAATATCTCATGTTTGTTGGGTTAAAATCCAAGTCAGTATAGTGATATAAAAGGCAAAAAAAAAGGCAAAATCAAGTGTCCCTGTGATGCATGACGTGAAGCTATATATATTTTTTGCTTTGAAGGTCTATAGTCTATATTATTGCTAAAGAATAATTGAGAATCAAATGAACCTAAATATGTGCAATGATAATGGGCTATACCACTTTAGTGTCCTCACCTAAGTTGTCATTTGGTATCCTCGATCAGTTGATGCTCGATTCCACCTAATGGCCGTGTCGGTGGCAACTATTTGGTTCCACCGAATCCAGTAGAGTGTTTCCAAAACTGCAAAGGCTACAAGCTCTAGTACTAGTAGGATAATGTATCCTAATTTCATTGTGTTGGGACCATTTACAAGACTAAAGCCGACAAAGATATTGATACAAGCAAAGAAGAGTGCGAAGCGACCCACCCACCAATGATACCAGTTCCAATATTTGCGCATCTTGGCATCTTTATGAGGGCGCAATACTACTGCCAAAACCTGCAAAGTAGAGTGTTTAGCTTATATGTTCTACGCAATTTGAACAATTTTTCCTTACAAATGGACCCTCTCACTTCTTTTTTTTATTGCCTAGAGTGACACAAAAAACTACTTCATAAATCACATAATTAATTTAAATTGCATTTGGAAGTTTCTTTTATCATAAACAAATAACTATACACTAGCCTTTAAGTGACAAAATGGCCAATAGTGGTCATGATTATCCATTTGAAGTGAAATGAATCATTCAAGGAAAATAACAAGATCTATGAATTTAAAAAAATAACATACCCTACATTTTTTAACAAGAGAAAAATATTTTGAAAGTTACTATTATAGGTAGTTGACTACCAAAATAAAATTTCAATTCTTAGCTTAGGCTTAGGAAATTTCTAAGTAGAATAGAAAAATATACCAATTGAAAAGAGACACCATATTGTACATTTTTAGAATTTTTTGAAAGTGACTATAATTGGTAGTCACACTTTCCAAAGTGGACTTTCTAATTTTAATACATGTAATAAGAAGTTAACATTAAGTAGGTGGAGAAAGAAATTGCATAAGGAGAGAATTCCTATACATTAGTTGTAACTTTGTGAGGTGAGGGGGCCCAAATGAACGTACCTGTAAAATAGCCATAGCCATAAGGAAGACACCGAGCCCTTTGTGATTATCCAAGTGTGGGACATAGTTGGAGTCATCAATCTGGGCACCCAAAGCCATTCCAACAATGACAAAAACGAAGCCCACGAGTTGCAATGTGATATGGATGTAGAACCAAGCGGGGTCAAAGTCTCGAGCATATCGAGCCACCATAGCTCCAATAGGCAACAAAACTCCCCATCCAATCACTATTATGGCTCCATGGGCTTTCACTTTCTTGTCTTGGTTTGAGGCAACCGATTCACCCACAACCCCTGCACGCGTCCATGTATAGCTCTCACTCAATCTCTTCTAAGGTAGCACCCATAACCCACAATGCACTAGAGACTGCCCAATAATGGTTAACAACCAAACTCAATGAAAACACTGTAGAAATTGATAGAAATTTTTGCCAACCAATCAACTCCTTGCACTATTACCTATATTAATCAATTTCAAAAAGCAACTTGAACCAATTTGTGGAATCATACTGATGTAACTCATGAATTTAAGACGATCTAGTTATTTGTTTTGGGTGATGATTAACTTTTCACTTAGAAATTTTGCCTCTTGCCTCTCAACCACTGTTTTTGGCCAATTTCAACCAGATTTTCCTTAAAATATTATCTGAAGAGCTAGGAACTCAACTAAACTTACTCTTTAAAAAAAACCACATTGTGCTCAACCAATGAGAATTGACACATCCTTATTGACTGGTTAACTTGACACTATGTTATCCGTTTGTGATGCTCTAAGTAGATGATACTATAATTGTCAAGGTCTTGTTTTCATTTTTTGTGAATTTGGTCCATATTGAGGTACAAAACGTAAATGAAAATTATACATGATTAGGGTTTTCAATTTTGAGAATTCAAAAACTGGCTTCTTTTTGGTTTTTGGCTACAAGCTTCATTGCATAACACTCCCAAATTCCCCCAAAAAGTACTGTCAGAATTGTCATCATTGCTTAAACTGTGACACAAATAACCCTCTCTTCCTTAAAGATTCTGAGATTATGGATGCATAACAAACTGAACGCTCAAGTTCTAAAACCTAAATGATCTTGACCTAAAATTTTTGACCATAACTTACATGCATACCCAGAATTTCAAGAGAGTGGCACATTTCTAGGCACCTCTTTGACTACTCAGTAGTAGTTTTTGGAGTTCTTTACAATTGAAGGTCACAATTTTGGCACTCTCAAATTACATGCCAATTCAACAAATATGACCATGCTCAGGTCATGTACTGCAACGTACTTTCACCAAAATGGGGCAAGTTTAAATTATTTAATGCAATGCAGAAACATAGCATTCTTGCCTTAAACTAGTGTGAGAACCATCTTACTAGAGCCTATGTAATCCTTAATACTTTCTTATTAATAAGGTTATATTATTAACTTAGAGAAACAAGGAAGCTTAAAAACAATTTTTTTTATTTTAAAGAATTCAACAACAAAGAAGGAAAAAATAAAAAAATAAATTCAAAAGAGACAAAAGAGATACTGGTGGTGTAAAATGCCTTATTTGTCTCTCCTCTACAAAGATTTTTCACATTTCTCTCTAAAACAATCACCACGTATGAGATAAAATTGTAGAAGATGAGATAAAAATTTGCTATCAAGTTGTACAAAAAGACTTGTATCATTGTAGCACATGGGCTAATTTTGGGATTCTGTACGGGGTGATGGCCTGGTATAGGTACCCCTCCAAAAATAGTGTGATTTTCGAGAAATAATTATTGTTTTGGTAAGAAAAAAATTGAAAAATTACAAAAATTAGAGGGTGTTATAGACACAATGACTGCAACTATATACATGATATTAAAGACAGAATTTATAGCGTACATAGAATGAGTTAGATATAAGTCACACTATGTGAGATGCGTAAAACTATGTGAGATGCGTAAAAGTGGTACCCAAATCAAGCCATTCTTGAATGATTGTCATGAAACTGTTGAAACTGAGTGAGAAGACATTGATCGACGTTGAGAATTCAAGGATGGGATTCTGCATGTGGGGTCAAGATTTTTATGATTGAACACACTTACTAGAACTAAGATGAGAGTTTGAGTTTCTAGAGAAGACATCGATTGATCTAGAGAATTAGGGCCGCTTCACACTATGGCCGTTGATTTCCACCAAGAGGCCGTCGATTTCCACCAATCAAATTGCAAGAAACCATGGTTTCGACCTCTCGACCCTTCACACTAAAGGCCAAAGTTCAAAGGCTGTGGACCTTCAAAATGCTTACATGGCAACACTTTTTGACCAAGGTGACGGCCGCTCGAGAGGAAGTTTGGGTTCTACATTTTGCAAGACCCGTCACTATGGTCGAGAGGCCATCAATTCCTTATCAATAAAAATGAAAACTATATTTATTGCCCATTTTCAGTAGATTTCTTTGGACTCTCAATCCCACGGCCTCTCTACTTGGACGGCCATAGTGTGAAGCGGCCCTTAATTCAAATGGAAATGGAATTGGAATTGAGCGTTAACGTACCGACAGGGAACTGAGATTCCTCCATGAAGCGAGTGGTGTGTTGAGTAAGGTCAGCATTGTCGACGCCAGTGGCGGGGCCTTGAGCATAAAGCAAGAAATTCGGCGCGGCTTCGGAGGTGGCGAAGTCGATTTGAAAAGCCATGTACACAGTGGTGGACTGGGCGTCGTAGAAGAGCTCCGGGCCTGCCTTGAAGTTGATCCGACTGTTGTCCCGCACCACCTGACTCTCCGACGCGCCTTGCAGGTACCATTGCTCCACGCGCACACCCTTGGCGCCCAACGTGGCCACCACGGCTGTGGATCCTATCATTTGCCCCGGCAGGCCTGAGAATCCCAGCCCTGCCCACTGCTTCGCTCCCAGCGGCGCTGCCACCACTATGCTCACGAACCCACTTGAATTGTCTCTCCGGGACTGCCCATCACCACGGTCACACAAATCATCAATCACAGCCATTCATAATAGCTCCGGAAAATGGTCAATGCCCATCCATACTCAGCTCACGGCTTTAATTCTGAAAGGTTTCGATCGATTACAAGCGCCATTCTCAGCTAGGAGGCTAGTTTACACTTGAGAGGAGGAAATCCAGCATACTAAACGAAAGGCCTGAATCGATCTCGCGCCTCTGTGTGTAGTTTTTAACCCTTAAAGATCCAGATTGCCCATTCCGGCCAGTATTATAGAGTCGTATTTCATTCTATTTGGAATGGTTCTACACCTCCTATGAGTTTGATATTAAAAGTGAAGTTAAAATTCGTGGCTACATGGTCTTAAAAGCGATTGGGATCTCAATTTAGAACTTTCAACTTACAACCAATGTCAAATATAAAGCAACGTATCTACTATCCCCAAGGACTTTTAAGGGTTAAGAGCCTCATGATCCTATAGCTAGAGCAGGTTTGTGATAAGGCCTAGACGGCATTTCGATTAGGGTCTAATGAGTTTTTAGATCTCACTGATCGAGCCCTGGTTTTATAAATACAACTACAAGATCCATAGAGCTTCGTTGCCATCCGACAGTGGATCCTCTACACTACACCCGAACATGCAAACAGGGTAACTCCAAAATTAGGGCTAGTTTATCAACTGTCGATCTTCTTCAATAGTTACTTGCCATAGTTGCTAGAAACATCGCCGAATCACATCGGACAGTAACCAAAACTCAGAAGATCGCTTGATACTAGATATGGCCAATTGAGAGGTGGAGTTGTAGTAGAAGAAGTGGAAGTACCAATCAATTGCTTCAGTTCTGGTGTTGATTAAGGTAAGACTACGTTAATTTCCAGAAGAAGAGTAGGGTGGAGATCGATCGATCTAGAGGCAGGGATATAATATATATACATACCCAGACGATGAAGTCGTTGGTGCCGGAGCCATCAGGGGAGAATGTCGTGTCCCGGCATTGGAGAGTGTCAGTCGGGAAGATGGTCACATTGACAGACAGCGGATGCTGGCACGATGCGGCGGACGTCCTGGGCGCGTGCATTGCCAGAATCAGTGCACACAACAACATCGTAATCACATGTGATCTTGAGCCCTTGTAATAATAAGGGTAAGCCGCAGCTGCAGCTCTGATTCTACTCATCTCCATTGTGGCCAGTCGAACAGCACTTCCGGCTTGGCTCGATATATCTGTCAAATGAATGCTTCGATCTAGCTCAATCCGAGCTGAATCTTAAGTTCCGCAGACTAGTTGCACCATTCTCACAGTAGACCACTCTTGCAAAGCATACAGATGTGCTCATCAATCGATCTCTGACTGGATCCGAGCTCATATCAAACCAGCAGAATTTCACCAGTTGGTGGCAGATCTGAATCTGGTTTGAACATTCAAAACGGAACATTTGGCAAGATCCCGACCGGTACGTACTACGGTTCTACCGTATTTGTGCATGTACAGAGCTCTGGAATTAAAGATGATCTTGGAATTCCACGTTCCGGGAAGCACTTCCAAATGTAACTTACGTGAAAGCTCTTCGTCGAGGTACAACCCGGTCACAATGTGGAGAGCTCCAAGTTCCAGTCAGTTGCTCTATATACAGTATATGGGTGCATATATAGTGCTTTTCCAAATATAGATGACGTGCAAAGGAAGAGGAAGACACTTTTCTTTACTAGTTTTCTGATTTCTTGTATCGGCATTCAGCGGTGAGGGTTGCTTTTTCAGAAGGACCCCAAGTCACTCCCAGTGGGTATTCTTATTCTTGGGTACACCCTCTAGGCCTCCACTGTAGAACATGCGGCGTACATGCACAAAGTGGTGTAGGGATAGCAACAAACTGACACTCACAGAAAACACACCAGCGTATAAAGTTCATGCACGAGTAGAAAGTGTGGTTTTTGAGCACTAGTTTAATAAGAGCTTGGTGCCCAAAGACACTATTTTATTTATTTCAAAAATGCTTTCCTGAAACAAATTGAGTCAATGATAATTCATTGTTGCCAAAGGTTAATATTGGCACCAATTTTGTGTCAATGATGATTTTAAACACCAAATTTTAGCATATGTTATTGTTTGATGTCCAAAGACTACCTTTTTACTATACTAGAGAAATTTGTAAAGTCGTGAAATCTCAGGCATCCGATATTATGTCAATTAAAATTTTGGCTTTAAAGGCTGCTTCATACTATGGGCGAAGGTCGAGAGGCCGCCAATTTCCACCAATTAAATTGCAAGAAACCATGGGTTCGGCCTCTTGACCCTTCACACTAAAGGCCAAAGTTCAACGGCCGTCTCTTTCCAAAATGCCTATGTGGCAGTACTTTTTGATCAAGGCGACGGCCTCTCGAAAGGAAGGTTAGTTTGGGTCGGAGGGGAATGGAAACCCAAACTATGGTTGAGAGGCCGTCGATTTCTTTTCATAAAAAATGAAAACTATTTTTTATTGCCTATTTTCATTAAATTTTTTTGGACTCTCAACAAAGTTTGGACTCTCAACAAAGTTTGGACTCTCAATCCCACCGTCTCTCGACTTGAACGGTCATAGTGTGAAGCGGCTCTAAAAATAAGAGTATCGCGTTTATAATGCGTGGAAAATTAGTGAAGGTGATATTGAATATCATTATGATGTAAAATTAGCATGATATGAAGATTTCAGCCACTTAGTAAAAATTTCAGTCCTCACTAATTTTGAGATTTTACAAAATAGAGCGTGTTTCGGGAATTAGTACCACACACACTAAATGGAATAACCAATGTAGTGTTGATTGTGACATATAATAGAGTTAACCGAAGTTAGCCCAAAGAGGAAAGTTTTGGCAAACTCGTATTAAATTCATATAAATAAACCAAAAATTAGTCTATGATGAGTTGGGAGACAATTTAAAGCAAGGCACTAGTTGTCATTATTCTCCACACCTAGCTATAACTCCCACACTTTCCACCAAAGCTCCAAGCCCATGGCCCACAAAGGGACAATCTATAACATGACACTAGTATAGTTTGATAGAGAGGTTAGAGCATCTCCACCAAGCTGTGCCAAAGGCGGCCTCCAAAATATTTGGCGAGGCCTTCCTCATTTTCTTCCCCCACTGTAGCCTTGATAATTGTGCAAGACGTTCAGGCCTCTTCGAATTTTGTTAAAGGCTCTTCATTATTGAGGGTGATCACAAAATTTTGAGGCGCCTCTATTACGGGTATTTCTTTTCCTGTTGTGATTCAAGAGCTAAACCAAGCAAGAGTGAAACGAAGCAAGAGAATAAAGTGCAGATTTTTCTATTTTCGGCAACGACAGTGGATCTTGAGCTTCACATGGATGGGGGACAAACACGGCCAAATCCTTTTTGCCTTTCCTTGAACCCCTCAAACAATTTTTGACGCAGAAGATTACATGCGACACGGTGGAGATGCTCTTAGAAGTAGAGCAAAAAAGGGAGATTAGACGCGCTTCTTTTCGGTTAACTAAAATATTGGCATGAAACTTGGTTCACATGTGGAACCATAAGAATGACAGAGCACAATGAACTGGAGAATGGAGGCCGCCGCCACCTCTTCTAATTGATGGTAACCACTGTCCGGCATCTAAATTCAGCTATTAACATGACAATGCTTGCATTGATACTGCACCAAGAGTGTGCAAGTGATAGTCAAATGATGAACTTCTACACATCCAACAGGAAGATACTTGCCATTTGAGACCTAATTCAAATAGTCAACTTATGAAATTTGACGTATCCGGACGGCAAGAAGATACTTAGCAAATCCTAATCCTAATGGTCAAGGAACAAGATGGTATCAGAATTGTGCGCATCGCTGCAGAGGAATGGAGATGTCTAAGCTTCATGCTCACTTTAGGCTTAGTTACCTCCATGAAAACCATTCAATACAGCTGAAAGCTTTCCCTCCCCAGCCGTATATCCTGCAGAAAATCAGTTGACCCCAATTACTGTGACTTCAAAGTGTATTCAATCATCTGCGCACTTAATGAATCGACAATTAATCCTTAAGCCTGTGTATTTTCTGTAGTGTAGGAAAATTGGACCCCCTGCTGCAAATCATCTGTTTGTGTGAAATTAAATGACTTCTGTTTGACACGATTTACACTGTAGTGTAGAAAAAAGAGCTTGAAAATGATGTATTGCAATCAGAAAACGAAGGTAAAATGAGAAAATGCCATCGTTGCAAAGTTCAGTGATGCAGATGGCCATATTGGGCGCTTAGATGCTTAGGGTTTAAGCTCCGAAAAGCAACCAACAAGGGTAAATAGATCTGATAACAAGGAGACCATAAAATCACAAAAAGAATCATGCAGTCAACTATATACTTGGTCTACAAGATCAATTCCATCTTCTACAAGATGCCGTGCAATGTTGTGATCGAGCATGCATCGTTCCGTTCCCAGTGTTCAATCTTCAATAACTTAGCACCTATCCGATTGCGCCGAAATGAGGACAATCCATTCGTGAAGAGACGAGAATGCCCAAATCCTAAATCCTAAACCCTAACCATAATTAATACTGCATTGATTGCCCACGTGATTATAATCCGTTTGGAACGACAAGTCCAAGCTTCGCGGTATGATTGCCAACAGGCAAAGCCATTTGTTGCAGGGTTTTGTAAGAAATGAATCAGTGAATTAGTTAATGCGGTTTGAAATTACCACTTCCAATTGTTACTTGGACAGAACTTGTCATTTGGTGCCTGCACTTGCATTCTTTCCCGAATGTATTGAAAGTTGGTTAATGGTTTTCGAAGCTGAAAACTGATCTTCCCGCCTTGTGATCGGAGACTCGCTGCCATGACCTTCATGCTTTGTGATTGGAGATCCATCTTCATGCTGCCAATGCTACCTCTAATTCAAGTGATTAACCAGCACTGAGGAAATCCAAAGTGTCCGGAGATGCACTTTGTCCAAATTCCATAGTTCATAATGGAATCTGCCTATATTCATGGTTCATCTATGGAATTTGGGAGAAATTGCACTTTGGATTTCCCCAGTGCAGCACTTTTGCCCCCGCCTAAGCTATTCCAATGCAGAACATGTTGCTTGGTAAACTACTCTGAAACTCACTAATGGTGAGACACGGTACCCGTTGGATGACAGTTACAAGACGAAGTATGTAAGCTGCTGTGGTTAGGGTTTGGCTCTAGACTCTCTTGGAAGCCTCTTGCTCGTTTTCTTCAACCAATCGGTTGTTCATTGAGAGTTTCACTGCGGAGGACGACGACGACGACGACGACGACGGAGGATCTTCTTTCTTTGTTGCCGACAGGAGAATTGACTGGAGGATTCAATAGGCCGAGTGATTCAATGGGGAGTCGGAGCCGCATGCTGGCGCTGAGTTCGCGGTCCGCGTCGCAGAATGGGCGCCTGAGTCCTTACGGCCAGTCGATGCGAGGCTCCTCTATGGGCGGTGGTGGAAACCAAAGCATGAGCGGCGGTGGCGGAGGAGGAGGAGGAGGAGGAGGAGGAGGAGGAGGAGGAGGGCCTAATAATTCTTTGCCCGCCGCCATTCTGGAGCAGAAGATCCAATCGCAGCACATGGAGATTCAGAGCCTGTTGACGGAGAATCAGCGTCTCGCTGCCACGCAGGTGGCGCTTCGCCAGGAGCTTGCCGCTGCCCAGCAGGAAATGCAGCGCATGACCTCCATGGTTGCAGGTAACTAATTTCTTTGCAACCTCATCAAGTCTCATGATTCATTGTGGTGTATACGTCGCAACATCTATGTGACCAGTGATCTCAAAACTGGCTAAAATTAGCTGGATTTCTATCCAGAAAATGGGGTTGCTAAACACACAAAGAAAGAAAATGAATTTTTTTTTGAAACGTAGCGAGAATGCTCATCGTGATATAAATATGTAGCAACTTCATGAGGCGATATCCGCGGATATCATCATGGTATCACCTTAATATATCAAGGGTATTGCCGGATATTAAAAGGTATCGTGAGTATTGTATGCACTGGGTAGCAAAAGTAGATACCATTTATGTGGGAGGTCGCATAATGTTCTAAATGTCATAAAGTGGTTCTGAGATCATTGTATGTGACGTACCCGCACCTACATACCTCAGTTTAAGCTCTTGAATAATGTGGAATTGAGGATTCATGGGTCTTCGGAAACGAAAATCAGTCGGAGTGAGTTCTTCAGAGTCAAAATGTGTGGGTTGTATACACCGTCGACTCTGGTCCATTCTGAATGGACTAAAGATCAGCAATAGAAGATCACAAATGAGAGCTAAGCAATTCATTAACTGAAACCAACGCATTCTCCAAAATCACTGTGGATTTGATCATGATTGGACAATTGTTCATGTCGTCACAAAATGCCATGTTATGTACTCGGTTATGTAATGTTTAGAATAGCTAAAGTCAACATAGCATGCATGCAAAGTGAATATTGTCATCTGTGAAATGAGCATTTTTAGTGCACATGGTGATTTTGAATCAGGACTTTCTTTGTCCACCCATCCTTCAAATATAGTTAGTTGTTGGTGTCAGCATACGAAACCTTATACTACCAAACCAACCTTTTAAAACAAACTCCTGAAGGACTAATTTTACTTTGTTACTTGGTTCTCAACTTTTCGCCAGTGAAAAAGCCACATGTTTGCTTGTAGTGAGCATTCAGCCACTCTGACTGCCTTTTCATCCATGTAGTGATTTGTAATGCATCATGTGATTCCATCCATGTAGTGCACTAAGTGTAGCCCATTGTGTATAGTGTCTACCGTACCCTTGACTTTGTGTATAGTGTCTACCCTGACGAGGGGGAAGTAGTCCTGCACCACTGGTCCTTTGTCCAGTGGACGTTGAACCATGGGTGGGTCAAACAGACACTTTATTTAAGGTTTGAAGGCCCAGAGTTCAATCTTAGGGCCGCTTCACACTATGGCCGAAGGTCGAGAGGCCGTCGATTTCCACCAATCAAATTGCAAGAAACCATGGTTTCAGCCTCTCGACCCTTCACGCTAGAGGCCAAAGTCCAAAGGCCGTGGACCTTCAAAATGCTTACATGGCAACACTTTTTGACCAAGGTGACGGCCTCTCGAGAGGAAGTTTGGGTCCTACATTTTGCAAGACCCAAACTATGGTCAAGAGGCCGTCGAATTTTTTTCATAAAAAATGAAAACTATATTTTGTTGCCTATTTTCAGTAGATTTCTTTGGACTCTAAACAAAGTTTGGACTCTCAATCTCACGGCCTCTCGACTTGGACGGCCATAGTGTGAAGCGGCCCTTACTAGGTGTCAGAATACGGGCTCTTACATGGCATTGATCAAGCGCCTTTCCTTTCCTATGTTGTGGTACTTGCGGTTTTGTTCATGGAGGAATCTCTCTTTTTTAACACTCCCTACATGTCAGATGTGCTCTCAACTCAACATGTACAAGCTGTACATAACATGACAGATTTATTCTCAGGATTATCAACTGGGAATGTGCCAATACGAAGTGTGCAATTAGACGGAGGGTTGAGTGTAGTTGAGTGTTAATATCGAGATTCTTAATTCACTGAGTGGCTTGGCTTGAATGGTTGATGTATGTTTAGGCATGCAATCCGAGAAAGACGCGCAGATAAGATCATTGATTGAGAAGGCTGCCAAACTGGAGTCGGAACTGCGATCTACGGAGACGGTTCGGCAGGAGCTTATTCAAGCCCGAGCCGATTGTCAGAAGCTGCATCAGCATTCACAAGATCTGACACAACAAGTGCGGACCTCAACGCAGGAGCTTCAGCGTGCTCGTGCCGAGGTGCAACAAATCCCTCTTCTGCGTGCAGAGTTGGACTCCCTTCGATCCGAAATGCAGCGAGCCAGGTGCTTCTTTGGCCGCCATCCCACTAGTAGAGTTGATTTTGAGTCATCAAAAGACATGATGGTGTTAGAGAGACATTTAGTCGTTAAAGACTTGTCATATTAGACAAGATTTCTACTACGAATCCCTTGTTGAAATTTAACCCCTCTAGTACCAAGGATTAATGGTTTTAAAATGGTCATTGTATTTTGGAAAAATATATTCAGATGGGGCCGAATTCTATATCGCCAAAATCAGCAAAGAACATTGCATGTGCTGCTCAAATAATAAATTAAATTGAACTAAAGAAAGCTGCTATATGGCCTACTGAAAAAGTGCTAAGAAACCAGGAAGTCCAGTGTGGGACTCTTGGTCCTAAATTAGGGCCTTTTAGCAGGTCATATGAGGACTTTCTTAAATTAAATTAAATATATTCTTAAACCAACACATGCAATGTTCTTCACTGATTCTGGTGATATGAGATTTGACCCCATCTGAATTATGTCTTCATCAAACAAATCGACCATTTTTAATCAATGAATGGTTGGTCCTTTAGGCGTTAACCTCCACTTCTATTTTTTATATCAAGAGTTATTGAGCCATCGAGTTTGGTAAAATTCTTCATCAATGCCTTTAGACTTGTTGAGTTCGATTGTGTTTGGCCGATTCTCTCCAAACAGGAACATTTCCAATGAAATTAGACTGTTTAGACATCACAAAGAGATTGTTTTTCGATGAGGTGTTTCTATGGTCACCTTGATTATACAGAGGCCCTTTTATGTGTCTTGGGAAGACCTCGGTATGATCATAGGGAGACCTCAGTATGTTGTTTAAGAGTTCCTGAAACAGTCTAATTTTACTGAAAACCCAGCTTCCATGAAGTTGTGACATATGCAGGTAAGCTAGTCAATTGTATTTGTGTTCCATGCATTAGTTTTTAGTTATTTCATTTGATGGTTGGAATGATCTTTCTCCTTTGATCTGCTTCAATCAGAACTGCTTTTGAAATTGAGAAGAAATCGAATGCCGAGCAGCAGGAGCAGAGACAGGCCATGGAACAGAATCTGGTGGCTATGGCCAGAGACTTGGAGAAGCTGCGGACGGATTTGGCCAATGCTGAGAAGAGAGCTCGTGTGAATCCAGGTGATTGTTGTAGTTGTGAGGTTTCGTTATGAAGGGCGAGTTTAGTTCCAAGAAAATAACATTATTGTTGTGGTCTCAACTTTCTGGGGTGGAATTGTTTCTGCAAGGAACAGGTGCTGCAGTGTACAATGGAGTTTACAACGGCACAGAGGCCGCTTATGTCCAATATGGAAATTCCAAGAGTGTGCGTTTACCGCTCATCATAATTTTTAAGAAGTTGTTTTCTGTGGTCCTCTGTCTCTTTACCTAATATTATCAGTAATATGGAAAACTTTTTGCAGTCTGTGGGCTTCGGCTTTGTATATACAACTCTTGTTCACAGCCAGTGTCGTGCAGGAAGGTGGTCCAACAGCAAATGGTCTTCAACCTTCCTCCACTGCTCTGGAGAATGATTATGGAAAAGCTCTCACAGAAGCTGCAAAGGCTACAGCAGCGCAAGGTGTAAATAATGCTTATCATGGTTCCATCGGAACTCAGGATCCTTACAGGGCAGCTGGTGATGTCAGAGCGGCAGAGGAATGGGCTACACATGAAGCACCTAACGGCAAACCCTTTTATCACAACCTTCTCACAGGCACCACACAGTGGGAGAAACCATCTGCCTTGGAGCCTCAAAATCACGCTCAGGTTTGCGCTGGTTTTGTTTTCTTACTACAAGAAATGATCCAACTCTGCAAGTTCTGAACCGCTTTCATGACCGGCCAAGGCCAATTTGGAGCTCTGACATGCTTGAATCCTTGCGGCTGATTGGTTGAATTCACTATATCAACCCCAAGGGCTTTACATGAAGGAATCAAGGCCATTCGCTGAAATTCATATTCTAATGGACTAAAGACAAAATATGACATGGCCCTAGGGAAGAGAATAGGGTTGAACCAAAATGGAAACCAAATTCACTTCCCTCGGGTTGTGTCAGAGCTTCCTCCTTCCTTGGCCTAAACCAATATTTCCTGTGAATTGGCTTCACTTGTAATTGGCCTTGGCTCGTCATGTAAAGCAGCCCTTCAGTCTTTGATGAGCACTATTGCACTGAAGTCAGTCCTAAGCTTGAATCATTATTTCTAGCATTATGTTTCACAAATATTGGAAGTGTACTCATAATTTTGGAACATAACATTCAGTAGCATGCACTGTCCCTGCCTTGGCTCTACAGTAGATGGTGTGGAATATTCCACACCCAAGAGTACTTCATCAGTAGCTAAGTGAACAGATGGAGGCTCAAGGTGATGAGTAGAGTGCATGAAAGAAAGGCAGTGGGCATGAAGGCTGCCGAATGTTATGAAGTGTACTCCATTTGTAGCATTATGTGCTACACTCAAACTTCTTTAGTCTTTACCCAACTTTTTCACTATGACCTGGTTTGAATGTGTGAAAAATGTGCTACAGTCAATGGTAGTGTGGCAAGTGTGCAGGATCTTCTAGAATGTCTTTTTTAGGATAAAGAGGTTTGAGTTTACACTTTTAAAGGACCTGATGTACTTACTGTACATCGTCCTTTATTGTGACTGGCAGGCGCATTTGCAACCACAGGTCACGAATTCACAAGCCTTGCAGACAGCCGCTAACCAGATAATGGCAAGTCACGCTCTGACTACTCTCATGAACGGACAAGTTCAGCAAAATGCCATGGCACCTCATGTACCGCAACAGCAGCAGCCCACCGGAGCAACTCTGATTGCGCAGCACGGCCAAGCTTTGACTCAACTAGGTGTCAATGGAGCACAATTACCTCAAGGAGTTCCAGTTGGGCAGTACCCTGCTGGTTACGTTGCTCAGCAGCAACCTGGAGTATATTTGTCACAACCAGGTGTCAAATAAATATTCCTTGTTGTCCTTATATGTCAAACCGTTTGCTTTTAAATTATTTTTAAATAGTAAGTACTAACTTCTCTCATTCACAAATAAGTACTTTTCTCAGTAGAGTTATTTGTAAAGGCATCCGGTCTTTTGTCCTCCTTTTTTCATGGACCAGAGCTGGTCGTCATCAATCTGACACCACTCGGACTCCTCACGGTCCCACCCCACTACCCAATTCTTCTCCCTCCCTCCAAATTTTTATGAACAAAAATTTCAATCTATCCAATGTTCTATTCTGGGTCTACAATGAGATCATGCCGATCCTGTCCTTTCCAAATTACAGGTCAAAAACTCAGGTTTTGAGGCACTTTACAAATAACTCTATTACCGTGAAATTTTTAAGAAGAAAAATTCATAAAATAAACTCACTTGTCATTGATTATCAAATGACAAGTGGAAAAAAGTGACAGACGATTCTGGAATTCCGAGTGGGAGCTGCTTGGAATGAATGAATTCTTACAGGGCTTAGAACTTGATTGATTTGTGTTCAGGTGTAATGACATATCCGGGTGCCCAATTACAAATGCAGCAGCAACCGGGTTCGTATGTTCAACATCCTGGAATGGCGCAAGCACAAGCCGGGAAAATGCAACAAGCTGTGGCCTCGGCCGCTGTTCAGATGCAGGCTCCAGTAGCTGTTCAGGGAGGTCATGTGATAGCAGTTCCTGGACAAGCTCCACAGACTACAGCACCCGCTCCTATGCCCCACCTTGTCCATGGTCATCTTAGTTACCCAGGTGCTGGAGTGCTTCCACTTCAAGCCCCCACACATCTAGCTAATGGTAACTTACTATTACCACCACCTTAATACAGTCCCAATTGTCTCCCTTCCTCTCCCTTTCAAGCTGGTTATGAAATATTTTGGCACCTATAAAATAAACAACATACTATCAAATATTTCTGACTACTATGACCATGTTCGTTAATTTGGGACAATTTCAAAATTTTGGAGACAATTTCAGCAACTATTTTGCGACAATTCATGCATTTTTTATACATTATTCTTGGGTCAAGGATAACTTTCCCATATATAGTCAAAAAGTCAAGTACAAATATAGGATCAATTAAGAAATTGATCAATGAAAAATCATTAAACTGTGAAAAGCTTCAATTTTACGAATATGGTCTAGTAGATTCTTGTAATCCTAACTTTAGCAAAAAGTCCGAATTCCAATGAATCGTTCAACTTACCAACTTTATTTTTTTATTTTTTTAACATTTTAAGTATTTCTGGTCTTGCTCCTGAAGGTGGTTATGCACCTGCAACTGCCCAGCAGCAGCAGCAACTTCAACAACACCAGCAACAAGCACAACTTCAACAACACCAGCAACAAGTACAACTGCAGCAACAGCAGCAGCAACAAGTTCAACTTCAGCAGCAGCAGCAGCAACAACAACAACAATTACAACTTCAGCAGCAGCAGCAGCAGCGTCAGGAGACACAGAATAATAATACTCAGGCCTCTACACAGCCAGGGCAGACTCCTACTAGAGCACCTGGTCAATCAGCTCCTGCTCCAGCAGCGCAGACCCAGCAGTCACAAGCGCAAGGGAATAATGGTGCCCAGGCAGGACCCCCTCCAAATGGTATGGAACTATGATCCTAAGATTCAAGCAAGTCTACAGTCAAGAAGAAGGCGTCACTCGCTTTTCACTCCTTCTGTGAGTCAAATGGCGCCACTTAGCACTCACCAATTTTTTGGTTGGATTTGGTGAGTGTGATTCGTCAAGTAGGACAAGTGCGTACAGTGAAAAGTGACAATGAACGGGATCCTCTAGAGTGAGAAACGACGCCTCTGCTTGTAGTGAACACCATTTCAAATTTGTGATTGAACCACCCAAATATACATGATCATTTTTCATTAGATTTCACCACTAGCAAAGGCGTCACTTCTCACTCAAAACAATGTCAAAGTTCATTGTACACAATTTTCCTACGTGACGAATCGCACTCACCGAGGTAGTGAGTGCGAAGTGGCGCCGTTTGACTCACCTATCGAGTGAAAAGCCACGCCTTCTCCTTGAAATGTTTACCTCTGTTTTCCCACTGAAATAAGGTCAGCAATTCCACTTTGAATGATGTTAAATGATGACTCAATTCTCTGTCCGAACTGACAGCAGCGTTTAAGTGCATGATTTACTGTTTTTTGTTGCACGATTGTTGAATTGTTGAATAATTTCACATGATCCAGGTGCAAAGCTTTTCGTGTTTGGCATTCCTGAGGACATGGGGGACAAAAAGTTGGCCGACTTGTTCACCCCGTTTGGAACAGTCATATATTCCAAAGTTGGGGTGGAGAAAGAAACAGGACGGAATCGAACATACGGTATGTCCCTTGTCTTTTACTTCCATGCACTTCTTAATTTACTATAATTCTTAAATGTCTCCTTGGAAGTTCTTTGGTGCATATCTCATTACTGGTGGAGACTGATGTTTGTGGGGGTATTTTATTGTCATAAGACCTTAAAAATCAGGGGGAAAAAAAGTTAGGTACAATTCGAAACATTATTAACAGTGGAATCTGGTTTCTCCCAAATTCGGTTTATAAAACTAGTAGGTTTCCTCTTCTTTTGCTGTTTTTTCTTGTCAGAAATTTTAGCTTAATTGGGTTACACAAATCACTCGAAAAAATATGTTGGACTTCTAGCTTGCTTAGATGCATTATAATTATACCTCTGGATGTTTATACGTTGAAAATATAAGAGTTACCACAGTGATGGCATCAAGGCCTCTACCAGCCTTTGGTAGCCGTTATAAACGAGGTTTTATTACTGTTGTAATGTCATTATTGAATAGAGAATCTACGTAGTTTTCAGAATCAGAGCTTGCTTTAGTCTTTTGGCATGGCTGTGAAATTCAGCTTTGCACTGGATTTCAAATTTTTGATGGTCAGACGTTAACCCTGTGAGCACACAAAGGGCCAAATCGATTGGCCTTTGGTGACTTTCCCCTTTCTGTTAGGTGACTTTCATTCACTACAGTTATCCCTCTCTATTATGACATGTTTGGGGTTTAGTCACAGAAATGACTTGTCTCATGTGTATGGCTTGAAACAATAATATCGTCATGTTATAGAGTGTCATAATATGGAGGGTAGATTGTATCATGGATAGTCGTAGGTCCTACCACTGCTTAATGAGCATGGTGATAGGCTTGTCCTTTCAGGATTCTATTATGAATATCTACTTGCCAAAAAAAACATTTAGAGAGCATGAAATCATCGGAGACCTAATCTTGACTCCTATATTGATCCTTGAATATGATCCTAAACCAATTAACGCTCATCAGTTCATTTGCCCGGTTGGACTTATTAACAAATGGTGTAAGTATAATTTGGCTAAATGTCTATGTACACTGATCTTTGGATGGAAATGGGTTGTCTATTATCATTTATAGTGTTTTACAACCTTCCACTTTGAAATTGCATAAGAACTTCATGCATAGTGATAAAAAATTCGTCTCAATAGATTTGGATCTTCGACTCAAAGATCACTTCCTAGCTTTATACATCTCTCAAAACTCGCAATCCTATACGTATTAAAGTGCTTAGAGTGATGCAAATGATATCCTTGACAACATCAACTCCATAGGTCTTAAATACAAATGTGCCATTCAATATTTTCAAACATCTGAGGTGATAATTAGGGTATCACATAGAAAGATTGGGATTAACAAGGGTGGGTATTGAGATTCTTACAAACATATTATCAATACATCATTCATGTATCATAAGCTTAATCAAAAATGCATCATAGTTTTATAGCAAACTAGGATAAGCATATGAATATACAATTATATTTGGTTCTCATAAGATGATCATAAAAACAAATATATGTTTTTTACATTTTTGTCACAAATTTATTTTTATTTATCATTTTAAGACGTCTCAAAGATCTATAATGTTTATAAACTAATTAATGTATTGTATTAATAATATGCAATGTCTTTAGATTTTAGTAAATTCTCAATGATTTTGACTTTCATATATTTTTTTATAATAGAATTCTATGAATCGTTTAATTGAAGAATTTAAAATAATGTATATTCTAAAATCCTTTGAAATCATTTTCTTAAATGATTAATTTTCATTGAATCTTCATCAAATTTGAATTGAATGCTCTTTTTAATTATTTAAAAAAAAAACATATTCATACTCCAATAGAACTTAGAATTTTTGTCTATTTCATGTAAGAAGGATAGAAAGTCCATTTTCTAAAGCATATTGAAAAGACAAAGTAGAATAAAGAAAATTTTCTATTTTAATGAAGTTTAAATTTATTTTAATTTTAAGTGCTAAAAGAATATACATATATATAAAAAAAATTAAAAAAATAGAACTGTTAGACCATATTTGAAGTGCTACGTTGAATAACAGCATAATTGAATTACATATGATTTTAAGCATTTAGAATATCCAAAATTATCTAAGACATTTTTTTAATACAAAATTAGCTTCTAACAATTGTTAAAGCCACATGTAGTTGTAAAGCTTTGATTAACCCCTTAACGTACCGATCCTTTGAACGCAAGTAGATGTTAGCCTGAAAAATAGATTTTAGCATGAGTCAAATGTACAATAAGTGTACATGAAAGGACCATTGCATGCATGAAATCTACCCAACAAATTTTACATATTTGCATTTGGAGGCCTCTCCAATATTATGTACCTCTCCCCATCACAAGAGAACTTAATAGGCTTGCAAAGGTGACTTGGATGAAAGTCATCCCACATTGCATGAAAAAGTTACAGGACTTTGAATCCGTTCATGATCCAGTTTCTGGACGCTGTGACATTTAGGGGTTAAACTCATGTAAATCCTTTTTTAGTTTTTTGTATGTGCACTAAAAATAACAATTTGCTATTTTTTGAATACAAAATTAGAAGTATAAATTGTTTTCAAATCCGAGTTAGGATGCATTTTTTTATGAATTATTTTGACCAAAAACTATGCAACGGAAATTTAATTTCATGGAATTTTAGGGGATAATATGACGTTATAATTTCTATTCAAATCTTCTCAATGGAAAATGTTTAAATTACGTCATTAAAATTGATTGATTCCTTAATATAGGATTTTTTTTATGATTCCTTTTAGTTGAAGTAAAATATAATTGAATATTTATCATTTTCATCAAATTCTTAGAATATGCTCAATAGCATTACTTTTTGTTTATACATTGTATTTGATTCAACAACCTTAATTTTGATCATCTTCATCCATTTTCTACATGGATTAAATATGAAAATGAGTTTTTCAAGAAATATTTTCAAGTAGATTTATTTTTAAATGACAACATTGTAGAAAAATATATTATAAGGTAGGCAAGATATACATAATGCAATTCATAAAGAAGTTCACTATGACTTATAGTAAGGCATTTCTATGATTACATATAACTAGAGATGTCGTTGTACGATTGAATTACTTAATTGCCAATTTTTTATTTTGTAATTCTCCATAGTTGGTATCCAAAAATCAATAAAAGTTTTAATTTTATTAAATTCCTTGATGTCAATTTTTTGTTGTCATTCTATTTTTATCATCCAATTAGTTTTCAATAGCACATACAAAATTGGATCATATGCATCCCTTATTTTTTCTCCCAAACAGGTTTTGTTTCTATGGATTCATCACAAGCTGCTGAAGCAGCAATCAACCAAGTCAATGGTATGGTTATATCCGGAAAACGTATCAAAGTGGAGTTGAAGAAGGGTGAAACAGAAAATCAAACACAACATCAACATCAACAATTGTCTCACCAACATCAAGCCCCATCTGGAGGACCTGGTCCTACTAGATGGAATCACAATGGAAATCCAGGCTACCGGCCTTATTAGAACACTTTGTACACTAAGTTACATTTTGACATGTTTAAAAATAGTTTTTAATATTTGCAACGATTTTTGATTTACATAGAAATAGTTTTTAAGTAAATTTTTACACAAATATTTTGACACTACAAAAATCAAGTCATTTATTTTATATAAATTCTTAAATATTTATGATGTGTTCAAAATCTCTAAAAATACAAAGAAAGATGTTATATAAATTACAATGTTCTAGTAATATTCATATGAATGTTGTATGCAACAACCCATACAACATATTTCTACTATTGTACAAACATGTATAATTACACAATCTACTATTTAAAAATAAATAAAAAATAAAAAATAAAAAATCTTTTTATATTTGGTTATAAATTGAATATTGATATTTTTGAAAGAAAAGTGTTACTATAGTATAAAATTTTGATTATTAAAATAATACATACTTATCCTTTTATGATTCTTTAATATTTAATTCAATTCACAAAGAATTGTTCAAAGGATACGCATGTATTGTAATTTTTAACTATTCAAAGGATATGCATGTATTGTAATTTTTATTTTTCAAAATCTATACTAGTAGAGTATTTATTATTTATTTATTACAAAAACTAACTATAATTTTAGATAGTAGAAGAATCCACCCTTTTTTAATAGAGACAACTTTGAATCTATGTAGGGTCCATAAAGTGAACTTCAAAGGGCTTAAAGGTTAAAGTTGTGAATGTACAATAGGTTTCAATTAATATATTTGTTTTACTTTTTATATATTTATAACTAATTGCACATAATGTTTTATTTAAAAAAAATACTTATTGTATCTCTAGTATATTCAAGTAAATTTATGATGTGATTAACTTGATATATTACATAATATCTATTTTCTTAATACAATTTTTAGAACTCTCATGGTTTTTTAATGACAATTGTAAATTAAATTGATGGAATGTACAATACGATTTTTTTTTGTTTTTTGGTTTTCTTTATTTTCCACTTAGTAACTTATAAAAGTACCATATTGTTTTAATATATTTTAATTTTTTTCTTAAGGTTTAAATTAAATATTATACTATGTTGTGATTTTCAGGTTTCAATAATAAAAAATATCATCTAAATTGTATATTTCATTTAGATATTCATTTATTTTTATATTTTATTCAACTATATATATATAACATATCAATGTAAGATCAAATATATTTTAAACTCAAATATACATATCATAAATAAATTATTTTGGTAGTTCCAAATTATTTATTGATTATTTGAAACATGGTTTTGAAATGTAACAAGTCTCATAAAATATGATTATATTTTCATCAGATTTGTAACATATTAAAAAATTGTAGTTAGAAGAGCTATTATCAATGCGGGTTTGATTCATTTCTTTTTAGATCATTTAAATGCATTTATATTTAAATGATGTTTAACAAAAACTTATTACCACTCGTCAAAAAATGATTGGCATTTGCAAAATTAGAATGCCATCAACTTCAATACCGAGTTTCAATAGAGTATTATAATTGATCATAGTCAAAAGTATAATATATTTAATTTCAAAATCTCAAAACAACACTATGTAACTAGTGATTATAGCATTAATTAAGTAATGATGTTGTACTAATACAAATTAGAAACCTTACATTTACAAATTTAATATTTTGATTTATTTACTAAAATTTTCAAGATGCATGATCTACTATGCAAAAAGGAAACATGAAGTTAATAAATATCCCTTAATCAAGTGCTGACAACATGAAAGGCAGGTATGTTATTATTTTTTTATTACATGCTATTTTTAAGGTAAAATATATGAATTGTAAGAATGACTTAGAACACTTGGTGTTCAAAATAAAAAGTGCAAGTATTGTATGACACTTGTTTATTACGTGTGTAACCATTTGAAGGCATATTTTTACCTCTAAAGGCTTCTATTTAAGGATTTGCAATGATCCCTTATAAATGTAATTTACAAGAAAAATTTGAAGTTGATGTCAAAATAACAATTGCAGGTTTTAATGTTTGTATTATATTTGAATCATTAATTGCCATCACTGATAATTCAATGTATTATTTTTAACTTAAATTCTTTCTAAAACTCATCACAAACAAATTATTTACAAATTTTGAGTAAAATTTGTTGAAACGGATTTGAAATCTTAGTTCATTGTTTTTTTTCTTTTTTTCTTTTGGGAAGTAGCATAAATCTATAACTTGCTTTCCAAAATCACTTTTGGACTCAAATTCCTTTAATTTAAAATAAATGGATTAAAACTTAAGGAGATAACACTGATACAATTATTTTGTAGTCTTGTTTATCATTCCTAAATAAATAGTTTTTTTATTTCATTCCTTAAATTTCAATTAATATTCTTCTTTAGAGAAATATATTGATAGACACTAAAAGCATTTTGGTAAAAACTAATATACTATTCAAATTATAAATTTTGTAGCAAATTATTCCTAAAACTTTTGAATACAAATGATGATATTATAGTTTTTATTATAGTTTTTATTTTACAAGTGTTCAATTTTGTTAATATACCACAAAAAAAATTATGTTTATCTAAATTTATGAAATTATATTGAAGAATTAATTATGCTAATAAATAAATCAAATAATTGGTAGCAACATTAAAACATTTCTATACTAAATAATGTATCAAAATTTGAATTAAAAGTGATTTATTGTTTTTGGAGATTTGTCATTGTCTAAAGTTTTTTATCAAAAAAATAATTTGTAATATTAAATTTACATTGAAAAAACTCTTCTAATATTGAAAAGAATCACTAATATTGATTTTTTTATCAGGAAAATTTTGTGTATCACATAACATATGGCTTGATTCAAAGAACAAAAGCCATTATTTACAAAAATGTTTAATAAATGATATGCAGATTTACACTGGATTTATAAAAGTAAGTTTTTGATTCAATATCATATGTCAAAATGAAAATTTTAAAGTAAAATTTGTATATATATTACTCAATTTACCTTTTTCTCTTCATAATATAATATCTTATCAATTTTATTTATTTTATTTGCACTTATCATTATTTGCAGGATTATGGAGCTTCACAAAGTTTGAAAAAAAGTGCAATATGTGGAGCTATAGTTTTAGAACATGTTTTGACTTATATAGTACATATATTGATATGGGTATTAGAATTCACTATTTGTAATTTCTATGTTTTTATTTTTATTTTTAAATTTCTATTTGTAATTCTTATTGTTATTGTATACTATTGCAAATTAATTTTAAGTCTTATGTTTTTGTCATTTACTTTCAAATCTTTTTACATTTCTTCAAATTGTTTTCTATATTTTTGAACTTCTTTTAAATACACCAAAATGCAAGTATTGTATGATTTTGTAGAATTGATTTCGTTAACTAGATAGATGAAGGCTATGTAGAAATTGTATATTACTTTTAGAGATTTCATGCATCAATAATCATATGCATAAAATCCTTATGTTTCAAAAGAAATTTTCAAACTTTTTTTAGGAACTTTTTTAGGAACAAATATGATGATTGCTTTTAAAAAAGTGAAATTATGGCATCTTCCATATTCCAATATTCTTACAAGATAATTGAAAATTTGTTAATACTAAAATTAACTTTATTTGTTAAAATTTCAAAATATAATTAATGATCATTTATAGAATTTTTGATCTTATGTTAAATGTAATTATGATTCTTTTGAAACATTGAAGATATCATCCAAATTGTCAATAGAAGCACTTTAACATTGTCCAGGAATAATCTTGAAAATGATGCTTTGGTGATATAAACATGTGAAGAGCCAAATATTCTTTTAATCAACTTGATCTATAAAGGTTTGTTTAACATCCCATTTTCAATAGTGAATTTATTGTAAATATAAAATTTATTATCATATACTATATCATATTCTTAATGTTAGATAGATTAATGAATATGTTGATTATACTCTATGCCATGTTTCTATTAGATTTAATTATTTAATTAATTTAACAAAAAATTCAACATATATATTTATTTTTATTTTTATTTATTTTTGTTTTTTTGTTTTTTTGTTTTTTATTTGAAAAGTATCGTTGATGGAAGAAGATTATTTGTTTCAATTTTTGATTAATTCATTTCTAAACCAATTATTAAAAAAAATTGGTATTTGAAGCTAAGGTTAAAGAAGTTTAGTATTTGAAGAACATCACATCAATTTCCACATCCATTATTATTTACGTTAATTAAGCTACATTTTATATAAAATAAATCATTTTTTTATAAATTATTGTAAATTATTGATAGTGTTATAAGAAGTATTTGGAATTGGCTCAAACATATTGGAATTAGCTCTAAATAGGCATTACAAAGTTAGATTTAGTTAGAGCAAGAATTTGAAAAGATTTGCTTGGTTCACCAAATGCAAATGTAATTAGTTTTGACAAATGAAGAAAATGAATTTCTTTTTATTGAACATGAACAACACTCTCTACAACACGAACAACACTTTCTACATAAATTTGATTAACTATAACATTAAATATATTTTTACAAAAACATCACCAAGATTTCAAATGAACAATTTTAGATAGAAGACTCCAAATTTTCAACCAACTTTTTAAAAAATGATTCCATAGAAGAAAATGCTTATGCCATAAATCACCTTGTAGTGTATTTTCAAAACTTCTAACTTCATGCTCTTGATATGTATTGGTCATAAAATTATTATTTTGAATTTGAACCTACTGGAGTTTATCAAGTCTATTTTCTACTCCAATTTGAAATATAGATTAAATAATGAATATGGACATTTTTTAAATTTAATATTTAGATAGGTGTGGTTGTTTAGGTCCAAATTTCAGAGAATGAGCCAAGGTCCAAATCTATCAAAGAATGCAATGAGGCCTAAAAGTCCATATTTATTAGAGAATGTAATATATTGTCCAAAAATAACCAATATAATACACCTTTAATAAAAAATTGAAATTTGTTAAGCATATCTTGTATTTAATATGAATTTTCTTTACTATTTTCTTACTCTAAATGGGCTATATAGTGTATGGTGAGAATTGGTGTTTTTTATCGCAATTCGTTCAAAGGTGAAGAGAAATAGTGTCCCTACAATACCTACTCCTTTGACTCAAAATATGCTTCATATTGAAGTAAATTTCCTGAATTAACTCCGCCATTGCAATCCAATGGTATGGCCGAACCGTAAGCCAATAGGAATAGTTTATTGTGAAGCTTATTACAAGACAAACTGAAAAGGGATTGATGAAGCTTGTTATAGAATAGAGGAAAAAAGAGTTTGCCACTTGTCATTTCCACTTTCATTGAAAGTGCCATGTTCCTTCTAAGTGATGAAAGTCATATGAGGTGGCATGCCATGTTTATTATAAAGTTACCATGTCATTGGAACACTGGATTCATTTTTTTTCTTACACAAACACTATATCTCTCTAAAATCAAAGTGTCCGAGTCCGAAACACTAAATAGCCCATTTAGTGTTGTGAAATTAGTGAAAAAATAAAATAAAATAATCTCCATTAGTGACAAAATATAGTATACAAAACAAAAGATATTGAATTTGTTTTGTTACGTTGAGTTGTTTCATTATGTTGAGGTACATTGAGATCTTCCCAACCCAAATGAGGGGCAAATGCCCTAATCCGAAGGGAGGACGAAAGCTCTCAAAGAGGAGTGCACGGAGTATGTTTCATTGTGTTTGAACCTACGGTGTAAGAGTTATAGATTTAAATTGAACTTCATCATAAATAAATTGAATTAAATTATGTAAAATGAAATGTGGGGGCTTTATATGTCATTCTTGGCATCATCTCTCGACAAGTAGGGGGGCACTAAAGTTGTTTCGTAGCTTTTGGACCTACAATGTGAAAGTTATTCATTTTCAATCAAATTTCATCACCATAAATTAAATAAATTATGAATAATGCAAAAGCAAAAGAAAAAGTATATGGAACACACAAGAACATGGGCAGCACAAGAACGCATGGAAATACGGAGAACATTTGGGCCATCAGCAAATCACGCGAAGTAATACTAGATTTGCGAATGAATCAATAATGCCCTGAAAGCGCCCGCGGACGCCCGACGATAGCACTTCTGATAATCAACTTGAGCTCTTCGTTGCAGGGTAGCCCCGCGGATTTGTTTGCCTTGTTGCTAGTGATCCGAATTCCTAAATTCATTCTTTTTGGTTCTAAGGCTCTGTCGACATTGCTAGTTGTCCACAGTGAGCAGAACATAAGAAAATACGGAAATACAGAGAACATTTGGGCACAGGGCCACACGTGAAGGACCGTAAGGCCCCTACGCGGCTTCTGGAACTAGAAAAGTTAGAAAATTCTTTGAGAAATTTCTTCAACAAAGAGACCCTAGCTCTTTAGGAGAGCTGAATATGTAGGTACTTTTTGATGGAAAATTCATGAAGTGTGCAATTTTTGGTGATTTTTTTGAGTTGCAAGAAGGGTATTTAGACGTCACTTCAGACCCTCGTATCTTCCTCTTCACACCTCCAAACCTCCAAATTATGTGAAAGTTTTATCACAAGTAAAAATTTCAGAATTTTTGGAGCACTTTTGAACAATTTGAATTCAACATGTGTACAAAATACCCCAAACAAGTTTCATTAATCTTCTCAACGGTGGCATATTTTCAAAAATTATGCGATTTTGTTGATCCTTTGTTCATACAAAAGCTACATAAGTCTCCTTTAATTTCAACGTTGCCAATCGTCAAAATTACCCCACACCAATGAGGAATTGTTCATACAAGAGCTAGTCAAGAAAACAAAACCTCAGTTCAACACCCCCCTGGTCCTTTAGGGGTTAACTTTAGAACAAGTTTTCTTGTAACTCCAAAAGAACCAATTCCTAAGTGCTGGGGACAACAAATTGGAGTGCTATTGGCGATAAAAATTTATAAGCGCTGCTTTACAAACCTTATATAATCATAATGACCATCCTCCTATTTGATGCTTGGCTCTGGGCAGGAGATTTTTCTTTACAAACCTTCCATTATCATAATGACCATCGTGAATGAATGAAGAGTATTGGGTACATAATCATACCCTTGAACAAACCTTGCACAGTATTCATCCAGGTTTCCTTACTCCAAAGCAAATTCTTCTACAAAGTGCCTAAAAGAATTAAAGACTAGACTTTTGATAATGAAACCCAAACAGAAGCACACTCACGAAACCACAAGTATGAAGTTCGAGGTTGCGAACAACTTTGCCATATTTGCTACGAAAGTGCAACACTGCCACCTGCTTTTGAAACTTTGATAAATACGTCTTCCAAAGTGGTGTCAGTAAGGCCCCATGCTTGAATGTGCAACCGCTGCTTTGCTTGCTCCATGCTCAGGAACACGTCTGCAACGCTAACTTCAGCCTTGGGTAACTCAAACTTTTGCGTGCCTGCAAGACTGTAGACTTTTTTGGCATTCTTCGATAAGTTGTTGGCCAAGTCAATCACTTCCGCTTCTTCCTCCTTCGGTGTTGTGATTGTCAGCACGTAGAGGCCTCCAAATCTGGCTCGAAGCTGTATCATACATCACAATCAAACAAAGGTGCTCAGTTGTCATTCACCTGAAAAGAAAATTTGGCATTCATCAGTTCTGTACTAGATAGAGTACTCCATGGGCTCTACTACATGTAGCCGGTGCATGCTATCTCTGAGTCGCAAAGCGACGAGGTGGTAGCATGCACCCAATACAGAACGTGGCGAGCCCATGGAGCACTCATAACCTACAACACATGTCACACATTAGTAGAGTCTTATTTTGAGGAGTACACTATGGAGAGTCGAGAATAAAAAGAGACACGGAGGAGTTCTCTACAAAGATTTGGAATACACTATGAAGATTGTGTGCATAGGAAAATACATCACGGGTTGTAATTGTACTGCTTAGAACCAATCCGAAGCTGGCACAACTGGTCCTGATTTCATAGAATAGGCTATGTAAAAGCTTATTGAAAGACACAGGATGGATCACCTCTTTTGCGTTACCGATGCATTGGAGCTCCCCGTTCACAAAAATGCCTACTCGATCACACAACGCTTCCGCCTCCTCCATAGAATGCGCTGGAATGACACTCAGTACCACGGGATAAGTACGTAGATGGGCATCTGAAAATAGTCAAAATTCAAGATGCTTAATTATTACAAGCTCCCCTGAAAGAACTCAGGTTTTCGTAGCGTTGGAAGAGGTAGCATACTGGTGAGAATAATGGCACGATCTTGCTTGGAGTCCTTCACCACACTCCAGAGATTGTACCGTGATGCAGGGTCAAGGCCCGTGCTCGGCTCATCCATATACACCACCTGCGAGATGAGTACCATATTCCGCAATAAAAATGTCTTCAACATTTCTACTAGAATTCATTTACTACACAACAGAAATCATGTAGGATTGAGCAAGCTCCTGGTACATGCACTTCTTCCTAATGATGAGGTCTGTCTCAACTTCCACAACGATCACTGATCAACCTGTCACAAAGAAACTCTATTGCTGTAAGTGTTTCTAAAACCCGTCTGATGTCTATCGCCAAGAGATTATCTCATCGTTCATAAGAACTTTCTGAAGAGCTACTGTTGTGAACTCACTTATTCTCAATCAAGGTTGGGCAAGGGGAAGGTAAATGATTTTACTTGTGGATTCCCAATGAGGGAAATCGCAACGCTCAGTCGACGCTTCATGCCACCTGAGTATTTTCGACACTGTTTATCTCCCACTTTGTTGTCAAAAAGGTTAACACGTTTTAGAGATCTCTCCACAGCCTGAGTCCACGATCAAACCCAATGTTACATGAAATATTTCATAATGTTATTGATTCCACAAGGATAAGAGCGATAGTAAAGCGGGCCCCTGCCTTACCAAGCAAACACGCAGAAGCACAGTACAGACCAGCTGCTTCTATACCGATAGCACTGTAAGTACATACTGTTCTGAGATTTTTTCCCCTGGAACCATTCTTCACCAACAAATTGAAAATTGTAATCCCAAATGAATTGCACTAAGATGAAGGTATGCAGACTCACATCATGGAGCTCTTCCTTTGACAGATTTTTTAATCGGCCGTAAAAAAGAAGGTGCTCACGGGCAGTTAGTTGTCCCCATAACAAACTGCAGAGGACACGTCATAAGTTTCTCAGAACTGGTGAATGCAGAGCATGTTAAAAACCGATGCCACTGTGTTATTGGTTCAAGTATCATTCCAGAGAAGTTGAAGATTGAAGTCAAGGATCAAGATCCGTACTCGTGTTGGGGGCAAACTCCCATACAAGAATAGATGCGACTCATTTCAGTGAGGATATTCATCCCTTGAATATATGCGGTGCCCGCCGTTGGCTTCAAAAAACCTATCATCTGCAATTCCAGAGGGCAGGACATATTTAAGCCACTACTCATTGATCCAGAAGGATTGCAGTAAGAAATAACAAGGTACTTGGGTAAGCACACATGGATGCAGGGGCTGGAGCACACCATGTTGATGCTACTGGTTTTTCCTGCCCCGTTTGGCCCCAGAATTCCAACGCATTCACCTCGAGCAACTGCCAGTGAGAATGTCCGAACAGCGTACTTGGGTGGGTTGCCATCCTTTGCAGGATAGACTCGCTTCAGATTGTCGCAAATGATGGAGTACAGCTTGTCTGGCCTCGAACGCAACTCCTGCACTAACTTCTTCTGCATACGGATTTGACATGAAATGTATCAGCGCTCGCCAAGTTGCTCCTCGTTTTAGAAAGCGTGTTAGAACAGAATTAAATTAACCCTTCAAGGACCAAGGATTCACAGTTTTAAAATGACATTCAATTGACCATATTGTGAAAAATATAATTCAGATGGGACCAAATTTTATATCACTAGAACTAGTGAAGATCATTGCATGTGTTGGTCAAACAACAAATAAATTCGAACAAGAGGAAGTCCAAATAGGACCTACTCAAAAAAACATGGTGACCATTCTAGTCACCGTGGACGCTTAAGGGTTAAGACTAACCTCACGAGCAACATCTGGACGATCGCTGGGAAGTCTATCATCGTCGGGATTAATGTGTGCCGTAGCCCTTGCTTCTTCGCAAAAGAGGGACTCCCCTTCCAAACTTCTGCGTTTAAAGAAAAATTGCAGAAAGAAGAGAGGGTGCTTATTGATTCCACTCTCCGATGCAGCCACTATGTCCAAGTAGATGGTCAGAGTCATAAAAATCATCCACTCCATGCATAAAATGACCAGGACATCGCTTAACCCGTTCTTCGAGTCCTTCAGATTGTTCCACCGCATGCCGTCGGTGTTCTGCTTCAAGCATCACTCACTGGCGTAAATAAAAAGAATATCATTTCCATCAACTGCCTCCATACCCAAATTGATGACCACGTTATGACGGTCTCTTTAGGACATGAGTAACAAAACGCAGGCGACTGTCTGACAATGTTCAATTCAGGTGTTCTGGAGACTTGTCACTTACAGCGTAGACAGCCTGAAATGAGTACTGTGAAAACTCATAGAGGCCTCGATATGTTGCGAATGCTGGTATTATCTCCAATCCCAAAACGAGACTCCCTGCAAAACCCAGCCGTATGTGAATTAGTTCAAAGAAACGGTTGCAGGAACGCTGTAACATGGACGCCGGCCATCGATGTAATTGAAATTGCAGAAAACATTGGAGAAAAAAATGCCACATAACTGTATTGAAGCATTCAAGAGAGTGAAACAAATTGTTCATGATGATTGAAATGGACCCAGTTTGTTAATGACAGAACTACATATCATTTTTCTAATGAGGACAGTTCAACAAAATGGTTTCAGAAACACGTACTGCTAGTCTGAGGGTCCACAACAAAGTTCTCGAAAAAAAAGCCACCAAGTAAACCGGATCCAAACACGTACAAATATCCTGCCACTGTCATCCAGATCCAAGTTACGCATTTCTCGAGTACCAAAGAATCAAACGTGAAGAAAAAACGCATAATAAGACTAGGGGACTAACCTGTGGCGGTTTTGACGTCCCAGAAAAAATTCGACGCAAGAAAGCCAAAGGCGATAATCATGTTAATGTAGAGGAACGAGAAGACGAATTGAATGCTGTAGTCATTCTTCAGGAAAAATTGCAGGCCTGCAGAAATTTGACCCGGCTGAGAATTACAACCTGGAAAACCGTAGTCACCTAATTTGGAAGCGTAGATAATCATTTCCGAGGAGCATCCTCGGAGGAACTGCTTGCTAGTAAGTTCATTAAAATAAGCAGTTGAAACAAGGAGTTGAAAGCATACAAGATACCCACTTCTTTTAACCCGTATTCACCCCTGAAAAAAAGCTAAAGGTTCAAAAAATCAAATGGCCAAGGACTAATAGTGAAGTTGCAGAAATCCAAGGACCAAGAACTCACCAACAACAGAGCCAAACAGAATGAAGCAGAACATGTAGATCATAAAGAGCACCAAAAAGTAGATATAGGTAATGGTCCAATAGGATAAATCGCCAAGTCCATGCATTTTCATCATCATTCGGAGGTGGTACTGCTTCTCATACACTAACGCTGTCAAAACCACCTAAGACATTCCATCCGCAACTTGTATTAGTATTGGTTTGATAACCGAGTTCAATTTATATACCATTGAAGATTCTGCCTCTTTCTCTGCTGGTATGATCGTATCTAATGGGGAATTTACTGTCATACCCAATTAGACTGTATCCCATGTAATTTATTCTGTTGACATTCAGATTGTAAGAGCTAAGATCCATGAATAATTTAAACCAGATATCAACTATTATCTTGTTTACATTTCTACAGACGTGTCAAGCACTTCCTCACAAGTTTCAGATTGAATTCAAATCTGTGGTAATGCAAGTAAAGAGTATTCAATGACACACTCAGGCAACTCCTCCTATGAGTAAGCGTGTAAGACTAAAATGCTCAATGCACTAAGGAAAGAATTTCAAGTGAGGAGAACATGGATGTCTATTCATCTGTCTCAATAGCAACTGACAAGAAAAATATGATGTTCGCTAAAGGGCACATGATGAGCTTGGTTCAATACTTACAGGAAACAGAAATCCCAAAACCCACATGTAAAAATGCGGACCAAGCAGCGACGAGAAATCGAGTCGAAGTCGCATGGAGGATTTGGGCATCTCTCTCTCAAAAAGCAATGGCAATTGAGCGCTTGGACCCATCAGAAAGCGCAAATAAGCTTGTGAAGCCTGCAGAATTCAGAGGGCTGGAGCTCATGACATAATAACACCCTAATTTGAAGATAAGAAGAAAATATTCATACATAATAGAGTAACCCTTTAACTCAAATTTTTCTGAACCTTGTGTACGAATCAATAATTTTTCTTATTGATTCGTGTTCAAAACTATTGAACCTTTGATGGCTGAAATCTTGAAATCAAAATGGGATTCAAAACTTTTTGGGTTAAAGGTTAACTGTAATCGTCCCAAAATTAATGCCAACTAATCCCAATGGAGAACTCCAGTGTGGTCAACGGTGCCCTTCACTTCAAGATTTTACGACCTCAATTTCTATAACATTTGCAAACAGAAAGACATGAAACCTCACTTAATTCGTACGCAACTGTTTCAACAACGTCCACAGAAGAAGATTTACCATGAGTCGGAAGTTCGCAATGGTCATGAGTAAGTTTTATAAGCGATATGGAAAAACGACTTGATTGACCTGGTATCATGGCTAGCCCAGAACCTCGCTTCAGAATAACATTCATTAGAAATAAAGAGGACGAACCATATTCAGAGCCCGAGAAACTCGAATGAGATTTGGAGGCTCATGCGCAGTCTGGTTGCTGAATGTCGCATTGAACCATACGTCCACATGGAATGCAGATGCATTCGTTCTTTCAAAGTCATAAGCTGCAATAACTCAAAACACAAAATACATGTTACAGCAGTCTGAACCTAGAATTCTAAATTTACGTCTGCATATAGTTTGTGAAAGGTTGCAACTACTACCACGTCACAACCAACTTACCAACTGGAAATTCATTTATCTGTTTAGCAGCGTTGCCCTTTCGAAAACCTCGATAAAGTTCATCATTGACAGTGGTAGCAGTACTTAGCCATAATGTTGTGGTCGGTACACACTTAAATGCTGCAAATTGCCATAAAGTCGATATATTAAAGCATGTCATAGAATCTCCAAAAAGGCTGACCGGTCTTCTCACAAACCCATAAAATTAGGTGCAAAGTGATGAAGCAATGTGGAATAATGCTTCACACATCTATTATCAATTATTGTGCATTAGTAACAAGTGAAAAGACAATATGTGATTTAATTTCACAACAACTCTGATGCATCATAATGCGTTTGTCCACAAGAGCAAGCCAAATCGTGCATTTCTGCTCTAGAATGAAAAATCAACTTTGCGAGTTTTCATTCTAAAATTTCTGGCTTGGAACAAATAATTTTATCAAAATCTGCCATCTTACAATATTCTTTTAAAAAGGATTAGAAAATATAATCAATAAAGAACTCCGTTGGTAATCAATTAGGGAAGAACCTTTATTAATTGGTGGACCTGCCGCACTTGGAACTGACAAGGTGAAGGCCGGAATAAAACACGAATTTTGAAGAAGCTGAATCGGCGTCTTTTTTACAAATGCCGACTCAACTAAAAGGGTATCCCATGGATGAGCATCTGTACCCTAAACATTCCACCATTCTGAACAGAATTAAACTTCACCACTACCAACATGAGATACACTTCAACGAACGTAGGTCTAGACAGCATAACACCTTCTACAAGATACAAGCCAATCAGTAAGAAAAACAAAACTGAAACAAGGTTAAAGAATAGTGTCATTAAGAATACGGTGGAGTTCAATTTTTAGATGTAGATACAAGATATTTTAAAAGAAGTTTCATAAGGTGAAATTGTGAATTGTAACGTACCGCAACCACTGACGCAAGCGAGTAGAGGGGATCACTGATATTTATTGAACCACCGGTCAACAAGTAACTTGCTAAGGCTGCGATATAGGAATACTGATGTTAGCCAAAACATTGATAAACTGTAGATGGTCCTCTTGTAACAGTAGTTCATCCTTCTGAAAGGCCTACATGAAAGTCAACCTAGCCTACAGTGGGCAATCGTTCGCAGACAGACAGAAACACTAGAAGGAACTAGTGAGATATCTGCAGTAGACGTATCAATCATCGGCAAAGAGAGAGAGTCCTAAGTGCCACGTGTAATTAGTCAGTAAAAACAAACAAATTCTCTTCAACGCTAGGGACAGGCTTGAATCAAGTAAAATTTAACGTGTATTCAGAAGACCAAAAAACTTCAAACAGGGGTGTTACACAGAAGAAAATCCTTAAAAATATAATGGCCTTGTTATCCGCTGACCTTGAAGGAACGTACAAAATGAAACATCATGTTAACCCCTAAACGTCCACGCATCCAGTTATTGGATGTTTGTTGGTCAAACCCAATTTTGATCTCAAAGATGATTTCTTTTGCTACTACACTCAACAGAGAAAATGAAGTTTATCAAGTCTAGTTTGCACTCCACTTTTCAAACCTTAAAAATTTCATGTATTGAGTAAATTATTTCTTTTGCAAGCTTTGTAGCTCAAGCTCTGAATACACTACATGGGATGTTTACTTTTTGAATTTCAAAATTTAACTAGTTTTTTTTTTATGGAAAACATATCAATGATATCATGTGATACTCCATTGTGATTTGCATCTCATCCAAAAATTAATCAATTTTTTGAAGTCTTTTTGTAATTAAAATGAATTCGTGAAGCATTTGACTTAAAAATTTGTAAAAAAGTCATGTTAAATCAAAAAAATCTGAAAATTTCAGGACTTATAGGAAACACTTAATTTCATGCATGAAAATATTACAAAATATACTTTGATTATTCTTAAAAGCTTAATTCTGTATAATTCTATAGTTTGACTTTTCCAGAAAGGACTGGTATGTTTAGGGGTTAAATGCAACAGTAACGGTAACTTGGTCACTACTTACAATCAGCCAAGGTTTTGTTGGATCCCGTGTAAAGGATGGTACATCCGCAGTCCCAATCATCCCGACATGACTCGTCTTGCAGCTCCGGTGAGCCAGCATTTCTGACGGCACGATACTCTGGCCGAGGCACCTGCAAGATAGCAGGCCAACTTTGCGGAAATGGTACCTCGCAAAACTCCACTTGATCTTGATCTGAATAATCCACGCCACAACGCTTGGTGCACCCAGTTCCATTTATATTTGACACACACTTACACCCACACTGGAACTCACTGCCAAGCAGATGATTCACGACTGCTTGGATGACGACAAGAAGCACGCAGAGAGTAATTGGGAAGCAAACCATACAGCTATTCGTCTTCCAGTTCCTTTTCTGCAGAATCAAGGTGCCGGGCCAGAGTATGCGTTAGGTCTATGACATCTCACCTTCCAATCCAGCATAATCACATTTCAATTTCCAACTTGAATCTCATCAATCGAAAAGACACTTTTCAAAGCCTTGCCAAACACGAAGGGAAGGATTGTGCTCTTTTATGCGAAAAATTGGTCACAAGTACAAAACAGATTGTCTGAAGGCACGCCTTGCCCTGCTTCCAAGCTGTCCAGATTAGAATAGGACATAGAACTTGTGAAGTGGCAGATGATAGAAAATTTTCGCAAGAAGTTAAAACTGATAAAAATTGCTGCGGCAACACAGGAGGTTTTTGAATTACCTATAGAGAAGAGAAGATTTGTATCAAACCCCGAGTCCAACGCACCAGAAAGGAATACAGTATGCTTCACAAAGGCACGAGTTGAACAATCGCATAAAAAAAGAAGATTGGTCTTTCATACCTCTGAGAGTCAAGGAAAGCTTGAAGCTCATGAGAATCCTAAAATTCAAGAATGCTCAGAATACGAAGGATCGTTCAAGACACAACAAAGGAAAGCAAATTTCCACTGCATAAAGATGAGGATGTTGAGCACCCTTCGTCTGCCTCTAACAAGTAGCTCATGCTCACGCTTTCCTCCGTTCGACAGCATGACGAGTGAAAGCTCAGCTTGAAGTGCTCAAAACTATATTGCGTTCAAAAATAGGGTTGACATTACAGATACTGTATGTTGGGTTGCGTATATGGTACCTGGTAGGTGAGGTTCTTGCGAAAAAGAGCATCGGCTTGAGTGCGGTAAGACGTATGACGCAGCGGATCACTACGAGTGGCACTGGATTCCGGGTCCAAAGTTCGGTCGTCTGTCACGGTGCTTGATTCTGGGTCCAAAGTTGGTCTATCCGTCACGGTGCTTGCTTTTAGGTTTGAGTTCAAAGTTTGCCTGACCGGCATGGTGCTTGATTCCGGATCCAAAGTTCGTTTATCCTTCATAGTGCTTGGTTCGGGCTCCAAGATACATGCAATACCGGTAGTCATGGTGGCTACGTAATGCTATTCAGATAGAATAAACATAATACAGAATCCACATTTTAGGTTTTCTCCACCCTTTTCTCGCTCTCTTGTTATCCCTCGCCCTGGACAGACAATTTTCTTCCTTGTCTGACGTTCCTGTCGACATTTCAAGGACAACGGAATCAAATTTCGTACGCGATACCAATTCAAACCCCCACCTCACATCCAAGTCGGTTTGCCAAAACTTCCTCCCCAAGGGCATTGGACAAACACGTCCTACGACATACTGTATTCAACAATACTGCTCTTCGTAGTCGTTCGCCTCCCTGATGTATGGGCATTACTACCACTTTTGAATGGGCAACCCCACCCCCATGATTATAACCAATCCACGAGTGCAAGCGAAGAATCATGACAATCCCTGCTCTTCTGCAACGATCTGTCGCCATTCGGTGAAATTCTTCATGCTCCACATCATGCCGACCGGAAAGACGCAACCACGAAGCCAGTCCCTGAATCCCATCATCCATTGAGGAAAGCCTCAACTTTCCTGCATCTTCTTCCGCTGCTCCTGTATGCACGGCTGCCATGGTGAAACCGTAATTCTGAATTCGCTAACTCTGCCACCGACTCTGAACAGGCGCTATGTTAATTGAATTGCAAGGGATTCTCAGAATTATGGGCGTAGGAACCTCTCTGCAAACTTTGACTGAGGTTCTTCAGCGACCGAGCAAACTCCGAATCCACTGGTCAGAATCCTCAGTAGCTAGTGCAACAATCCCAAATACAGATTATTAACCTCAATCTCGAGGTTGTAACTAAACGAACAACACCCACTTAAAGCCTCTATTTACACCACGCAGTAGGTTGTGTGACTAGCCCTAACAGCCCAGCTCCTTGGATGGGTGCCAACATCCTGAAGCCTCAAACACCGGATATAGTTGGCTCATGCCTAATAACCATAATAGTTCGGTGTATATTGAGTATCTTTAAGTTCATAGATGATGAATTTTTAGGATATGAACCCCGGATCTCATGTGAATTGCAAAATTACGAAATTGTGTACCTAAGCACAGTAAGGGATGAACTTACAGGACGCCGAGAAGTTCCCCAATATTGCACCTGGTCCGTCCTCAAGCCAACCACCTCAATTCCACTTCAGTGTGAAGCATAATTCACTGTTCACTAGTATGCTGCCAGATGTAACTAAATACACTTTTGAGTCAGTCCACTTCTACACAATAAACTGTCAAGGTCTTTGGCTCCGAGGAAGGACGTGTGTCCAACGAAGCTTCGGGATGACTGAAATTAGGATCATACAACCACATGCCATAAAAAAGAAATGAACTTCATCTACTGGCAGTCCACAACGGGTTCAGAATCACACAGCCTACCGTAAGTGCAGAAAGAAACAGAAAGGCCTCCTCCAATTTCCGTTGGTAATAGTCACGATGTATAACCTCAGAATGACACTTGACACTCGACTAACAGATACAAGATTGGAATGTGCTGGGGCTTAACATTTACTGCTCAACGTAATAGACTGACCAAGTATATTGTGAATGCAAGCGCACAGATAGTCAAGAAACAATCTCACAGTCTACTCAATCTTGGGCCATATGATTGCCATACGGGACTGGGCATAATGGATTCAAACATATCCCATGCACACAAAAACTTGTTCATTTCATCTATCCAAATTTTTAAACTCGTGTTGGTTTTCTAACTTGTATAGCATAGGTTTTTAAAACTTTTCTCTACAAATATTCTAAAGTTCAAAAAGTACAGCCTCCAAAATTAATTTTTTGGTTCCAAACACAACCTAGTCGTCATCACTGAGTAACTAACAAGTCTGCAATGCAATTCATAACTCCAGGTTCCTCAGACTGTAACTATATCGACTGTCCCCTTAGCAAGTTCTCCTCGTCGAGGTTTTAGGCCACAGAGCAACGCACATCAGTGGAAGAGAGTTGATAATTCCTGTAGAACCGCAAAGAGCGACTGGAAATAATTCATCTTCTAAATGCTGAGTTAAAAGTCACGGGTTGTAAATTCACTTTACAGATACTCCACATCTTAGACCCTCACATGACAATTGCGGTGCCAATGAATCGCAGTGCATGACTGAGACACAGCATGGCCTCAAAACATGAGGAGCGAGAAGTCACTCGAAGTTCTCTTCAACAGATCTTGCAGGAGAGTCTTGCCTGCCATGGGCCTCATGCTCGTATTTCTGCACTAGAAAGGAAGCTGTGTTCCTCAACTTGGTGGCAAAGGGACGCTCATGACCTATGAAGATCTGCCTTGAACATAATCCGAGGAAATCGAGCCATGTCAATCGTACAATCTCGTCACTCAGGCCTTCATTGCACCACAAGAAGGTGTCTGCAATTACCACTTGATAAAAGAACTTTTCGAAGTCAACAGCCTTAGCCTTCAGATTAACATTCTCAAATAATGCAGCCACTTGTCTGGGAGTTGCAAGAAGCTTTTTCCGTCCTGAGAGCTTTGTAAGCTCGTGTAGAGCCAAACGATGTTGCAAGTCCACTGAACGATGGCCTAGTCCGCTCAATACTCCAATAAGGAAAACCCCGTTGTGAGGTCTTTGGGTCAAATTTGAAATACCCTCTGCCACGCATGGACACACCTCTTCCCACTCTTCGGGGATGAGATAGCGGATCAAAGCGAGAATGCAATCTTGCACTTTATCCATTATTTCTAGCAATCCGCGCTCAAGGGTAAGGTGCACCATGATGACCAAAAGACTCCCAATATCTACAACTGAGTAATATGGCTGCACATTCGGCGTCACAAAACTGGTAGCTATAAATTCAAGAACGGAGCGCAAGTTTTTAGGGGGTCCCTTTTCGATACTCTCATTGGAGCAGTCCATGTTTTCACCATCTTTCGAGCCCTCCTTGTATCCGTACACAACAAGTGTTTGCTTAAAGTCCACCAGAGTTGGTAGCCAAGCCATCTGAAACGGGGCTCTGGAATCCTGCTAACACACAATGCAGATAATTTATATAATAGTGCAAGAGGCTTGCTCCCTCCCTTCATTCCATCAAATCGTACACTAAGTAGGGAACATGTAAATGAAGAAAGTCATGTCTGAAACATGTTACATCAGCACAAAGTGATGAGGATTGTTAAGTCATGTTTCATTAAAAGTAACGACGATATACAAACGCTCAGTAGGTCGCTCTGCCCGAGAACAAGAACTTTTCGGTGCGGCTTACCGTGGCAATTTGAGAGACTAAATCACACAAAAACTTGCAGGTAGCCTTTTCTACAGAAGCGTCACTTGAGTACGCCATTTGATGGTACGCCCATCGTAAAGTTGACTCGTCACAGCGGTTAGTACAAAGGGCCCATGGTCGTAAAAGCCCCGACCTGGCTAATTCCTCCAGAGACGTTTTAAACCCTTCCTCCTTCGATGCTGGCAGAGCCCGCTGAAGACTGGGCGCGCCTCCGCGGGTCTGACACGACACATGAAGCAGACATTACAACCGTTTTTAGGACTACCAGTGCAATTGAAATCCAAAATTACTCGTGAACAAAAGACTCTTAACCCTTTTAAGGACATGGCTTTCCTGTTTCCCACACCCCAAAACCTCTTTTAAACTCCATTTTAAGCATGATTCTCTTTGTAATTCACTTTGGTTCTATTCTAAAAAAGTATTGATTCCTTAAATAAATTCGTTTGGGCATTTTAAAAGCCCTATTTGGTTCAACGGAGTAGAAGTTATGAGCAAGACTCTCCCAAAACACAGTAAGCCCGTGGGGCTTAGTATGTCCATTTAGTGTTAAGAGAACAAAGGAGCCTCCACTATCAAATCAATGGAAAATAACACGATCATTGCCACAACACCACGACACATGTCTACATATTTACCGAATCAGACATAACAGTCGCTGAAGCTATTTAACCACATTCTGCTCTCAGAATCGCAAACGAAATCGAGATACATATCATCGTGCATGTAGCAGCTGTGAATCGTACAAGAAACTACACAAGCAATTGTGCACAGAGTCTGATTTTTGTGAAGAGATAGCAATTTCCTTCAGAAATTTTGATTTACGGTAGTTGCAGTTTCGTTACCAATGGCAGCAGCCATGACGACGTCGCAAATGCGTACCGCCATGATCGGTACTACAGCGCTCGGAAGAATCGCGTTGCCTTCACGTAGAGCGGTAGCTGCTGTGAGAATTCGTTCTCTTGCGGTGCGGTGTGAAGCTTCCCGAGAAGATTAAAATCCATAATCAATCGTGAAAAAAAAAGAATAAACTTGTCTTAATTTTCAAATCAAATGGAAGACAAACGCGACCATTGCTAGAACACCAAAAGCTACAGGAAGGAAGAGGTACCAAGGACGGGAATTCCAATTGTGCAGAAAAGACCACCGCTCCCCACTCCGGCTCCACTTCCTCCCCATCGCCACATCCGATCTTCTTCTCCAGGTCATCGATGTGGCCACGCAGTACCGGCACGCGGAGACTTTCATCCTCATCTGAGGAAGCGTACAACTTCAACTTGGTTTTCAGTTTCTTGCGCCTCTTGATCTTCGATTTCAATTTCCGAACCGTCTCCTTGCGGTCCGCTTCCAGGAGATCGTCCAACGTCAGCACCTTCTTCTGCCTCTTCTTCATATTCACAGGCGAATTCTCAATTAACGGGGCCAAGTCACGCATCCAGTCCTCATCCTCCTCCATCACCAAATCCGCCATCCTTCAATCGAAACGTGCTGTTAATTAAATACTCCTCAATTAACAAGCTCCTAAGCCTCTGATTTCAACCTGGAGAAAAAAAACGAAGATCATCAATTTGCCATTGACTGCAAGAATCATGCAGCAGTCTCATACTCTCAATTCAGATGCAAGTAGCTCACCTGGTCCACGCCATTCTTGTTTACAAGCCGAATCAAGCCATCCTTGAAAGTCTTGAACCCTAAACCCGGCGATGGGAAGCCAAATCTCGCCAATTCGAAACTCACGAGCAACAGAGGTACAGGAAAAAAAATCTAAAAAAAATTGCGGAGAATACAATTGTGAACAAACAGAAATAGAATTCGTGTGACAAGCAAAATCAACGGGGCTTCAGAGAAAATGCGTCGTCGATCAAGAGGGCGGCGATGGCGGAATTTTGAAGCTCAAGTGCCGATTGATTCAAACAATGAAAGGCGGGACTGCTTGAGCACTACAGTACCGGGAGTGGTAATGAAGAGGCGCCGGCTCTAGTCCGGATCCCGGGTATCAACCAGTACCGGTTCTTAAACGGTTTTATGGTTACTTAGGGTAAAAGTACCTCAAGTAGTTGAAATAAGCTACTCTCTTTAAAGGACAGTACTACACTATTTAATTCTACACTCTAGTAAACAAATCCCGTTAGTGATAACCAGAGTTTTTTTTGAAGGCAATATAAAGTACTCTCCAACAAATTTCAGTGGACCATGTAGCTACACTGAATAGGGGTTTTAAGGGGACACATACTAATTTTTGGACATTTCCCACTATATATATATATTTACATTTTTTGGACACAAATAGTTAGACAATCTAACAAAAATTAATAAATAAATTGTCACACAATTAAAATAATTATCACGAGCTAATTTTTACAAGGTAATCATTTTTTTTGTTTTTTTTCTTTTGAAGTTTACAATAGATAAACCAACTTTAACCAATCATAATAAATTTAAAACTTTAAAAGTGAAAATTTTAATTTATACCAAAGGTAAATTCTTTTGAAATCATTAAAAATATATATCTAAAGTTTTTTTTTAAAGTTTGACTGTATAGATGATTTGTAGAGATGATGCCCTGCATTTTGTCTATTGAACCACACTTCATTGAACATATGAAAAGCACATATCGTAACACATCTATGTTTTGCTCAATACCCTCCGGGCTTTTAGGGGTTGATTGTGTCATTTTGTAATTGGTATATACTAGTATCTTATATTTAATGTTTTAGTATGTACACTACTAATATATAATGGCACAAATGTGGTGACTTCTAATTCATAGCACATATAATAGCACAAATAGGGTGATTTCTAATTCATCGCACACACGGAGTGATTTTTGAATTGTGGCACATATACGGTAGTTTACTTTAGCATCTAAATGCCTTGAGGTTTTGAACAATACATAGAAATATATTATAAAGTGAGGCTTCTTTAAAAAAGTGAGCTGCAACTCTAAAGATCATATGTAAGACATTTTTATTAGAAGACATCTATACAATTGAATTTTCTTAAAGTTTATAGACAAGATGTTTAAACAAGATGCTTAGATTTTTTTGAAAAGCATTCATAAAAGAAACTTTGAAACTTCACTAAAATTACAATTTTAATACTCTCATCTTATAATTCATTACGATTGGTTGAAATCATTATGCTTCGATAGTGGTGAAGTTCTTCATTTGAGATTTATTATGGTCTGATGTAGGTGTCTTGAAATTTCTTTGTAAGTAATAAAAAACAATTTTATAAATTGAAATATTGCACATTAAGCAAAAGATGATTCAATGTCGTACATTATGCACTATTGGCCAATCATTCCAAAATTCATAAGATAATGAGTATTTTTGTATTATTCATATAATTAAAAATATAGTATCTTCTAAAATCAAATTTAAACATATTTCAACACTATTATCTTAATCCAATTGTATGGACATTATGGAAAAATCATCACCTCTACAACTTTCATTTGTATATAAGTCTCAAAGAATGGATTTAGTGCGCATTTTATAACTCAAAACTTTGGATTATTTTTTGTCAAAATAGAAAAATTTAATAAATTCAATTTTGAGGTTTTTTTTTCTAATTAGACTTCACTTACGTACACGTAACTACCTGAAATATCCAAGTAAAAAAACCACATTGCAAAAACCCTTTAATCCGAGGGAAAATAGTGGATGATTTGGTTGCAAAGCCATCATGTACTACGTGTGATTGTTCCACAGAGGAAGATGTGAAGGCTACATTGAGTGTCAAGGTTTGTGACAGTGCCTTTGCAAGCATGTGCAAAGAACATAGTCATGATACTAATGATACTTCATCAAAGATCGATATTGTGAAGGGTGCACGTGGAGGCAAGAGACGAAGGAAAATGTTGAATGTTTTCTTAATTAACCCTTGAAGGATTTAGGGAATAGTAGATACATTGCCGTATATTTAACATTTGTTATGAGTAGAAAGTTCCAAATTGAGATCCCGATAGCTTTTAAGACCATGTAGACATGAATTTTAATTTTACTTTTGATACAATACTCATAGGAGGTGTGTATTGAAGGTAGGAGATGAGAGCACAAGGCACACACACACACACAAGGAATGCGTAGAAAGAGATGATCTTTACTCAAAGGCCTTCCACCTTAAGTAGTGTACACTAGGGGGTCACCATGGACAAACCATATGGGATAACTCATCACAAGGACACTCTAGAGATCAGCCCATGCCTAACCCCTCTTCCCACACACCATTATTTAGCACCCGAACCTCTCTGGCTCCTAGCAATACTACCGTACATCAATTACCTCAATACTCCCACTTTGCGTAGAGCCAAAGCCTCTAAGTCCAAATGCAATTACTAATCGTTGGTGTCGGTCTCTACAAAGACCCTTTGTGAGCACATCCGCCACCATGTGCTCCGTTGGACAATACTCCAACCGTATAACTCCCAATTCCAACTTCTCCCGAATGAAGTGGTATTGCACATCAATGTGCTTCGTGCGTGAATGATGTGTAGGGTTCTTTGCAAGTGAAATGCACCCTTGATTGTCATACATGATCGTTGTAGCCTCACCTTGTGTGCAACCCACATCCACCATTAGTTGCCTCAACCAAATGGCCTCCTTCGTAGCATGGCTCGTAGCCATGTACTCGGCCTCCACCGTTGATGTCGCCGTGGTTTGTTGCCGCTTGCTATTCCACGATACCGCTCCCGATCCGACCTTGAACATGTAGCCCGTTGTCGATCTTTGATTGCTCGTGTCTCCCGCGTAGTCCGCGTCGCAATAGCCGCTCAACACAATGTCTTTGCCGCCAAGACACAACTTGACATCGCTTGTGCCCTTCAAGTAGCGCATGATCCTCTTGACCACCATCCAATGCATTGAGCCCGGTCTCACCATGTGTTGACTCACCACGCTAATTGGATACGCGAGGTCGCAATCATCGCATACATCAACGACCCCACCGTTCGCTTGTATGGCACCTCCGCCATGGATTTGGCCTCCGCCGCATACTCCTCCTCCGAAAGCTTGACGAGCTTGGAGTTTGCATCCAATGGTGTTGCCACGGGCTTACAATCCTCCATCCCGAATCTCTTGAGCACGTCCATCACATACTTGCCTTGACTCATGGTGATAGTGCGTGTAGCCCTGTCTCGCACAAACTCAACACCAAGACAAAAGTGCAATTCTCCAAAATCACTCATCTCGTACTCTCTCTCAAGCATGCCTTTTAATGCATTCATTGAACTCATGAGGCTTGCAAGAATGATCAAATCATCAACATATATGATCACAATCACCACATGTTGTCCCTCTTGCATAAAGTAGAGACTATGATCCGCAATGCTCCTAGTAAACCCGTGTGCAAGCAAGAACGTGTCAATCTTTTGGTACCACGCTCTTGGAGATTGTTTCAACCCATACAATGATTTTTGCAACTTACAAACAAGGTGCTCATTACCTTGTTGCACAAAGCCCTCGGGTTGCACCATGTAGATGTCCTCCTCCAAATCGTCATTCAAAAATGCGGTTTTCACATCCATTTGATGCATTTCCAAGTCCATGGCCGCTCCAATCGCAAGAATGCATCGAATGGTGGTGAACTTGGCCACAGGAGCAAACGTCTCGTGAAAGTCTACCCCATGCACTTGCGCGAACCCCTTGGCTACTAGTCTTGCCTTGTGACGCACCACATTACCCGAAACATCCCTCTTTGTCCGAAACACCCATTTGCAACCAATAGGGTTGCGATCCTTTGGAATGGGAGTTAATTGCCACGTACCATTAGCAATTAGAGAGTCGTACTCCTTTTGCATGACGCGCTCCCACTTGATCGCATCCTCACCTTGCATGGCTTCACGAATGGTCAATGGACCATCCGATAATGCCACATTCGCATGCTCGTCATCCTCTTGAGGGAAGATGTGATTCTTCCACCATTCTCCAGGTGGCTTGCGCAATCTCTCGGGGTACCGCCGCTCGCTTGAAGAAATTTGCTCTTCTTGCGCGTCCTTTGCGCCATTCTTGGCCTTTGAGCTCGATGGCGCTTCAACAACCTCCGTGTCACCATCTTCGTCATCACCGTCCTCATCACCTACATCAACAACACTAGGGGACTTGGAGGGTGTGTCCACCAACACGTCTCCACTACTCCCACATGGACCAACCTCCAAAGGAGCCTCCATCGTAGACTCCTCACAAAACGTCACATCACGTGACCGAATGATCTTCCTCGTGTCCACCGACATGAGTCTATACGCCTTGGTACCTTCACAATACCCAAGAAACACACACTTTAAGGCCTTAGCCTCGAGTTTAGTCCTCCGTTCGTCGGGAACCTTTGCGTATGCAATGCATCCGAAGATGCGCATGTGTGCAACACATGGTTGCCTCCCACTCCACGCTTGCTCCGGTGTCATGCCTTCAACCGCGCTTGTTGGACACCGATTGCGAGTGTACACCGCATTCACCACCGCTTCCGCCCAAAGGTCCAACTTCAAGTTTTGAGCGTGCAACATGCTCCTCGCCATCTCTACAATGGTGCGATTTGCGCGCTCCGCAACTCCATTTTGTTGAGGCGTGTACGGGGCCGAAGTTTGGCGTGCGATGCCTTCTTTCTTCAATAGCTCGTCAAACTTCTTGGACATGTACTCGCCGCCATTGTCCGATCGAAACACCTTGATCTTCATCTTGGATTGGTTCTCCACCAATGTCTTGAACTCCTTGAACTTGTCGAAGCACTCACTCTTGGCCTTGATTGGGTAGAGCCAAATCTTCCTTGAAAAGTCATCGATGAAGGTTACAAAGTACTTGCAACCTCCTATCGACGTGGTCTTCATTGGGCCACACACATCCGAATGCACGATCTCCAAAACCTTCGTGGCCCGAGTCGCCGCTTCACCCGCAAATGGCAACCGTTGTTGCTTGCCTTCAATGCAACCTTCACAAGTGAATGAAGAAGCATCCACTTTCAATTGATAAAGGTCCATGCCACTTACCATGCCGCGTAGTGTCTTCACACTCTTGATGTTCAAATGGCCGAGTCGACGATGCCACAACGCCAACTTGTCGTCCTTTAAGTTTGAATGCGCCAACGCCGCCGATTCCTTGGAATGCACCTTCGAGAAGTTGATGTGGTACAAGCCCTCGTGTTCTTCAATGATGGCCACCTCATCTCGACTCGGTGACAACACATAACACCCCTTATCACTAAACTCAACCCTCAAGTGCTTTGCCACTAATTGCCGCACCGATAGTAAATTTGCCGTTAATTTGGGAACGTGGAGGACATTTTGGATAGTAATTGTCTTCACACGACCCCTCACCTCGGTGTCTACAACAAGTTGGCCTTTGCCAATGGCCTCAAGCACCGTATCATCTCCCAAAATCACCCTCCTTGGGCTAATGAGAGCATACGAATGAAAACAAGTTTTATGCGGTGACATGTGGCTTGTAGCCCCCGAATCAACAATCCAATCACTCGTACTACCATTGCACGATACATTGCTTGCCATCATTGCATACTCGTCTTCGCCATCACTCATGCTTGCATCCCAAGAGACATACCGCGTAGTAAACGCATACTCATCATCATCATCATGAGTTTTAGTGTTGTTTGCACTCTCCCCTTTCTCATCCCTCTTGTGTTTGTAACAAAACTTGGCAATGTGGCCCTTCTTACCGCAATAGAAGCACGCCTTATCGCTAGAGCTCCCACCGCCTCCATTCTTGGATTGCTTTGCCATGAGAGCCGCACTATCTTCACGAGACTCATTCTCCTTTCGCCGCGAGAGCTCGTGCAACAACCGCGAGGTCACATAGTCCAATGTGAGCTCCGAAATGGGCCTTGACTCCATGGCCACGATGAGATACTCGTACGAGGGTGGTAGGCTTTCCAAAAGGGTCATCACAACATCCCCATCGGAAATGGTCACGTCCGCACCGTTGAGTTGATCCGCGAGTGCCTTGACTTTGTTGATGTGCGCCAACATGTCGTCTTCTTCCTCCATCTTTATGGTGAAGAACTTGCGCCGCAAAAACAATATGTTGGCCAAACTCTTTGCTTCGTGAATGTTGCAAAGATTGGCCCATGCCTCGCGGAGTGTCTTGCACGAACGAATGTGCGCGAGTTGGGAATCCGAAAGATTGAGAGCCAAGATGGCAAATGCCTTCTTCTCGCGCCTCAAATATGCTTGCATCACGCCCGGGTCGGTAGTAGATTGAGGGGGCTCCTCACTACCATCGACAATGTCCCACAACTCTTTCTCCGCCATGACCATCTCCATTTTGAACTTCCACAAGTGGAAATTCACGCCATCGAACTTGTCCACCACTTTGGAACCCTCACCCTCATAAGATGCCATGATCCTTACTCACGAATGCCTCCTCACTCAATTAAACCCTCAAACTCAATAACCACACTCGTTTTTTATGATTTTTTGATAGAAAGTAGCACCTTTGTGCTTCCGATGCCTCTAGTTCAACCCTAAACAACAAATCAGCACCTTTGTGCTCCACACACACCTTCCAACACTCAAATGCGAAGGTAGCTCACCCAAATTGCAAAGATGTTAACCAAAACACCTCAAATCACTCAATGGAGCTCCCACTACTCCGATTGATCCAAATCAACACCTTAGTGTTCCCAATCACCCAATGCACGTAATCAACACCTTTGTGTCCTTCAATAGCACTATATTAATGCTCATGGACTCACATAAGCCCCTTGAAACCCTAAATGCATTGAAATTGCTCAAAACCGCACCTTTGTGCGCCCAAGTGCATAAAGTAACCCCAAATGAAAATTTGAGCACTCCAAGGCTATGAAACACATGCAACACCTCAATGCAAGTGCCCAATCACTTAGATCAGACCATAGA